>CAXIVR010000001.1:186563540-186958620 GCA_964035755.1 Teleogryllus oceanicus
TGAGAATTTAAAGCTCGCTTCATAAGCATTCATAGTTTCACGCTTCATCGCCACCGGCTGGAAGGTAGTAGGTGGGCGTGTTATAATATATATATATACATATATATATATATGTATATATATATGTATATATATACAGGGTGAGTCACGTAACTTTAGCACCTCCTATAACTTTTGAACGGTTGAAGATATTGAAATGTAGTTTTCACGGAAGTGCATGAGAAAATAGGGCTAACTGATACGTGTATTTATTTCCATTTTATCACTTGTATTTTACGAGATATGTGAGGTAACTTTGATTTTTCAAATGGAACTATACATATTTTTTCAGTCTATCATAAAGAGCGTAAAAAGACGAATCCAATGATATACATAATGTCATATGTTAAATAAGGATTTTTTTGACGAATTTTTATTCTTTTGCGATCAGTTCTTAACGGATATTTTGAATGTAACCGACGCCACAGAAGGTCACGCAGCGCTCCACCAGCCAGCGCGCTCGGGAAGGAAAGGATCTTAGTATTTCAAGACACAAAACATATTCCAAATATTCACTAAACTTGCCATTTTTTCCTGAACTCTGCTTTCATCCTTCCCATTTTCAAATATTTTATTACTTAAGGATTGAAAATACGGATTTGTCATATGTAGTATGTATTGAAATAAGATTGTTATTTAAATTTAATTTAAAGGGATATCGTACCACAGGATATTAATGGGATCTTGGAAACTAAACACAGTAAGAATAAATTATTAAGACTTTACAAAGAATATTGCATATTTTCAGCAAATAGTTTTATTGTTAATGATAATATAACAATTCCTTGTGAAAACAAACAACTACAGAAAGATAATGATAATGACAAAAATAAAATAGAATTCAAAAATACTAAATAAAAATAGATTACTATTCAAATTACTTTAGAATGTGTTCAATATGACTACCATTCACAAACACATCTGCAGGCGCTTTTGAAAAGATTTCTTAACTGCGACCAATGTTTCTTTTTTAACTTCAGAACATGCAGCTACAATGCGTCTACGCATATCTTGTGATGTAGATGGAGCCTCTTGGTAGACGTGGTTTTAAGAAAACCCCAAAGAAAAAATCTAGTAGCGTCAAGTCTGGGGAACGCGCGGCCAACACACAGTACCACCCATTAATATCCTGTAATATAAAACCCCATTAACTGGAGTAGAAGTAATAAACAATTTTATTACAATACATACTTACAATAAACCCTTATTTTTAACCCTTCCATTTCTTAAAAATAATCTGAAAATGGGGAAGGATGGAACGCAGAGTTCAGGGAAAAAACTACAACAGTTTTGTGAATATTTGGAATATGTTTTGTATCTTGATATACTAAGATCCCTTCCTTCTCGAGAGCGCTTGCTGGTGGAGCGCTGCGTGACCTTCTGTGGCGGTCGGTTACATTCAAAATATCCGTTAAGAACTGGTCGCAAAAGAATAAAATTTCTCAAAAATCCTCATTTAACATATGACATTATGTATATCATTGATTCGTCTTTTACGCTCTTTATGATAGACTGAAAAAATATGTATAGTTCCATTTGAAAAACAAAGTTACCTCAAATATCTCGTAAAATACAAGTGATAAAATATAAATAAATACACGTATCAGTTAGCCCTATTTTCTCATGCACTTCCTGAAAACTGCATTTCAATATCTTCAACCGTTCAAAAGTTATAGGAGGTGCTAAAGTTACGTGACTCACCCTGTATACATATATATATACATATATATATATATACATATATATACATATACATATATATACATATACATATATATACATATACATATATATACATATACATATATATACATATACATATATATACATATACATAATATACATATACATATATACATATATATACATATACATATACATATATATACATATATATATATACATATACATATATATACATATATATATACATATACATATATATATACATATACATATATACATATACATATATATATACATATACATGTATATATACATATATATAACTCTACCTTTCACTATATTCACTAAAAAGCCTACAGCGGGTCACTGAAGTAGATGATAGTATTACTTGATTTGTGACTGTGACAATGTCTAAAAAAATTAGGAATGGTTTTATAAGTTCTAAATTGCCTACAGGAGTGGGTTCTTCTTTTAACCTACTTTTGTAAAGAAAACATATTTTCACTATGAACAGCGTTCTGTATATATTCTGTTAAATACTTGAATACAATTTTATCTAGCATTGCATTAAAAAAATTCTATCACTTGCTCTGCCTTCAGCAATTACGTGATTACCTAACAACTGCAGTTGCGTTTAACACTTGCATAAACACTTTGGAATAAAATTATAATACCCTTCACTTCTAAAAAACACAATAAAATATCTGTACCTTAAAACTATAATACATGGAAACACAAAATACTGAGAGAAAATCACATACCAAAATACCTTTAGATACACTTTTAAGAAATTGTCACTTGAATACTGAATGAAATATGTACAAGACATTCACTTTCCATCAGATTATTACCTTAGACAATTTAGGCAGTTAGAAAGAAAGAAATATAGTTATGCAATGAACATTACGATTAATAATAACTCCTTTACTAATTATTGCTTTTGAACAATTGGAAATCGATTCAACAATAAATTGAAAACACACACTAAAAGAGCAAATATTATTGTTAATAGAAAAATGAAAAAAATAGGTTTTTACAATTCTTTACAGGAATTAGCTATCTGGCTTCCTTTCACGACTGCAATATGGTAAAAGATTACGTTTAAATGATTTTAATATAATTACTCGACTATCTACGTCTGTAAGTGAGGTGAATTGTACTTCTGTAGAATAATAACGAAAATAACGAAAAAAATCTTCGAGTTACAATTTATTCTGGAAAAGGTTTCAAATTATGAAAATTATATCATCCAATATTTCTACTGTTGTCATCCTCTAGCTTTGTGACATTAGGATGTATTGAATCAATTTCTTGTACTTTCTGCGGATTCATTTGAATGCCTTTAGTCATCAAAACATATCCTAAAAAATTTACTTATTTCTTGCAAAAACTCGATTTCTCCAAATTAAGTTGCAAGTGATGGTCAATCAATATTTTAAAGAGACTTCTTAAATCATCTATATGTTCTTGGAATGACTGAGCGAATAGAACAACATCGTCTGCAAACACTAAAGAAGACCTATATAATTGTTTATTCACCACGTCATCAAGACATCGGATTAGAGCTGCTGCTGCATTTTTTAAGCCAAACGGTACTTTTTGGTATACGTAACTTATTCCTCTGTACATGAACCAGTATTAATGAGCAGTGTCGTTAACTTACAAAAATATTTGTGATTGTTGTATTTTTCTTTGGCTAAAGTAATCATTTAATTATTACAAGGAAATAAACGCAGTTGTTATTCAACTATGGAAACAAATTTCAGATTTTTTATTTTCAATTAATGAGAATTAGTTCCTACCATAATAATAGTGTCATTTACGGTTTCCCGTATGGGCCGGTTCTGCGTACCCACGGATATAAATTCGTTGATGTGGCTTCCTATTATTACGACGAGCTAGTAAAACACGATAATGATATCCAATATCTTGGGAGAGATTGATGGACATACACATACATACACATATATACACATACACACATATATATACACATACACACATATATACATATACTCTAACACACCCTACCTACTACCTTCCACACGTGGTGAGGGCGTGATAGTATGAATGCTCGTGAAACGAGCTTAAAATTCTCAGGAAGTAGGATCTTTTGGGTATGAGAAAGGTCTAAACCCTCGACACAACGAATCAGATAAAATACGAATAAAATATTTATATAATTAATGGCATATATTTAATGAAAAATACAGTGACACAACAGGATAAACACTTTAAGTAGTTGGTCACTGAAAAAAACAGAAAACAAGGCAAAACAAAAAAAATTAGCGTCACCTTGACTGCCTGAACACATTTTCACCAATTACAATTTATAATTTGCTCATTCCTCTTTCTCAATTTTCATCTACCAAATTATTTTACTCTTTTTACTCATAACTTTTTCCGTGCACGGCTTTTACAATGAATTTTACACTTGTTTTAAGGAATCCCGTTCACAGGTGCTAGCCTCGGGATTCACAATCACTATAACACTGAACTTCAAAGAGAAGAAACAATAAAACGTAATATACACGTTACTTAAATCTGACCCCTTTACATATCACAGAAAGCAATTACTTTTAACACAATAAAATAATTGACTTTTCAAGATAATATCAACTGTACAACATGTGAAAATCATGAATTATTTAAGTAAAATTGTACAAGGTAAGGCCTCTTTGAATGAATTTAATGACACGTGCAGTAAATGAACTTGAAACTGCCACTTACATCGTTCGGGATACTTCTCCCAAATATTCTGGACTTTTCACCCACTTTTAACACGCATTGTGTATTTACCGCTATTCTCTTTCCCCAACTGAGCACCGCATAAAAGTTTCCAGTTCTTTTACCTCAACAGCTCCGCATCGCTCGCCTGTAGGTAACCTTGGGGATTTTCTGTTGCTCGCAGCCCCGCGTCGCCACTCTTCTCCGCTTGCTGTCCCACGACGTTACCAGTTTCCTTCCCTCGAATTCTGGGCTCCGCCAAGCCTCCAATTTCCACATGCTTCTCCCGTTTTGCGGACTCGTACGATTCTCGTTCCAGTCCACATCTTTCTCACCTACGCTTCGCTCTTCCTGGGGGCGTCCTTCTTCTGCCGCGCCTTGTACAAGTTTGTTCGCGCTTCCAGCCTCGAATAATTAATGTTGCTGAAGTTATGCTTTGAATACTCGACCTACCTACCACACTTTGTGCGCGTTTGGTCTCAGCGTGCAATATGAGATGCTGGATTTAGTTGATGTCCTGCGCGAATTTCACAAATTTGAAATTATTTCGGAGTCAAACAGTCACTTCACTTGCTCTCTCAAATATTATGAATTTTAATGCGAAGAATGTTCGTGCACTCCACTTCTCAATTACATCACTTTCGTTGATACGCTTCTCAAGCTAACTTTTAACTACCAAGTTAAAATAAACTCCTAGGCTATGAAGTTACAATCGCCTCTAGTCACCGTCGCTGCTGCAATCGAAGAGAGCTCAGTCTAGTCACCGTCGCTGCTGCAATCAAAGAGAGTTCCTCCGAGGCATGCCGCGATACTTATGGTACTTGCGGCAGGGGAAATTTTGGAGGGGTGAATATTCTCCTCTTTTCGTGACATCCCAGAAAAACATTATTCGCAAGTTCGGGTGTCAGAGTTCGAAAAGCTGTGGGTAGATGGCGCGTTTACCAGCCATCGCTCTACCGCGTACCCTACTCCTCTCTGTTCGTGGGTTTCCTTTCGTAGCTGATGGTAGCATTATAGGGTTGTCTAATCCCATGACGTCACAATACACATATACGTATATATATATATATATATATATATATATATATATATATACACACACATATATATGTACTTTATTATTATTAATCGTTTTATATGTACTATTCATTAAATCTATTTAAAATGTATTTTGGTTGCAATTTATAGTCACAGTATGCAGCGGCAAAACATCGAACGATGAACACAAACCAAAATTTATAGATATTGACAAACTTTCTGAAATGCACGAATTATTTGTTGCATTAGTATGCACGGTTAGTTTTCTCTTTTTAATCTATTAGCATGCTAGTTAGTCTTACGGTTCAGATGGCCACATACCATAAATAATATTTCCCTGCAAATTTTATCCTTAATCCCATGACACATGCTAAAATCATTTTGCAGCTAAAAATGTTCGTTTTTATAATATTGAGTTTACCGATTATTTTTGGTCATTCTGTGTTCCTTACCTGCATTCGATGTACCACGAGTTCAGCAATATGACGACGATCCTCTTCTTGAGAATCTCCCATTAATGTGAGAGCGCTGTCGTTCACTTCGATAATGAATTCACGCCCATCTTTTCCAACAATAATTTCTAGAGCACATATTTCAAGACCTCCAAATAAATCTGATACCTCGTCTATCCACATTTTGTATCGGTCTGTCATTTGTATCTGCTCCAACATTGCAGATCCCATGTTTGTCTTCCAGTTACCCGAGATTGACTTGCGCCTGCAACAATTGAAATGAACTTTAGTATTGATCACGTGTACATTGCTAGAATTCTTCAAAATAAGAATATTATTTTTAGAGAAAAAAGGATAGGAAGTAGGATTTTAATATTTTAAAATGACATTTTAAAATTAGCACAGCAAAAGAAACAAAATGTTCTAGCAACTGTTGATGCTTTGGTAAAGTTTTGCCCGTCACAAAGCCCCAACATGCAAAATTCGAAGTTTTCAATACACCATCAACTAAATATAGGAGCCCCGTGTGGATCAAATTTATTTGCTTATAGAGCGTATAAAATCGTAAACATCGTTCATTCAGAGCTAACAGTAGAAGTACATAGGGTAAAAACGTCCGTGATTCCTGCCCATGAAAATAAATTGACATAATGTATTATATTTTTCTTATACTTAATGTTGCTTTCAAGTTTTGTTAATATAAATGTGTTGTTATAACAGAAGAGCTGCGACAGCCAATGAATAGCTCAGTATCAAAGTGTTGTTCCGGAACTGGAGTGGCGGGTTCGATTCCGACTCTGGGTCTATTTTCATTCGTTCTACATTATTCGTTTTTCCATTGTTCCGTTTTTTGGAAAGTACCATAAAGTTAAGATTTGAAAACTACAAAATTGGAGATAGCGATTTTTACTTCAAACAAAGTATTTCGAAAATAATAAGCTCTTTAAAAAAGGTCATGTATAATTTTTTGAGAAAACCAGCTAGTTTTGCTTAATTCTTGTCTGAAATTTATGTAATTTCTAAAAACAAATTCTCAAAAATCGCTCCAAACAGTTCACTAAAGTTACTCATCGTATGTAACAACGTATGGTAAATAAATAAATAATTAAATAATTAAATAAATAACACAACTAGTGGTGCTAATGGCACAGACTTTCTCGCAGTAGTTAGTTTTTAAAACTCTTTAGTCTGAACTACCTTTTGGGTTATGCCTTATTCCTTTCCCAGATGCCATCTTTTGATGCCCAATATATATATATATATATATATATATATATATATATATATATTTCACATTTTCTCAATGTTTTGCTGACCAATGCTCGAACTGGAACCTTCCATACTCTTATTACTACGAGTATTATCGAAGAGTAAATCCTCTGTTCCAGCCAGGTAGCCGAGGTGGTTAATTGGCGGGGGTACGGACTCAGCTGTCCGGAGAGAAGGTTTGCTGGTTCGGAGATTGCCATGGAGATTATTATTCGTAACAATTCTCTGCTGCCGCAGAAAATAATTGAGTATTCCAGAAATTTTATTGAAAACCATTTGAAGGAATTCTAATCACAAATACCATTAATTAAGATAAACTGGTGTCGGTATGTGATTTTGAATTTTGAATTTTTAAACAATTTTCCACGTCTCATGTTGCATTTGTAAAACGTATGTATCATCAAATCAATTGTTGCCCTTCTGTGCATGTGTATGAACCGATTTCAATAAAATAATCAATATATCAACAATAAATTTAAATACAAATAACCAGTACCCATGCGATCAATCTAAATATTTTATAAATAAATTATTACTTGCTCGCCTTACGAAGTTCTTCATAAGAAGAGAAAGTTATATAATCGTGCGTCGGGAACGGCGAATTTTCGCCGGAAAAATTCTTATTGCCGGGCTCTGGTAACGAAAAAGTGGATCAACCCTGTTGCTAAATTTAAAAAAAACTATTTGTGCTATAGAATTGCACAGACTTTCTCGTACTAGTTATTTTTCTAATCTCATTAGTCTGGACTAGATTCGGTTATGCCTGATTATCATCCCGGCTTCACCGGGAGCAGTAGTTCAGTGCATAAAATAATGCCACTGCAGAGCCTCTGACCGGAAGGTCCTAGGTTTGAGTGCTGACGGCGACAGGATTTTCGATACTAGCTTTTCAGCTAGGTCGAATTCAGTCGCTGTCTGGAGACGAATTCTAGCGCCGGCTGCTCTGATCCGTGTTTTTCCGTGGTTTCTCCAATCAACACCACTCGAAGGCCGTAATAAAGCAGTATCCCAACAAACGGGCCACGGACCGCGCGCGATCTTTTCTCCCTCTTTCTTGTTCTATCCTCTCCCCTTACACACACACACACACACACACACACATACTTACACTAATATGCACCACACTACAACGCTCAACGCTCAAGAGCTCAGAGCTTGTCCCGGCAGGAGCTGGTGGGAGAGTCTGGGGGAAACCCAGCTAGCTTGCGGAAGGTCGGCGCGGGATCTCGCTATCCAGCGGGGGAAGATCACCGCCCGAAGATCTCCCGAGGAAAACATGCACTACACTTACGGGTCTAATGGAATAAACTTGTGCTTTCGCAATGTTAATTTTTTACAATTTTCAAATATTCATTAAGTTATTACTGTACATCTTCCTACACTCAAATTATCTTACTTTGAATCTCCACATTTACAACAAAGCGCGCTGTAGATTATACCACGCGTATTGAAAATCTAGAAGTAATTCTGAACAGTAATCGCTGTTTGTTGTTTCCGGAAATTATAACAATGATTTTCTGATCGAATCTAGCAAAACACTAGCTCATTCTCAATTTAATTAATACATTCAATTTACATGTTACAATAATGTACTTACACCAATTCAAAAAGCTAATCAGACAAGCAATAATTAACACAACTACTATTAGATATAAAATTGCAATTAAAGACTTGAAAACCACAAATCACAACGCACAAATTTTACTTTCTAGCTCTTACTAACTTAAGAAGAGAAAGTATTGTAATCGTTAGCGGGAAAACGGGAAATTTTCGAGCCAAATACTCTTTTTACCCGGTCCTAGTAACGAAAACGTGGATAAATACAGTTGCTAAATATAGCAAAAAATTCCTCTTAACACGTGGTGTAGCCAGAATCCATGTTTTGTGTGCCCTCGATTCCGAAAAGCCGATTGACGGAAAAGCGTCAGTGTGTCTGGCCGTCTCTCCGTCCGTCTGCCCGTCAGTCCACCAGTTCGCCAAACCACCTGTCCGTCCGTCCGTGCACAACGCTAGAGAATAAACCGTTCAGCCAATTTTCTCCAAAATTGATATTCACCAATCGTTCTGGTCCTTGGAACTAGAAACCAATATTTTAATTTTGGGGGTATGAAGTTCCTCGGACATTTTCAAAATTTCAAAAATCTGACATCAATTTTTTATTAAAGTTTTCCTCGGAAACAAAAAAAATTGAAAAAAAAAAAGTGTCTTAGAACCCTGGAACAGGCTCTAAATAAACCTCAAAAGTATTTTTGAAACACAAATCACTGATTTTTTCAAATTTTTTGACAGCTGGGCTGTAGTTAAAAAAACATTTATTAATATTTTTCTGCGTTTAAACCACCTTGGCTCACATTAAAGGTTCATTTAAATGAACCTTGAAAATGAGTGCAAAAGTTCTGTGCAATAAACACGAATATTTATTATTGTATATTACACATATGGATACATTGTTGTAGCACCCAGTAATATTTTGACCTTGGAATGTAGTTACAAATTATCATGTTTTTAAAGTTTTATAATCGTTTGTTTAAGTGTATCATACTCTCAGGAAAGATGTTGAAAGATTGGTTGACGCCATCCTACGAGACGGATGCATCTGCTTGTGCTCTTGCTATTTTGTGATTAACTACCATTTTTAACGATTTGTCTGTGCCTAGTGTGTTTTAAGTCTGCTCATTACTTGTTGAAGGTTAGCTGAAAACATAATTCCAACCGATTTTTTGTTATAACCAAGACAAACAAACATTACGAATTTTAAACGGACATTCAAACCTCAACGAACTTTAGATTTATGAGGTGCTGAAAAGTGTCAAAACATATTCATAGCTCAGTTTATTTTCCAATATTAAATCACTGTGCGAATTAATTTTCTGAAAGATTTATTGTATTTTCTGTGACAAGTGACGATTCCGTTGTTTTGAACGTTACGAGGACGGTGTATCAAACAGTTTGAATTTGTGTTTCATATCTTCTATGAATCGAAGACAAACTTTCAGATAATATCTATAATCTAATTACGGTAAAGTATAATCTACTGATTGTATTAAACAGTTGCAGCTGAAGTGGACGAAATTCTACATAGCCACATTGCCAAATTTCGTAAGTACTAGCTTCAATAAATTTTGTGAGTTGCATACCTTCTCGTCTTTATATTGAATCTTACTTCTTAATTTACATCAATTTTACATTTTAACATGTAAAGCTAGGTTCTTTTTGCTCTTATCTGGAATTTCTTGTATTAATTCCAATTTTTATCACGTACCTTAAAACGCATTCGTGACACGGCCACTGCTCGATCTACTCTCTTTACTCTCTACACTCTCAAAGCCGACCTTCTTAAAGCACGTAACGTAAGCACACACGTAAAGAATAATTTAGATCAACATATCCGAAGGTTGGAAGAGGTCGTTCCCTACACAGACGGTTGGGTACAAGTAGGCAACACAGCGAATAATACCAACCGTACACCTGTGACTGTACAAAAGACACAGGTACTGCATCCAGCCACAACTCAAAACAAATTTAGTGTTTTAAGATTTTGAAACAGATTTTCCTCGCCTTCCTGATCCTCACTACCCTACCATCAACAAATACATGCACGAACCAACGCAAACAGGCTAGGAAGCGCGTCCATACCAAAACACATCAAGCTGCGCATCCTAGCTCACTTGAAAACAAAGACATTCCTACTGAGCCTAAAAAACAGGTACTTATTTTAGCTGACAGTCATGGCCGCCATCTTTCATCCATTCTCAGTAGGAAGTTATCCTGCAACTTCTCAGTCTCATCAATTTTTAAACCTAACGGGAGGTTTGCAGATGTGACTGCAGAGTTGGACACCCACACGAAGAAACACTGACTAATCAGGACACAGTCATTATCATAAGAGGGCAGAATGACATTAACTTGTGCAGTAACTTTACACCTGAACGATATGAAAACAAATAACAATGTGCCGCCCAAAATACTAACATTGTAGTCTCGACTCTGCCCTTCTGGTACAACAGACCAACACAATGCAGCGAGATTAAGCACGCACATGAACAAAACTGCAACTGAGAAAAACAAATGTCACACTTTTTGAAATTAATTTTCTCTCAGAAAAAAACTTCACCCGGCATGGTCTTCACATCAACCTTGCTGGAAAACATGCAGTCGGTAACAAGCTTGCACAATACATCATCAACTCCAGTCCTACGCAGTCTCCTGCCAGAAATCCATCCCTTTCACCTTCCTTACGTTCTCCACCCCCCACCTTTATTTCGAACCCTGTTGCCTCTTCCTCTGAACCTACACCCGTTTCTCCCATTCCCACTACCAATTCATCTACACTTCATATCCCATTTTCCTCACAACCTGTCACTGCCAGGACACACTACAACCTTCTACCACGCACTCGAGGTAAAAATTGAGTAAATATATAGCAACTACAGTCAGATGCAGCAGAAAAACATTCGTGTAGGTACTTGCAATAAATGAACATTCTTCACATTATGATGTTCATTCCCTTTCAAATAAAACTGAGTTTATCGACGCAGCTCTACAGAGCGATCTAAATCAAATGGATGTTCCTTGCTTTACAGAACATTGGTTATCTTTTATTTATTTATTTATTTTACGTCAAAAAAAGTTAAAAACTGCGTATGACGTGCTATGGGGAAAAGTGAATTTTGTGCACATTTTCAAAATTCTGTGATCCCTACACTAAGTCATATACTACTTAAATTTTTAATTTTTAATTTTTTGAAAGGGAGAAAAAAACTCCCATGTAATAAAATCTATTTTTAAGGATAAACAAGCAATAAATTTTGAATTTTGAAAGTGAGAAAAAAAACAAAAACTCCCATGTAATAAAATCTATTTTCAAGGATAAATAAGCAATAAATTTTGAATTTTGAAAGGGAGAAAAAAAACAAAAAACTCCCATGTAATAAAATCTATTTTCAAAGATAAATAAGCAATAAATTTTTGGCTCTTATTAATTCCTAAAACTGGAAAGGATAATTTGAATAATTGTCATTGACCCGGAAGCTGTAGTACAATAGTTGTTACAGGTTGTTTATACTCATTTATACAGTCCAAATGGTAAATAATGCATTATGTATCATTGTTAAAATTAATGTTACTTTTCTTGTGATGCTCAGTATAGTCTCTAATTGTATACGAACAGTTATGCAGCAGAAACGATTTCACTTGGGATTTAAACTTTTCTATTGAATTTAATCGTCTAATGTCATCTGGCAAAGTGTTGTAAAATAATGTGCAAGTATTGTATGTGAATTTTTTGTAATGAGCTGTTGATACTGTCACCTGATGAACATGATTTCTACGTCGAGTGTTATAGTAATAGACTTCGGCATTTTCTGAAAAAATATTCCCGCCCGTGAGCAAGTCATTTTTTACAAAACCACTGATTCGTAAATAAAAAGACACGGTAATGGTAGAATTCCTAGATTAATGAAGAGAGGTTTACATGAATCACGTGGGTGGGATTTGGTTATTATTCGTACAATTCGTTTTTGTAATCGAAAAGTCTGGGAGCTATAAGACGTATTTCCGCAGAATATTATGCCATATCTCAGGCGGGAATGAACATTGGCGAAGTATACACAACGAGCAGTATGAAGGCTGACTGAATTTGCAAGAATTCTGAACGCGTAGCACAATGAACTTAATTTTGTGTTCAATTCATTTAAATGGACGTTCCATTTAAGGTTTGACTGAATTGAGAGACCTAAAAAGTTTGTTGCCTTAACATCAGTCAATGGTACACCGTTCACTTTCAATGGAGCACAGAATTGTTTATTTGAAATGGAAAACTGCATTTAAACCGTTTTCTTTTCGTTTACTATTAATTTGTTATTTCGGAAACAATTTGAAACATCTGATATTGTACTATTTACGGTTTCTTTAGTGCAAAGGATGTTCGTATCACCCGAAAAGAGAACCGTTCTTCCGTTTCGAATCGTCGAGGGCATATCGTTTACGTAAAGTAGGAACAGAATAGGGCCTAAAATCGATCCTTGAGGAACTTCACATGCAACGGGCAAAGAGTCGGAAAGGTGCGTACGTAATGTTCCATCATTCCAGTAAGGTATTTCAACTCTCTGATATCGTTGTTTAAGGTACGAACATAACCAATCTAGAGCAATACCACGAATTCCATATGAAGGTAATTTGGAAAGTAAAATGTCATGATCAATGACGTCCAAAGCTTTTGAGAGATTAAAAATAATCCAATAGGTGCTCTTTTTGGTCTAATGATAAGGCGACAACTTAAAGAAAAGAAAATATCGTAGTTTCCGTAGATTTTGATTTTCTAAATCCATGTTGGCAATCTGAAAGCGCGTCGTGTTTATGAGAAAGGTTTCATTCGTACGTAAAACGTCTCTCAAAAAAAAAAAAGGGATAATTTTGATTTCATTTTTGTTGCCGTTTTTGAAAAGCGGCTTAATTTTAGCTGTTTTGAAAATATCTGGAAACCTTCCAGTGCATTAAATGCATTAAATATGTGAGTTAAAGGGTGTACAATGGCATACGCACAAGTCTTTAACAAAGAATCCGGGAATTCATCTAAACCGAACGAATATTTATTTTTTAGTTTTGAAAATTTCATAGGACGAAGTTTCGGAAACGAACATCGTGTCTAAAATTTTGGGTGAACTGTCTGTTTTTGAATTTTGTGCCTGAAGACCTTTAGTGAGATCGGCAGCAATTCTCGAAAATATTGGTTAAAGAGATTAGCCACTGTTGCCGGATCGTTCACATTTATATCGTTATATTTTAAAACAACATTCTCTACGGGTTTTCTAGTTGATATGGTAGTATTTTTTATTATATTCCACATTGCTTTTGTTTTATTATTTGAGTTCAAAATATCCTGATCGTTTTTCATGATTTTAGCCTGCCTTATGACTTTTCGTAACAATGTTTTGTATTTTTTAAAGTAGATAAGGAAATCTTGAGATACGTCATGACGTTTAGAAATGAAGGAAAGAATTCGCTTGATTTTACAAGATGTCCTAATCCCTTGTGTTATTCAAGAATTGCTTTTCCGTGAAATATTTAATTTTCGTTTTTGAAGAGGAAAGCAAGTGTTAAAATGAATGAAAGAGTTGAAAAAAAATAATTTAATTTTACGTTTAGTAAACAATCTAGTCATACGTGTATTATTTATTGTATCAGTGATCGCATTTCTTATAATGGTAAGAATTTGTGCATCGTGGTCACTGTATTCTAAATCTTTTGTTTCAACTTCATATCGAGTAGTAGTTTTGTTAATTATAATTTGATCAATGGACTTCATCGAATGTTGTGTGATCCGTGTAGGTACATTAATTGTAATGTCTAAATTGAAAGAATTAATTAAATTGAGAAACTTTTCTTTCTCGCAAGATTCGACCAGAAAATCAATGTTAAAATCTCCGCATACAACAATGGATTCAAAAGAGCGATTGCTGACTTTGTTAAGTGTTATCTCCAGGTTTTCTAAGAACAAAATATAATCAGCAGTTCTCTTTGTTGGAGGTCTGTAAATGCAAAGTATTATCACTTTTAGTGAAGTCTTATGTACAGCAGAAATTTCGAAAATATTTTCAATGGATTACACATTTCATTCAGGGGATAGAAGGCTTTGTAGTGGTTTTCTTAACCATGTGAGTCGTGGTATATATGGTCCTGGAAACTGGTGGAAGCTGAGGCCATTGCCGATTGTGATATGGCCGCATGTTGCAGAGTTCATCCGGTATCAGGGAAGTGATGCATGGATTTTTTTTTTATTTATCTGGCAACTTCAAAAGTATCTGTCGAAGACGAAGTCCTGTTAATTTATTATAGAATAAGGGGGTCAACAATCTGAAACGACAGAATGCGCATTCGGTGTGGATGAATGTATTTTTGCATATAATTTTGTATTATGTGATTTTCAGTGTGAATGGGCATTACTTGTTCTTTGTGTTTTAATGTTAAGGGTATTGTTGTTTGCTATGTTTTGTTTTGTGTGCCGTCAGAGGGCACTATTATTGTACATATGTTTGTCATTTTGGGACATCAGAGAAAAGGAAACAGTCCATAAAAGTAGCAAATAAATTGAGATGAATGCGTTCGGGTTCATCAATAACCATTAGAGAATGTGTTGTGATTAAAGTAGTTAGATGCTGATCCACGCGCGCGTTGCACGAGTACCACGTTTCGGTTCCTGTACGAGGGCCATCACAAGTTCACGCCCGCATAAATTGTAAGAATTTTGAAAGGTTAACTAGTAAACGGGCATATTAAGGTATAAAATAGAGGCCAAGTTTATTATATCGGAGCCCAACGAGTGGTAAGAATAAGAGAGTTTATTATATTGGCAGCCCAACGGGTGGGGCTCGAATAAGAAGAAGGAGAAGGAGGAGAATATAATTTATTACATTACTCTACAAATCAATAATTCGGCCGACTCTACTTTATGCTTGCCCCATCTGGACCAACGCTGCCAATACAAACATAAACAAAATGCAAGTGATCCAAAGTAAAATATTAAGATTAATCACAAAAGCACCTTGGTTCATCAATAACAACCAACTACATAATGATTTTGAAATGAACACAATAAAAAATCAAATAGCCTATCTTCCACACAACTTCTACACTATCCACTTCACTCATTCTATAAAATGTTCGCAAACCTGGAATAATACTTATCTGAGGTGCTTTCTGGTTCCTCTCCCACTATATATTTTTTTAAAATAATTGTAATGTGTATAATTTTAAGTTAGTTTAAGTTAGGATAAGATAGATTAAGTCCATCAAACATTTGCACAGTTAATATATGTAAACTGAAAAATTTAATGTCAAACAATATAAAAATAAAAATAATAATAAAAAAAGCGGGGAAGAGGGGACGGTGGTAGGCATGGATTGTGATGGAGTGGAAGGAGGCATCGCGGGGATGTAAATAAATGAACTTCCATTTTACACTATAGTCGGATTTCATTCTTTCTAAGAGACTGCAATAAATAAAATACTTAGCCAACGCCGGCTAACTTTAGTTTCTTGTTTCTGCTTCAAAAGTTTGTAAACATCTTCTGCCCCCGCTCTTACTAATCTTTGACTGCACATGCACAAACCGATGCTGTACAACATCTTCGGATTCTACATATCTATTGTATAATCTATTCTGCATTATATTCTATATTCTATTTTACTATTTTCCCCACTGTATTACTTATGATTTGATTTAGGTTGCCAATGGTTTTTTAGTAAAATTGCAACACCTACTGTTCATTGGATAGGTTAGTTCCAGCTCGTTATACATCATTGTAGAGATGATTAAGATTACTTGATATCTCTTTAAGCTTATTTTGATTTTCGTATTCTTATTTCTTCCCCATTCTATTATAGCGTGTGGAATACTTACATAAATGCTTTGTAGTTAGGCCCAATTTTCTGCACATGAATATCATATTTGCTCTCCACGTATGGTTCCGCTGTGCAGTAAGTACCTGCCACTGAAACTACGGATGCCATATCTTGGAAGTCACTATTGTTGTCGACTTTTACTTTACCGAGTCCTCCATGGGCATGTCCTACTTTCAAAACAACTGGAAACCTCGCGGAACTCAGCTGAAACACAAATGCAACAATACTAATATTACAAAAGGTTATTACAATTATTATATACAGGTACAATCTTACAATATTAATATTACAAATATTACAAATATTAATATTACAAATTACAAAACCTTTACATTAGTCTCACATTTAGTGGTAACCGCCAATGATGCAGAATAAACACTAATTGAAGACAACAGTGATGTCCTAAAATCTGTAATTATTGTCAATTTAAAAGCAAAAAACAATGAAATTGCAAATTCCGAGGTGACAGCGAATATTTTGCGAAATTCCATGATGATTAAGAATCAAAGAGAGATCAACCACAAAAAATTTAATTTATATAATATTTTAAAATAATTATCTAGGAACGTTTGAGGAATTTTATCCCACCTTCAGTGGCATTACAGGAAGGAAATTTTTTTTGCAAATCAAATATAATTATGGAATGTAATGAAACATTAACAATAACAATATTAACATTAATAAAACAAATAATAAAGTATTAGCAATAAAGTATAAATTCAAATTTCAATGAAATTTAAATTCAAAAAAGACAAAAAAGGAATTATATGAAAACTGATGAAACTGGATATTTACCCAAGAATCATGGAAAAAGCACGTACGTGCAAGATGAAATTACCTCGGCGCCATCTTGTGTGATACTGATCAGGTGAACTTGAAGGGAGTAAATAGAAGTGGAGAAACTAATCAATAAAGAGTTTTAATATGGGGCTTTATTTTACATCTCTTTATTTAGACTTATTAAATCCGAGTTTTTGAATAGTTTTATGTTAAATGTTCCAAAATATTCATTTTATTACCTTTATTTTCCAAGTGGAGAATTTTCAAATTAGTATTAGTGTCAAAAGAGTGATTTTGTTGATTTGATGGTAAGAAAATGTAGAATAGTCTAATTTTAGTCTCCAGGGACGGAGATGTTTATTCATTCTACAAGAAAAGTTCCTTCTTATTTGACCTACATACGCAGAATTGTGATTGTAGCCAGAACCTATCCGAAGATTGGAAGAGGTCGTTCTCTACGGAACACAGACGGTTGGGTACAAGTCGGCAACATAGTGAATAATACCAACCGTACACCCGTAACAGTAAAAAAGACACGGACACATCCAGTCACAACACAAAACAAATTTAGTGTTTTATGATTTTGAAACAGATTTTCCTCGCCTTCCTGAACCTCACCACCCTACCATCGACAAATACATGTACGAACCAACGCAAACAGGCTAGGAAGCGCGTCCATACCAAAACACATCAAGCTGCGCATCCTAGCTCACTTGAAAACAAAGACATTCCTACTGAGCCTAAAAAACAGGAACTTATTTTAGCTGACAGTCATGGCCGCCATCTTTCATCCATTCTCAGTAGGACGTTATCCTTCAACTTCTCAGTCTCATCAATTTTTAAACCTAACGGGAGGTTTGCAGATGTGACTGCAGAGTTGGACACACACACGAAGAAACACTGACCAATCAGGACACAGTCATTATCATAAGAGGGCAGAATGACATTAACTTGGGCGGTAGCTTTACACCTGAACGATATGAAAACAAATTACAATGTGCCGCCCAAAATACTAACATTGTAGTCTCGACTCTGCCCTTCTGGTACAACAGACCAACACTATGCAGCGAGATTAAGCACGCACATCAACAAAACTGCAACTGAGAGAAAAAAATGTCACACTCTTTGAAGTTAATTTCATCTCAGCAAAACACTTCACCCGGCATGGTCTTTTTTTTTAATTTGTTTCTTCTTACAAAAATGACGCAACGCGTCTCCAAACCCCTTAAGGGGCGTTGAGCGCTTTGCACTGGGAAGTAATCCTCCATTAACTAGCGCGAGAGTAATCCTCCATTACCTTTAAGTCATGTCACGTTACGTTGCAGTCAGTTGTCAAGAGTACCACCAGGTAGAAACTCCGCGTACGCGCCTCTTACTACGCGCTCCTGCGTAGCGGCCAGAATTGGGAAGGAGTAAGGGATGGGTAGGGTTTAGGACACTTCACAGGGGTTGGTCTAGCCTTTGTGAAGCAGCCAAACTCGTTTTGCTGGAACAAATTTCACATGAGATTCGACGGGAATCGAACCCGGACCTCAGCGGTGAAAGGCTAGCGACTTCGCTATGTGCCACGAGCGCGGCTTCACATGAACCTTGCTGGAAAACATGCAGTCGGTAACAAGCTTGCACAATACATCATCAACTCCAGTCCTACGCAGTCTCCTGCCAAAAATCCATCCCTTTCACCTTCCTTATGTTCTCCACCCCAACCCTTATTTCGAACCCCGTTGCCTCTTCCTCTGAACCTACACCCGTTTCTCCCATTCCCACTACCAATTCATCTACACTTCATATCCCATTTTCCTCACAACCTGTCACTGCCAGGACACACTACAACCTTCTACCACGCACTCGAGGTAAAAATTGAGTAAATATATAGCAACTACAGTCAGATGCAGCAGAAAATTGTGTAGGTATTTATCGAGGCAGCTGTACAGAGCGATTTAAATAAATGGAAGTTCTTTGCTTACAGAACATTGGTTATCTCCTAATGAACTTAGCATTTTCAAATTTCAAACTTCTCCCTCGCAGGCTTTTATTGCAGAGAGAGAGAGAGGGGGAGGGGAATCGCATAAAGGTCCTACGTATAGGGGTTCTTGTATTTACGTTAGAAAAAATATTGATTCTATCTCCTTGGCAGAATCATCCGTGTCACTAGATAAGCCGGAAGTTGTCGTTATTTGAATTTTCACGCGCGACGCCATATGCAATCGTATTTTCACTAACGCGCTCTGACAGTGAATATGTGAACTACTCATTTTCATAGTTTCCGCTATCTTAGCAGGTTGAGTGGTTGGTTGAATTTCTGTCTCCAGAAGCGTAGGCTGTGTGGTCTGACGTTCTTATTGTGGGATCGTTAACAGTTTCTATCCACCAGTTACTTTGAATTTAGCAAAAAAATATTTACAGCTGAATCGCATTGTCTGAAGCGTGTGTTATGAAGATGCGTCAAGCTGGAACAGCCAAGTCGGCACATCGACACAAAACATGTCAAATCATTTATTGCTAATTCATTGCCAATTAATAGCCATACTTTGGAATTAATTGCCACGTATTTTCGTGGAGAAAACGGGGGTGTGCTAGCTTGACGTCAAGCCAGCACACACATAAGTTAAATTCGAGTCGGATATCAACGGAAACCCTCAAATAATTTATTGTTAATTTATTGCCAATTAATTGCCACAAATTGGAATTAATTATTAAGTATTTTCGGCCGAAAATAATCAACGTCAATGTCAGCAGGCATGACGCAACACCCAACATAATACAAAATAATGGAATATAGAGAGAACAAACGAGCACAATCAAATAAAACAAATATAAATATAATTTAAAAAATTTAAAACCTTTATGAAATAAATATATATATATATATATATATATATATATATATATATATATTGTGATACCGGGGCCGGCTTTTCTCGTAAATTTTTTGTAAGGGAAGGTGTTCTTTCTCGTGAATGGGCTCGGGATATTAATCAAACACCACTGTTCCGTGAACAAAATAAACTGAACTATTTATTAATTCTATACAAATCACTAATGATACAATATTTATGGTGGTCTCTACCCTTTTCTTTCATATAACCCAGAATCACTGTTAGTCTCTCGATCTTATCGATCGAAGAAATATTTACCGTTACTTCTTCCACTACGAGCGTCGGCGGCTTCGGGGACCCTCGGGTTGCCTCGCGCTCCTTCGCTGCTTGCCGGGGTCGTTTCACTTGGGACCAGCCGAGGTGAGGCGCTGCGCTTCCGAAGTACGTCTCCTTTCCAATTCTCCGATCCACTCGACGTCTTTAGATCTGTGTTACTCCAAATAGCAGCTATCACTTTGGCAATATGTCCGATCGACTATTGATTGTTATCACGCACAAATTGTCCGTCAATTAATCTTTCTGCACTCGTTCGTTCGCGATACTAGTTTGCTTTTCGATCGCGGAGCAGCCCCAGATACGTCCTTCCTCGCCGGCGGCCAGCCAGACCTCGCGGCCTCGTTCCCACGGTCGGCCAACCGACGACACCTCGCCGCCCGTAACCGTTTTTCGTGGCTAGCGAGCGCCCTCTTGCAACCGTTCTGCCGTGTTCTTGCTTGATGCCTCGCCGTTTCTTTGGGTGGAAACGCGGTGCGTTTCAATATATATATTTCAATAATCATTCCATTTTAATATATTACACCATAGAAAAAATTATAAACGTGGTAATGTAAGAAATAAATATTGTTAAACATTGAACTAGAGTTATCCAACTATGACATATTAAAATTCGAAAATAGAGACATCAAGTCATCTGTCAAGAATTCGGCCCACCTTATTGACATTCTCAAGGAGCAACGCATAAATGACACGGACATCCTCGTCAGCTTCGATGTCACGTCTTTGTTCACTATGGTGCCTGTGGATGAGGCATACGTCATACGCAAAAAACTTTGCTCCCGGGGGCTCACTACGGAATGGGCTGACTTAGCCGAGTTCTGCCTCACGTCTACTTTCTTCCAGTACCGGGGGCAACTCTATGGCCAAGCGGAAGGGGCGGCCATGGGCTCCCCTCTCTCGCCGGTGGTGGCGAACCTATTCATGGAAGCCTTTGAAACGGAAGCACTAGCGAATGCCCCGCTAAAACCTACACTTTGGCTCCGGTACGTGGACGACACGCAAGTAGTGTGGCCCCACGGTCCTCACACACTAGCTGATTTCCTCCAGCACCTCAACAACACATACCGCAAGATCAAGTTCACCATGGAGATGGAAAAAGAGGGAAAACTGCCTTTCCTGGACGTGCTGGTGAGTCGTAAAGCCAATGGAAGACTGGGACACTGTGTTTACCGGAAACCAACTCACACCAACCGCTACCTGCACGCCGGTTCTCACCATCACCCGGCAACGAAACGAGGGGTCCTGAAAACTCTCGCCATCAGAGCAATTAGGGTATGTAACAAGGACTCGTTAGACTCCGAAATAGAGCTCTTAAAAACACATTTCGAGCTAATGGATATAGTGCCAACGCTGCCAACCAAGCTGTACGGCAGGCAACGACCACCTCTAGCACTGCTGATATCACCACATCTAATGATGATGATTCCAACCGCAGGAAGGCCATTCTACCGTATATACGAGGGGTTACTGATAAAATTGGAAAGCTTTTGAGCCGCTTCGACATCAAGACCGCCTCCTACAAAGCTCGGACAAAACCTCGTACGTGTGAAAGATCGCATACAGCCTCTCATGTCATCAGGGGTATATGAGATCCCATGCAGCTGCGGCAGCAGTTACATCGGCGAGACAGGACGGACCATAGAGGAACGGCTCCGAGAGCATATCCGCCACTACAAGTACAACTACATTGACAAGTCGGCCGTAGCCCTCCACGCATGGGAAACTGGCCACGCCATTTTATTTGATGACACCCGACTCCTAGCCAGAGAAGACCGCTGGGGAACGAGGAGAGTAAAAGAGGCAATAAAAATTATTAAACATCCCCAAAATCTAAACGCTGATAAAGACCTACGTCTGCATGACGCCTGGAAACATCTTTTTCACCTGACCGAGACCCGGCACGGGGCCCCCTGCTCCATGCCGTCCGATCACGCGCGGTGCGCCTCCTCCACCCCGCCCGGGAAGCCCTTTCCCTGATTGGCCGTTGCACTCTCTCCGCATTGGCTGATCATCCGGCCTATCAGCGGACGGAGAGAAACTGCATATAAACCCGTGAGCAGCCCATCTCCGCGCAGCTGCGTCGCGAATTACCGCAGCTCGAAGCCGAAATCCCTGCTATTGCTCTGGCGTCTCTAGATGCGGTAGGGGCGTACGTCTGGGTAGGGAACGGCCGACTTTTGGTCGTGTCCGTCTACTGCCCGGACCAAACCTTAGATCCGGCTGGAATTGATGCGCTTCTCGCATTAAATTCCAAAGTCATCCTTCTGGGTGACTTTAACGCCAGACATAGAACCTGGGGCGGCCTCGGAGCTAACAGAAACGGCAACAAAATTGCCAATCTTGTAGCGACAAGGCGGAGCGTGGAAATCTGCGCACCGAATAACCCGACGCATTTCCCGGAAGTACGTAACAGGAACCCGGGCGTTATTGATTTTATGATCGTGAAAGGCGTTGAGTGCGTGGATCCCCGCTCAATTGCCACACTGGATTCCGATAATAATCCATTAACATGTGTTGTGGCATCCCTTGTAGCGAATTGCCAAAATAGATTTTGAACTCCGCGTGACACTAACTGGGCAGGTTTCTCAGCTCAGCTGAACGCTCAGCTTGAGCAGAAACCAGTAAATACGGAGGCCGAAATCGACGAGGCAGTGGATCACTTCACTGTAACGTTGAAATCGGCCTTCAAGCAAAACTCCAGTGTCACGCGAGTAGAGAATTCTCGCCCTGAGCTCTCAGACGAGCAAAGAAGGATATTAAGAGAACTGCGTAGAACTGTCAAAGTTCATCGCCGCTATGGCGATCCCGTTGACGGAGAGCGGGCGCGCAGTTTAAGCAGAGAATTCCGTTCATCTCTACGGGACGAGAGAGCTGCTAAATGGTCAGAAACCATTGCTAAATGTAACCTTCACGAGAGGCACCTTTGGGATCTTTCCCGTGCGCTGGGCCGCAAACCAGGAGTAAATAGCCCGCTTCAGAGCAACGCCGGGACGGGGGCACCCGGCGCTCCACCACCTCGGCCCGTTTACGTGTGGGACGACGCGGCAAAAAGCGAAATCTTCGCGAATTCGCTCGCGCTGCAGTTCCGCGCGTTGGAAGTGGGCGCCGCTGCGCTGCCACTGGCTGCCACTGTAACAGGCGGCCAGCCGGTGGCGCCGGCGGTCAGCTGCAACACCATTGGCCCTTTGCTCCCTCTCACCTCGGCCAGCCGAGGTGACGAAGAGGGAGCTGGAGAACGCACTAAAACGCGTTAATCCAGCCAAGTCCGCTGGCCCAGATGGATGTACCGGCGGCCAGCTGCGTGCTCTGGGCGGGCGCGGAGTCGAGTTTCTACTCGAGCTCCTGAATGCGTGCCTGGCGTGCGGTTATTTTCCAAAAGCGTGGAGGGTTGCGACCATTGCGCTTTTACCAAAACCTGGCAAGAATAAATTAATTACTAGCAGCTATAGACCTATCAGTCTACTCTCAGTTCTAGGGAAGACGTTTGAGCGATTAATTCTGGTGCGTTTGCAACAGGAAATACGTCGCCTCAACCTTCTCAGAGATGAACAATTTGGCTTCCGAGCTGGTCACAGCTCCGCGCAGCAGCTCACGCGGCTTTGCACCGAGATCGGCCTCGCCCTCGAGAGACGGCAGAACTTGCCAGCGGTCTTTCTCGACATGCGATCGGCCTTCGATTCTGTGTGGCATGCGGGTTTACTCGCGTGCCTCGCGGAGTCGGGGATGAGCGATTGCTATGTGAGATTGATCGCGAGCTTTCTCTCTGACAGGCAGTTCAAAGTGCGCGTCAACAACGTATATTCGTCCCTCAGACGAGCCGAGGCGGAGTGCCTCAGGGAGCGTTCTTTTCTACTCTCTTCAGCTTATACGTAAATGATGCGCCGCTACCTGCTGAATCAAAAACAGGCATTCAACGCTGCGGGCTCCTGATGTTCGCGGATGATTTTGCATATTATGCGAAATCGGCGAACGTCAGGCAGTCGGTAAAGTACCTAAGCGACTGTCTCGCCGCCTTCCCTGAATGGCTAAGTCGGAAACGACTCGCTCTTAACCTCGACAAGTGCGTCGCCGTCAACTTCACTCGTAAGAGGCGCCCCGAAACGGTCGGCCGGCGCGCATTTGCCGGGCGGGCGAAGGCACGCACACGCTCGATACCTTGCGGCCAAAATCAAAAATAGAACCCTTCTTCTGAAACCACTTCTCCGTTCTCCTGATCTTTCTCCTTCCTTAAAGCGGCGCCTATTCACCGCATGCGTGCGCCCCCTGTGGGCGTACGCGTGCGAGGTTTTCGCCGCCGCTCCACCTTCCACTCTGCGTCCCATCCGGGTCGCAGAAAACAACGCGCGCCTCGCGGCGCCCCATTTTTAAATGTACCCCCTGACCGCACTCCTCGAAACGCTGACGTGTTCGGGGTTCTGGGCATGCGACATCAGTTCCCGGCGGAGCTTCAGCGGCGGGCGGAGACGGCGCTCGAGAGGGCGCTGAGGCCGTCCGCTCCGCGCATCCTGCGCGAGACCGGCGTAGCGGCGAACAGCGGCTTGACAGGGCCTTCCACAGAAGAAAAGGCCCAAGGCACGTCTCCTTCACCTTCCGCGCACTTCCCCGCACAAGTTCTCTGAACTGTGCGACGGGGGAGCAGCTAGTGCGTGGGAGGCGGTCGCCGCTTCCTGATGCCGGAAACTGCGTGGGAGGCGCGGAAACGCGCCCCGCCGGGCCTGGGCCGCCCGGATTCGAAGGCGTCACGGCGCCACGGACGCCTGAGTAAAGTCGGCGCCGTGGCGTAATAAAAAATGTGTAAATAAGTGAAGTGAAGTGCAGTGTTGTGTGGTATGAATGAGTGAGCGAATGAGTTGTATATATAATTTAAGTATGAATGAGCGTGTAAATGCCAAAACAAGAAGATATACGAACAATACTATGAACTTCAATTTAATAAAAATTTATCAATAACTATATTTTAAAACTCACTGCCCAAAGCGGCCATGTCTTAGTTTTAAGTTAGATGTAAGTCAGTTTGTTTAAGTAAAAATCCCTAACCGCCGCTCCATAAGCTTAACAGCTGGAGCCCATGTATCCCACAATTTGAATAAATTCCCGCCTCGCCAAGGATATTGGCGAGGGGAAAATTAAAAAAATCTCCGCGCAGTACTACGCCCTGAGGAAGGTCGCAGAATGGCGACCGAAACGTTGGCACCTGTGCCCTGGACGCGGCGTCTCGCGGATAGCCAAGTTAATCAAAGGCTGACTGTTGATGGCGTCTCTTTGCTGCTTCATCATAACGCCCAATTCTTGCACCGAGTGCAGCTATTCTCTGTTTCAGACGTTCCTCTTCATCTTTCAATCTCTTATCCAGATCCTTAAGGTTCATTCGCAACTTCATTCTTTTAGCGATTGATCGTATCCCATTTCTCACTTTCTTAGGTACTTTTCCTTTCCCTGCGAAGTACGCTGCTAGATGACTGATTTCCTTCCTGGATTTATTAATTTTGGAAATGATTATTTTCTTCCATGTTGGTACGAATTCATTTTAAGAGCTGGAGTCTTTGAATGTTCTGCCTTTTCCAGTCTAATTTTTCTGCCCAAAACAGAGCAAACTGCCAAAGCGGTACAGTGAACTGCGTCAGACAGCTCTTCCAACGAAATCATATGAGATAATGTATTTTCAACTATGGAATTCATTTCTTTGCTAGCAGCGTAAAACTTTGCACTCGTAATGATCTTAGGTATACGACTTCGTTTCTGCAATGGGACACCTTCGTACATAATACGGTATTTCTGGTAGCTTTTCTTTAATTCATCGATAAGAGGTACATTACTAATTGGACAAGCTTGATTTTCAGCTACATGATATCTTTCAAGAAGTCATCCTTCTTCTTCATGTTCCTCGCCATGGAGTGGGGTCTCTGATGGTGTGATAGTTATTTGATGTTTAAGTCTATTCAATTCGGCATCTGAAAATACCTGTCGCTTTTGAATAGAATTTAACTGACTGCAAACTCGATGCTCATTCAGTGTGCTGTCTGGATACATTCTTTTCCATTCCGCGTGCATCCTTACTCTAAACCCTTCATACTCCGTTTCCACTTTCGTGCTAATATAGTACGCATGCATTATGGAGATATTAATCTCTTTTGTCCATCTCATGCGCTGGCTAGTTTGCCTTGATATGACGGAGGACCCTACAGGTGGGGACCTCAAGTCACTCCGGCCTTCAGCAGATGAAGCTGCTATCTCTGCGGTAGCCATGAGTGGTATGGCGCCGCGCCTAGACTGTTCATCTGCACTAGGTTCACCATCATCCACTGGCACAGGTAGCTCATTTGACACAGTTGGCCCGGTGCCAGAACCTACTGCGCGATCTTGCGAGGATCGATCGCCAACGACTCTATTCCTTAATATCCTTCTCATAACAATCTTCAAATAAACATTACTTGGAACTCTGATAGGGTATTGTAAAAAATATTGCTTTTGGTCGAAGTCATATTTTTGGTCATGTTCTCATAAATGTTAAATTGTAAATGCACCCTTATTTTCAACATCTGTAAGTCATAAACTCCTGAGCTCTAATTTTAAATGTAGTATTCTGTTATAATGAACTTTTTCGAGCAAAGCTTGACAATTGGAAATTACTTGTGCTAAAAATGACAAATGCTCAAATGTTCAGATAAAACAGTTAAAGCAAGAAACAAAGAAAAAAGCTGGGGCACCGCCCCAGCCGGGACAAGCTCTAAGCTCCTGACCGGTCTCCAAGAATATGTGGTAGTGTAGTGTATGTTAGTGTAAGAGTGTGTGTAAGGGGAAAGGACAGGACAAGGAAGAGGAAGGACAGATTGCGCGCGGTGCATTCGCCTGGTGTTGATTGGAGAAACCACGGAAAACCACCGATCAGGGCAGCCGGCCGCTAGAATTCTCCTCCAGACAGCGACTGAATTCGACCTAACTGAAAAGCTAGTGTCGAAATTCCTGCTGCCGTCAGGACTCGAACCCAGGACCTCCCGGTCAGAGGCGTTGCAGTGACATCAGTTGATGCACTGAGCTACCGCTCCCGGTTTGGACTATATAATTCTACACAATATGTAACATCATATCGCAGCTTCTGGGTCGTGGATACCATCTCGATCAGGTTTTTCGTCAAATTTCCCTGGTCCATTGAGCAAATGCTGAGATGGCCCCTGGTTTTGCTTCTGGATATATGTGTAACTTCATTATCTGTGCATGTCTTCTAGAATTTAGTGGAAAATATAGTTATTCAAATTATCGTTTCAAAAATGTCGCTGCAGGAAATATTATTCCTTGACGAAGGACATCATGGATAAGAGCACAAAATTTATTGCTAATATATCCTTGAAAATAAATTTTATTACATCGGAGCTTCCTTTTTTAAATTCAAAATTCAAGTAGTATATGACTTAGTGTAGGGATCACAGAATTTTGAAAATGTGCACACAATTCGCTTCTCCTCATAGCATGTTATACGCAGTTTTAAGTGTTTTTTGACGTAAAATAAATAAATAAATACATAAATAAATAAAGTGCGTGGATGGAATTAATAATGACGAATAAGGGTAGCAGTTTACGGGATTCAGCAATCTCGTGAACTACATCCCTGATTTCATCAATGGTCCTAAATTCTACAATGTCATTAATAATTACATTCATATTATATTTTTGGAAGACTTGTCCTATCTTTTTTAGATACAAATTCTATATCAGTCATTCCATATCGCGTCCAAAGCGCAATGATGAAACAATTTTTAGTGACTTGAGTCACAAAAGTTCTACTGTTGAAAATAGGTGCGTCGTAATTCTTTTATTTTTTCTTCAATCCCACTCCTTTCAGAATTTCCTACCAATTTTTACGAATGAATTCTACGCGCGCTAACGTTTAAAAATACTGCATGCATCTACTTTTTCAATAGGAAAATACAAAAACCTTTAAATTAAAAACAACAAGATGTAATTCAAAGTGATACGAGCGTAAAATTTTGACCATATTATTTACGTATTTGAAACATATTGCAATATTTAAAATTCAATTTTTACATTCAGTCGACACTTGCATTAATTTTAAAAATATTCATGCATTTTTACAATAATATGTATGACAATTTTCAAAATGGAACGCAAAAAATAACATAAAAAATATTATTTGACATTTCCGGGTTTGTAGGCCGTGGTCTATCGGAAACTTGTCCATACGTTTCGCCTGCAACTGTGGCAGACATCTTCAGTGACGTTGTTGGCCGGGTCGAAGTGTTCTGCCTGGGAGCACCGCGTTGGCAGACGCTACCGCTTTTTTAATTTTTTTAAAATTTTCCCCTCGCCAGTAACCCTTGCGAGGCGGGAATTTTTCCATTGTTCTGGGTACATTAACTCCAGCAGTTATGCTTATGGGGCAGAGATGAGGGCTGTATCTTAAATAGACTAACTAAAAAACCTAACTTAAAACTAATGAATGCCACTTTGGGCAATAAGTTTTAAAAATAGAGTTAATATAGAAATAAATATAGTTCAAAGTTCTTGAGAATGTTCTTTCTTATCTTGGTTTTTATTTTTCACATTTACACTCTCTTTCATACTTAAATTTATATGTACAACACATTTACTCACTCATTCATACCACACGGCACAACACTTCACTATTTACACTTTTTACACTATTTAGTTACGCCACGGCACCGACTTTACTCAGGCGTCCGTGGCGCCGCGACGCTTTCAGGGCCTGGTGGTTCAGATCCGGCAGGGTGCGATTCCGCGCCTCCCACGCGGATTCCGGCATCTGGGAGCGGCGACCGTCTCCCACGCACTACCTGCTCCCCCGCGTCGCACAGCTCAGAGAACTTGTGCGGGGGAAGTGCGCGGAAGGTGAAGGCGACGTGCTTTGGGCCATAGAAGAAATTCTATGGAAGGCCCTGTGCACGCCGCTGTTCGCCGCTGCGCCGGCCTCACACAGGATGCGCGGAGCGGACGGCTTCAGCCCCCTAGCGAACGCCGTTTACGTCCGCTTCTGCAGCTCCGCCGGGAACTGATTGCGCACGCCCAGAACTCTGAACACGCGAGGAGTGCGGTCATGACGGAGGTTAGGAAGGTGCGGGCGCGCCGCTCTGTTTTCTGCAACCCGAATGGGGCGCAGAGTTTAAGAGGCAGCAGCGGCGAAAACCTCACATGCGTACGCCCACCAGGTGCGCACGCACGCGGTGAATAATCGCCGCTTTAGGGGAACAGAAAGATCTGGAGAACGGAGTAAAGGTTTCAAAAGAAGAGTGCGGTTTTGAATTTTGGCCGCGAGATATCGAGCATGCGCATGCCAGCGGAGGCCGCTGTCAAGCAACACGCCCGGATATCTCGCTTCGCTCTGCCAAGGCAAGCGCGCGCCCGCCAAACTCACCGTTTCATTGGGGTTAGCCCTCTTGCGAGTGAAGTTGACGGCGACGCACTTATCGAGGTTAAGAGCGAGTCGTTTCCGACTCAGCCATTCAGGAAGAGCGGCGAGACAGTCACTTAAGACTGCCTGACGTTCGCCGATTTCGCGTAATATGCGAAATCATCCGCGAACATCAGGAGCCCGCAGCGTTGAATACCTGTTTTGGTTTAGCAGATAGCGGCGCATCATTCACGTTTAAGCCGAAGAGAGTAGGAGAGAGAACGCTCCCCTGAGGCACTCCCGCCTCGGCTCGTCTTAGGGACGAATATACGTTGTTGACGCGCACTTTGAACTGCCTGTCAGAGAGAAAGCTCGCGATCAATCTCACATAGCAATCGCTCATCCCCGACTCCGCGAGGCACGCGAGTAAACCCGCATGCCACACAGAATCGAAGGCCGATCGCATGTCGAGAAAGACCGCTGGCAAGTTCTGCCGTCTCTCGAGGGCGAGGCCGATCTCGGTGCAAAGCCGCGTGAGCTGCTGCGCGGAGCTGTGACCAGCTCGGAAGCCAAATTGTTCATCTCTGAGAAGGTTGAGGCGACGTATTTCCTGTTGCAAACGCACCAGAATTAATCGCTCAAACGTCTTCCCTAGAACTGAGAGTAGACTGATAGGTCTATAGCTGCTAGTAATTAATTTATTCTTGCCAGGTTTTGGTAAAAGCGCAATGGTCGCAACCCTCCACGCTTTTGGAAAATAACCGCACGCCAGGCACACACTGAGGAGCTCGAGTAGAAACTCGACTCCGCGCCCGCCCAGAGCACGCAGCTGCGCCCCGGTAACACCGTCAGGGCCCGCTGCCTTTCGCACACCAACGCCTTTCAGCGCTTCGCGGAGCTCCGCTCCAGTAACTCGGCGCGCCGAGGAGAGAGGGAACAGCGGGCCAATGGCGTTGCAGCTGGCCGCCCGCGCCAATGGCTGACCACCGGTGACAGTGGTAGCCAATGGTGGCGCGGCGGCGCCCGTTTGAAACGCGCGGAAATGCAACTCGCTTTTCGTCGCATCGTCCCACGCGTAGACGGGCTGAGGTGGTGGAGTGCCGGGCACCCCCGTCCCGGCGTTACTCTGTATCGGGCTGTTTACTCCCGGTTTGCGGCCCAGCGCACGAGAAAGATCCCAAATATGCCTCTCGTGGAGGTTGCATTTTGAAATAGTTTCAGACTATTGAGCAGTTTTTTCCTCTCGTAGAGATGAGCGGAATTCTCTGCTTAAACTGCGCGCCCGCTCTCCGTCAACGGGATTGCCATAGCGGCGATGAACTTTGACAGTTCTGCGCAGTTCTCGTAAAATCCTTCTTTGCTTGTCTGAGAGCTCAGGGCGAGAATTCTCTTCTCGCATGACGACGGTGTTACGCTGGAAAGCCGAATTCAACGTTGCAGTGAGGTCACTGCTTCGTCGATTTCGTCTTTCGTATTTACTGGTTTCCGCTGAAGCTGAGAATTCAGCTGAGCTGAGAAACCTGCCCAGTTCGTGTCACGCGAAGTTCGAAATTTAACTTGGCATTTCGCAGCAAGAGACGCCACAACATGTTATCGGTTTATGATCGGAATCAAGTGCAGCAATTGAGCGGGGAACCACGCACTCAACGCCTTTCACGATCATAAAATCACTAACAACCGGGTTCCTGTTGCGTACTTCCGGGAAATGCGTAGGGCTATTCAGTGCGCAGATCTCTACGCGCCGCCATGTCGCTACAAGATTGGCAATTTTGTTGCCGTTTCTGTTAGCTCCGAGGCCGCCCCAGTTTCTATGTATGGCGTTAAAGTCGCCTACAAGAATGACTTTGGAATTTAATGCGAGAAGCGCATCAATTCCAGCGGGACCTGAGGTTTGGTCTGGGCAGTAGTCTGATAAGACTAAAAGTCGACCGTTTCCTACCCAAACGTACGCCCCTATCGCCTCTAGAGACGCCAGAGCAATAGCAGGGATTTCGACTTCGAGCTGCGGCAGTTCGCGGCGCAGTGCAAGCGCTACGCCGCCACCTGGCCTGCCAACGCGGTCTCGGCGATAAACAGCGAATCTCCGGAGTTTGAATTCGTGTTCATCACTAAGCCACGTTTCTTGTAAAGCCAAGATATTTAATTGAAGATCAGATATAAAATGTTCTAATTGCTGGGCTTTAAAGATAGCACTTCGCGCGTTTCAAGACCCGACGCGGAGAGGTGCTGTTCGTGAGTCTACATTAGAATTCCTAGGCATTGTTAGGCAACATGTTTAGGAATTGTTCGAAAAGCTCTAGGAACTGGCTCCTAGAGATAGTCGGCGCAGCAGCTGCGGGTGCAGTGGGCCGCGCTCCGGCCGCCCCGGGGGGCGGTGCGTTGGCCGCTGAGGAGCGCGCGGCGCCGAGGCGCCTCGCGACCTCGTTCCAGGCCGACCCGCCGCTAGCTGCTGCCTGAGGCGCCTTGATCGCCTTGTACCCGGTTAGGGGCCCAAGTTGCCGGCTGTGTTCGAGTACCTTTTCAGAACCGATTTTCAGTTGTATTCTGAAAGCCCTTTTCGGCGGCCGTTCTGTCGTATTCTGAAAGGACGTTCGGCGGCCTTTTCGGCGCTACGCTACCGCTTTTTTTCTTCTTTTTCCCCTCGCCAGTTGCCCTGGCAAGGCGGGAATTTATTCAAGTACTTGGTATACAAAAATGCTCCAAGCGTTAGGTTTCTGGAGCTGCGGGAGGGCGACATCTTAAAAATACTAATTAAAACTAATCTTAGACTAATTAAAACTATACATGGCCACTTTGGGCTACTTGTTTTAAACAATAAATATTGATGAAGTGCTATAGTTCTTTAGATCGTTCTCATTTCTTTTGTTTTGCTTAAAATTTGTTCATTCACTCTCTCAGACATACGTATTAATTCTATATTTACAAATCCATTCACTCGTACCTTCTTACCACATCCCACTGCACATCACTATTAATACTATATACACTTTGTTTACGTCACGGCGCCGACTTTACTCAGGCGTCCGTGGCGCCGCGACGTTTCGAGATTTTGGCGGCCCAGGCCAGGTGGGGCGCGTTTCCGCGCCTCCCACGTGGTTTCCGGCATCAGGGTCCGGCGACCGCCTCCCACGCGCTCTCTGCTCTCCCACGTCGCACAGTTCAGAGAACTTGTGCGGGGGAAGTGCGCGGAAGGTGAAGGCGACGTGCTTTGGGACTTTTCTTCTGTGGAAGGCCCTGTGCAAGCCGCTGTTCGCCGCTACGCTGGTCTCGCACAGGATGCGCGGAGCGGACGGCCTCAGCGCCCTCTCGAGCGCCGTCTCCGCCCGCCGCTGAAGCTCCGCCGGGAACTGATGTCGCACGCCCAGAACTCCGAACACGTAAGCGTTTCGGGGAGTGCGGTCAGGGGGTACATTTAAAAGATGTGGGCGCGCCGCGAGGCGCGCCGCTCTGTTTTCTGCGACCCGGATGGGACGCAGAGTGGAAGGTGGAGCGGCGGCGAAAACCTCGCACGCGTACACCCACAGGGGGCGCACGCATGCGGTGAATATGCGCCGCTTTAAGGAAGGAGAAAGATCAGGAGAACGGAGAAGTGGTTTCAGAAGAAGGGTTCTATTTTTGATTTTGGCCGCGAGGTATCGAGCTTGCGCGTGCCAGCGGAGGCCGCTGTCAAGCAACAGGCCCAGATATCTCGCTTCGCTCTGCCACGGCAAATGTGCGCCGGCCAAGCTCACCGTTTCATCGGGGTCAGCCCTCTTGCGAGTGAAGTTGACGGCGACGAATTTATCGAGGTTGGGAGTGAGTCGTTTCCGACTTAGCCATTCAGGAAGCTACGCTACCGCGTCTCTGCAGCCCGTATTTATAGTGAAAGGCGAGGTTCGGGCAGTCGCGTTTGATTGGATCGCGTCAGCGGAATTCGCGCATGACTGGGCCACGTGAGTGGTACTGCTAGGCTGCCGAGTTTTGGTGTTCCGGAGTGATGGGCATCATGCACTGTTTAATTTGTCACCTTCTTTTCTGCTGAAATTGTTTTTGTTTCTAAATCTCTATGGCTTCCATTTGGAGTCGCTTGTAGTAGTGTGTGGTGGTGGAGAGCACATCTGTTTCTTCAAAGCGCATGTCGTGTCTGCGTCCCGACAGCACGTGGCCGGCGACTGCTGATTTGTCATTCAAATCGTAATTTTGTGATTTTCATTGCATGCTATATTTCGCGAAAACTTATAAGAGCTTCAAAAGAACGTACACGACCTTAAAGAACTAAATATGAAGAACAAATTTTATTTGAAGAGAAAATCCCTATCTTCAATTTTATAGAGGAAGAAAGCCACACCCCAAAAAATTCAAACTATTTCTATTTGAGAAAATTCAGAGTTATATGTGAAAAACGGACCTGTGCCAGATTTGTAAGTGTATTTTACTATATTCTTCCAAGAAATTCAAAGAAACAATTGAACCCGTTTATGAGAAAAATTTTTAAAATCCCAGGGACTTCATGTAGAATATCTCCAAATTTTCATTTATTTAATTATTTTTTTCTTAATTTAACAACTGGATTTATCCGACTTCTTGGCTGCCCGAGTGACGCCGCATAGTGGACTGAGAGGTCGACGTTTCGCCTGTCATGTCGCAAATTCCTCAGGGCAGTGACGCCGCGCTGCTTTCAATTTTCCCCCACCAGTATCCCTGGCTAGGTGAGAATTTATTCAAAATTAAGGAGTTCAGTTTTACGCTCCAGGATTTCTGCTTTTGGGGGTTATAGAAGGACATTAACTTAAAAACACTATCTTCAATTTAACTTTATTTACATTATGCCACTTTGGGCGAACGTTAAGATTTACTATACAATTATTTGCTACGAAAAGTTCTTGATACTGTTCATTTTTCTTATTATGCTTTCATTAAATCATACACGCTCTCATTCATTCTTAGAAGGGACCCTTCAACAGGTTCAGGTCAAAATCTTTTTTTTTCTTTTGAAAGATATCCACTATTTATAACAGCTGTAAAATAATTAGCTGCCATTTTGCACGGGAAGTTACTGAAAAAAGTTAAGAATTTTGTCGGTTTTGGCCGCACTGTTTTCGCTGACGGCGTGGACAACCCTTACTGCGGAGAGCAGTGTGATCGCGAACGACTCAAGTAGTGCTGTTATTCCTCGGTTTTGCAATGCGATACAGCGTCGTGCCGCGCGGTGCGGAGGGATGGGTTGGGAGGGGCAGGACGGGGACCGATAGCATTTGCACGTGCGTTGCGTTGAAGCCTGCGCGCGAAATGGGATACCATCGCTGATAGCGCGTTATTAATATCTGCGACGGCGGCGGCGGAAGCGATGCGGCGAGCAGATGGGCGAAGGCGGGGGGGGGGGCGATCTTGGGGGCTCGGCCGCAGCCAAGATGCGACGACGCATGCTCGAGGGCCCTTCGACTTCGACTCCGAGGATCTCAACGGTTGTGCTTGGCAGTTCTTTGGGTCGAAAACAGTTCAGTTCGGGAAACACTGTGCCCTGCAATACTCGTGCTGTGAATTACCTGTATTCGTCAGTTATCTGTTGTAAAATACGTGAGTAGAGAATTTTCTAAAGAGTTTTGAAGTAAGATGTTACGTAGTTAGAAAGTTAATTTCAATTATTTAATGTTTCCATATTTTTCGTCCTGAAGACTACTTTAAGACGTAAATGCTTATGATTGGAAGATAAGGCAAAAACTGTACGGTTATGGCCCAATAATGGTGTCAAGAAATGTTTGTTTAAATTTAAAAGTGATTATCTTTGCTCTGCCCTTAGCCTCCTCACTGTAAACAAGGTAAGCGCATACGATGTAAAAAGCAATACTTAACTTGATAACACGTGTTACAATAGCATTTTACAATCTTTTCATAGATGTGGAATCCTGTGAATGTTTTAAAGCTCGTTATCAAGCGATATGAAGAAAGGAATATACTACCTACACCAGAGAATACCATCAAAGATATGCGTATGTGTGACATGTTAATACCATTTTTGGATGAGCACGTGGACGAGGAAGATATTTTTCTGGAAACTGTAGAAACACTTGACATTTCGGAAAGCAAGTGTGAAATGGAATCCGATACGTCGAGAACGTCCGATGAGATGTCAAGCGAGGAGGCTAGCGATTATCAGCCAAGTCCTAAAAAGAAGCCTCAATGTCACGTAACATTGGAAAATAAGGAAAAAGCTGTACGGTTTTGGCTCAATGATGGTGGCAAGAAACGTTTAAGTTTCAATTCTGTGCACAAGAATTTCAGATTCGTGAAGTCAGAGCGAGACCTTTACAGGTGGAAAAAAGAAATAGAAATTAACAAAGGTAAACATCCTAAAAATATTAAAGCTAGTGCCGAACTGAATCACCAACTTTACCTTCAATTTATGCAAGCCAGAGAGAGGGGCTGCATTATATGTGACGACAGTCTGCGAAACTGGGCACTGTCATTAGCAAAAGACCTTAATATTGTTGATTTTCAGGCTTCTCCGAGCTGGATTTATCGTTTTAAACAAAACCATCGTATTGTAAGTCGAAAGATTACCAAATTCGTTTCTGTAAAAAACACGAAAGAAACCTACCGAAAAGACGACACTGTAAAAGAATTCATTGAATTTGCAAAGGAGAAAGTTTCATCTTTTAGTGATTCGGCTGTATACAATGCTGACCAATCAGGTTTTGAAAAGGAAATGCGATCAAAACGAACGCTATCAGTGAAAGGAGAAAAATCAACGGTGTCAACAGCCCAGTCACTTCCATCATTGACTCACTCTTACACAATTATGCCTGTTATAAGTAAGAGTGGATCTATACTCCCTAAGCTGTACATCTGCCTTCAGGAACCGGCAGGAAAGATAGGTCCTCGTGTCGAACAGACCATATTCACTGCTCCAAACATCGTAATTGATGCGTCAAGATCTGGCAAAATGGGAAAGAGCAATATGGAAATTTTTATAAAGAATGCCTTTTTGCCTTTTTGCGAGGAAAAGTCTCTACTGTTGCTCGATTCATGGTCTGGACATACTAATATCAGCGGACTAGAATCTCAAGACGACAAAAATGTAGAAGTTTTAAGAATCCCTCCCGGTACAACAAATCAAATTCAACCCCTGGACAGAGAATTCTTTCGGCAATGGAAGGCTTTGTATAGGAAAATCACCGATACAATAACAGCTGATCAATCAATTGATTTACAAGTGTACCAGCGTAATAGTATTTTAAAATTGCATTCATTTATTCATTTTCAGTTTTCTTCTCCAAGATTCAAAAGTATGATTAAAACCTTTTAACCAGCAATATTGTTTAAAAATTACAAGCTTCGTCTGTGATGAGAAGGATTGTGATACATTTCCTCTGATTAGATGTGGGTGGTGTAAGACACACTTGTGTTTCGCACACTCAATTGACACTGGTCATTTTTGTAATACCTTCACTGAATAAATTTGTATTGTATTATAATGATTTCTGTTATGTGTTTTTTAAGCATAAATTTAGTTTAATTATGATTACGTGAAAGTTTACAGGATTTGCCCTCTTTCCTACGACCAAATTTCTTTGTTTTAATCCAATGCCTCCCGGTGTTGAATTCGGTCACAGATTAACGGAAAGGGGAAAGAAACTCATTTTATTGGACCATTGTACATTGATGTATATGTCAAAAGTAATGGAAGGTTGGTAAACAATGTTAACTATACTTGCGTGTCGCGGAAACACGTTGGCATTGCAAGAGGTTTCAATTTCTCAATGTCGAAGAACTATTGCCCGAAAGAACCGGCGCCTTGCCTCGCGTCAAGGGCGGGAGCAATGTGTTTCGCGACCTTGAATTGGGACTCGTGCCCGTAGGAGCGCCTGCTCGCTCAGCGGATATTCTTACAGTAGGCAGGGCTGCACAAACCCCAGGCGACCGACAATTTGCGTCGTGAAAAGTGTGGAAATTTCTTAATTTTTTTCAGTAACTTCCAGTGCGAAATGGCAACTAATTTTTTTACAGATGTTATAAATAGTAAATATCTTTCGAAAGACAATTATATCAGACTAAATTTTGATCTGAACCTGTTGAAAGGTCCCTTGTTAGACTATATTTACACACACATTTATTTACTCATTCATTTCACACTCCACTGCTGCGCGTCGGGTATTGTCTATTGTCCGGCCTGGGCACCCACGCAGGAGCGCCGAGATTGGCGGAGAGGTCCCTCTGATTGGCTGGCGGTCTGGGCCAACCCGGGCCTCGCGACGGCCATCATGTTCGGACAGTGTAGGGCCACCCTCAGACAGTCGGGGATTGGTGGTAGTAGGGCTTTCCGGGCGTAATTAAGGTTGAGGCCGCCGTCCGCGTTGATGTGCGGCCGTCTATTTCTTTCCTGAACCTCTTTGATGTGTTAAGGTCAGTACCGGTTTTGTGCTGAAGCCGGGTCTGTCAAAATCGATGGCATGTCCCGAAACCTCCGAATGGTGCGCTATGGTTGATTTGATTCTTGTTCTAATGGGAGATGTTTTCCCTAAGTCGTTCGGACACCGTGCGCCCGTTTTCACCGATGCCCTGCCACAGCTACAGTGAACTTCGTATTCGCTGGACTGGAGAGGTGATATCACGTCTTTAATGCGTACCAGGGCGTTGTTAAGCTATGTAGGGTGCTCTGAATACCGTCCGGATGGTGTTTTTTCGAAGTAGTTTTCCCACGCGATCGGTGACACTGCAGACGTAAGGAAACAAGGTTAATTTAGCACCACCACTCTCCTCCGTCTCCGAAATAGCGTGGTGATCTTCAGTGTTGCCGCGAACTTCAGGGTCACCACGCGTCGGAGTTACCGTGACCTTCGGAGTGACCCGTAGCACAGGCAAGCGCTCGTTTGATCGCAGCTCGGGAATAGCCGTTGGCCCTCAACGTATGTTTGAGCTAATTGATTTTGCCAGGTAGAGCTTGTCACACCACTCGACAGCTCGATTGGTCGACTCGATTGGTCTTTAACACGCCGAATTTTCTGGACGGACGGTGATTCGACTCCGCGTGGAGGTATCTGTGCGTATGAGTCGGTTTTCGGTAGACCGAGGACCCTAGGTGCTATCTTCGCGTTGATTAACAAGGACGTCCAAGATTCGGTGGTATAACGGTTAGCGTATTGGACTGTTGTACCCGAGTTTGCGGGTTCACACCCGAAAGAAGCCGTGGATTTTTAAGGGGGAAAAATCCTTCGTACGTCCTCCTTCGGAGGGGAAGTAAAGCCAGTGTCCCATGTAGTAGATTCGCTGCATGTAAAAGATCCTCAAGCCCAAATGAAGCCTCTGAGCAAAATTGAGTTCCGCCTGTCGCCCAAGATAATACCTCATTTCTCCGCTAGGTGGTGAAAGGAGCGTAGCGAAATTTGCGTGGTTAGACGGAAGAGCGGGCCTGATGGCCCGATTCTCGCCACGTAAAATAAGGCATTAACCAACTAACTGACGTCCAAGAAGAGCAGACAGTTGTTCATTTCCGTCTTCGTAGTGAACTTGATGTTGTGGTGGATGTTTTTTGGTAAAGTAAAAATTCCTCTACTAGTTGGCCCGTGTGGCGAGATTATGAAAACGACGTCCACACCACGAATCCAGAGAGACTGTTTGTGTTGGACGTTCCAAAGGGCCTAGGTCTCAAATACATTGGCTCATTAATACATTGGCAGCGACGGGTGACAGCGGCGAACTCATAGCCGCTCCTTCCACTTGTGCGTAGAACAGGTCCTGCTACTGGAAGAAAGTGGACTTCAGGCAGAAGGCTGTCAGTGCCGCCCATTTTGTCCGCTGGCTCCGTTCCTGTAGTTTTTGACGTAGTACTTCCATGACCTCGTTCACCGGAACTTTGGTGAACAGATAGGTCACGTCAAAGCTGACCAGCAAGTCATCCCTGTTTTAGTCTTTGTTGTCTAATGATGTCCGCGAAATGCGAAGAGTTCCTCCCGGCGTAACGCATGTCTTCGGCGACCGGCGCAAGATGGTCAGCGGCAAGAATGAGAGCCAGAGAATGAGTCGGAGAATTGATGGCGCCGACGATAGGACGTAGTGGCATGTCGGTCTTGTGCACTTTCGGTAAGCCGTAAAATCTGGGCGTCGACGTGTTGCTCCGTCACAACGCCAACTTCTTCGTAGCCTCTATGCATTGTGAGTCGCGGATTCTAGAGGCGGTCTCCTATCTTACCTTGTGCTCAGGGTTGTGCTCCAGGAGTGTGTACGTGAAGTCGTCAGGTAGGAGAGAAGCTACCTTAATCTCAGGCTTTCATGATGTCCGTGGCATACCCTTTGTACGTTGGTACCATAACCAGATCACGCAATGTCTTCAAAGCCAAGCGCTCGTCCTTTGTTAAGTTGTTGCGAGGGGTCCGTGCGTCGGCTTGTTCTTCCGGTGTTCCCACAAGCAGAGTTTCTATCCCCGCCACGATATCCGCTATCGGTATTTCCGTAGGTGCTGTCGCGAAATTGAGCCCTTTTGTGAGGACGGGAATTGTGGCGTTGTCTAGCACTTCTCCACTCAGGTTGACAACGGCTTTCGACAAGGTGTCGGCGAGTTGTTTTGGACGTTGTTTTGTAGTCAAACTAAGGAATTTCCTATTGTCCAGCCCGGACAATATAATACCCAACGCGCAGCAGCGCAATGTCACTGCCCTGAGGAAGCCTGCGACATCACATGTAAAACGTCGACCTCTTAGCCCACTATGAGCCGTCACCCGCCAAGACGCCATTGACTGCAGCCGCAAAACCTTACATGTACAACTGGATTTATCCACTTTTTCGTTATCAGGGTCTGGCAATGAATTTTTTCGCGGAAAACCTGCCGTTTTTTTCGCGCAGCATTACATAACTTTCTCTACGTATCGTATGTTCGTAGGTATACTAGAAAGTAAAATAGTGTTATTAATACGATTAGAAAGACCTATGGACAGCACTGCAGTACAATACACTTTGTCATCGACAATACACGTTATTCATAAAAGGCACGGAAAATATTTTTGTTTCCTTCGCACATATATATTACACAATTGTTATGTTCATGCCCGCTTCAACTCTGCCTTTCCTTGCAATGAGCGAGCCTATATCCAGTTCACCGCCTTCTACACGTATCTAATCGATCTGTATCTACTGTAGACGTGCGATTCTCATTCAGACGGCAGTGACTTCATGTAAACATATCGCAGCGCTCCGTTTGAAATGTAAAGTGAACGTGTATTACTCATAAATACAATAATGTAAACAAATCACCGGTGATGTAAATATTAACGTGAGAGACAAGTGAAAGAAATTACATTTGTGTAATTTTAAAAAAAACAGAAGAATATAGCAATATGCCGTTTATGTCTTCTAATAGACTACATTTAGCACTTTCCATACTAAAAGTTGAAAGAAAAAATAGGAGAATTTTTCGAGAAAATATTTTTTTTTGTAATTTTTATTGAAAATATTCAAAGCAACATTGCGCGAAAATTCCTAAAAGTTTTTAAAAAATGTACAGGACCTTTATAAAAGAACTAATTATGGACAACAAATTTCATTTGAAGAAAAAAGCTCTATCTTCAATTTTGCAATTGTCAGAAGACGCTGAAAAAATCACACTTTTACAATTTTCAAAAATTCAAAGTTAACTGTGAAAATCGCACCTATGCCACATTTATAAGTGCATTTTACTCTATTCGTTCAAGAAATTTAAAGACAAAATTTAAAGGTATTTTGAGAATTTTTTAAAAATGTCTGGGGGTGGGGCTTCATATAAAGTACCTACAAATTTTAAAGAAAGCTTTTCAAAATCGCAGCGCTTGGAGTCGAGCCAGATCGCCGCGGAATATCCGTTTTGGAAAAAATCTTACGTATGGTTTAGGCGCTAGTGTTGTTCTCACACACCGGAGAGACGGACGGACGTTATAAACAAACATGTTTTCGGTATAAAATTGTTTAAACTGGTATAAAATTCGGTATAAAGTTTCGGTATAAAATTGTTATAAACAAACATGTTTTCGGCATGCGCACGCTCGATATCTTGCGGCCAACATAAAAATTAGAACTCTTCTTTTGAAACATCTTCTCCGTTCTCCTGATCTCTCTATTTCCTTAAAGCGGCGCTTATTCACCGAGTGCGTGCGCCCCTTATGAGCGTACGCATGCGAGGTTTTCGCCGCCGCTCCTTCTTCCACTCTGCGCCCCATTCGGATCGCAGAGAACAGAGCGGCGCGCCTCGCGGCGCGCCCACACCTTCCAAATCCCCGACTTGACCGCACTCCTCGCAACGCTGACGTGTTCAGAGTTCTGGGCGTGCGAAATCAGATCTTGGCGGAGCTGCAGAAGCGGGCGGAGACGGCGCTCGCTAGGGCGCTGAGACCGTCCGCTCCGCGCATCCTGCGCGAGGTCGGCGCAGCGGCGAACAGCGACGTGCACAGGGCCTTCCACAGAAGAAAGAGACCAAAGCACGTCGCCTTCACATTCCGCGGACTTCCCCGCACAAGCTCTCTGAGCTGTGCGACGAGCAGATAGTGCGTGGAAGGCAGTCGCCACTCCCAGATGCCGGAATCCGCGTGGGAGGCGTGGAAACGCGCTCCGCCGGGCCCGAGCCGCCTAATACTGAAGACGTCGCGACGCCACAGACGCTTGAGTAAAGTCGGCGCAGTGGCGAAAAATCAAGTGTACATAATGTAAATAGTGACGTGATGTGTAGTGGTATGAATGTGTTTGCAAATATAGAACTCACCATTTACCAAATTTAAAAATACCTATTGTTTTGAAACTTATCGCCCAAAGAGGCTCGATGTGCTAGTTTTAAGTTAGAATTAAGTTTAGATTTAATTAGTCTTTTTAAGATATAGCCCTTCCACATCTCCACAAGCAGTAATGCTGGAGAAAATGTATCCTAAGATCTTGAATCCCGCCTCTCCAGGGTAACTGGAAAGGGGAAAAAAATCGCGGTAACTGTCATGATTAAATTCCCGCATCGCCAGGGATATCTGCGAGGGGAAAAGAAAAAAAATCGCAGTAACAGTCGCCAGTCAGCCGCCGTCCCGGACACTTCGCCCGAGACCTCGCCACTGAAGATGCCCACCGCAGTCGAGGGCGAAACGTCCGTCAGGATGGATGACTGGAGATGTGAGACGATTTGCAAATACGATGTGGCTGGTTCAGCCGGTGAAGCTTTCCCATCTGCTTTCACACCATGAAAGGTTCCAAAGAGACTGGTGTAATGCCTTTCAATGAAAAAGTATTTTCTGAAACAGATTTCCTCTGTTCATCTGTGGCAGACCGTCCTTTGGACCATACTTACAATGTTTCATCTCCTGATAGTAATGACTCTTCCACTGTTATTTCCACTACTACTTCAACTGTTGATAGTCCAGTTCCTTCCACATCTTTCACTCCTGAACCAGTTCTTTCAATTTCTTGCATTGCTCCTGGCATAAGTTCTTCTTGTGATGACCAAATTACACATGTATCTCCATTTTCAGTCTCCCCGATAATCCTAAAGCTATTTCCTCAATGTGGACTACGAAAGAGAGATTGTAGGGGCCGGAAGGAGGGAAGATCACTTATCCTGACTAGTTCACCTGCCAAAGTCCGCTTGGAAGAAGAAGCGTGTGCCACGGAACAGAAGAAAAAGAAGAAAGCACGCACTAATGTGACTAAGTTTGGTGACTTTGTTATTGTGAGAGTCTACGGAGAGTCTTGACTAAGAAACACATGGGAGGCAAATTCGTGGCTATGTGGCGTTGTAAAGGAGTCACTTTTAAAGGGTGTTGATGTCACATTTTACAAGAGAAAAATTAATTTGGAAGTGCTTTTGTTGCAACAGAAGTTATTCTTAGGAAGCTTCGATAACCTCTGAAGAATGGTAGGAAGATATTTAAAAATATGATTTTAATGTGAATTTGGAAGAATACTATCTTTGTTAAGCTGTTTTTCAATTTATATGCTTATAATAATTGTCTATTCACATTAAATGAGTATGGCAATATGCAGAATAACTTTTTTCATTAAACAATCTATTAAAAGTCAATGTTATATTCACGGCTTATTTTAGTTTCAGGTCCACTTAACCTTACCGGTTAGGTTAACTTGTCTATTTGCAAATGTGTAAAACATTACATATTTGACAATAACTGCAAGCACAATGACATTATGTGTTCTCACAATATGAGAAGAAAGCCTCAGTGAAATATCTTGTGAAATTTCATGTGTATAGATCAAGTAAATAACATTTTAAAACTAGTCAAAACAAGTGGACCAGTTAACCTAACTCTCCCCTACTCCAGATAGCGTGAAGAAAATAATAGATGTTTAAGACTAAACTTGAGTTTGATATATCTCGGAGAAATGCCGATTTGTAAGAGAAAAATAATACAGAAACAATATTCTCCACAGAAACGACAGAAAATCAAAACAACTCATGAAGAGAAAGTATACTGCATAGAAGATACCTCGGCTTCGTCATGCAGAAATTCTGAGGGTAGTCATATCATTGAAAAATTGAAACGATATTTCTACACTAAAAATAATTGAAAGTAAAAATGGATGAAATAATTTAGCAAGGAAGAAAACTTGATTCCTTACAACGGAGTGTGATAAAAATCGAAAATATTATCAATGAAAGGTAACCTTCAATCCTATAAGAAACCTATTAATCTATGGAAGCTTTTTAGTGGGCTAATAATAATCTGAAGAAAATTACCTTTTATATATTTCAGCAAATCTGAATATCACTTAGTTTGGATGGAACAGTGATATGAAAATAAAACACCCGTAGAAGGCACAAACATAATACATTGTTTCGTTTCTTTTTGAAGCAATTTAAAATGGTATTCTCTATGCAGTGAAGAAAAATTTATCATTTTAAAAAACTTTTTAACTAAATCATATAATTTTATTCGTGTAATTATTTCGTCTGTTCAATACTGGATTCAATCTGTTTGATACTTTGGAATTTCAATTTAATCGTTAAGGAAGGTCGTAAGTAGATGTCGGACACATTGCAAGACGTGAAGGGTTATTTATTTTTATTACTGTGACACTATACCAGTAGTTATTGTCTACCGCTAATGGGCACGTACCTAGGGGTGAAGCTCTGAAAGACGCTGAAGCAGAATAAAAAAATAGAAATTTCTATTGTATTTAATTTCTCAGAATTCTATAAGCGTCTAACTTTGAATCTTACGAGACTTATGTGCGCGTAAAACACTTCAGAGAATACAAAAGAGTTCTTTTTCAAATTTTTAAAATGTGAAGGAAAAAAATAAAAAATAAAAATAAAATAACCAAAAAAATGCTTTTTAATTTTTTTAATTAATTCAATACACACGTCAAATGAAAGGGCATCTTTTGTTTTTTAATGTCACACAATACTAAATTTGTTCCACATTTACAAATAGAGTTACAAACAATTAACTTGAACAATGAGAAATGTCTCGAAAAAACATCTTTGGGAAAAAATAAAAAACGTGTGTTATACATTTTTGCTGACACACTTTGTAGAAACAAGCTTTAAAGTTTGGGTCATCAAGGTCAAATTTTGCTTAAATTTGTGCGATCTGACGTAAAATGACTCATATGCGGGATGTATATTAATTTCTGGTTATCTAAGAGAAAATTCTGAAGGAATACCTTATTAGTTATTATTTTTTGTTTCATAAATGTAGTAATGCAAGGGTTATATGTTAAATAGAATTTATTTCAGTATTAAAATACATTTCTGATGTGGGTTCTTTGAGTAGTTCATGAAACCAAGAACGGAAGATATATTTAGTTTGGAAGATGTGGTTGGAATTAAAAAGGATGATTATATCTGTTTGGGAGGGTTTTCTAAAAATATTACAAGTATGTTTATTGTTTTTATAGAAATGATTAAATATAGAAAGTTTAGAGAATGGTTCTGTTCCAGATCTATTTTGAAAATTAAATTAAGGTAAAAAAATTAAGAAATCAAAGAATTCGTACAGTTGTTTTCTCGTACTGGCAAAAAATGTTACCGACACCGTATAATGGCAAATAATGTTACTGACATATTTGTATTAGTAGTATAATTTCTTACGTGACGGGTTTAAACTATTAAACACATTATTTTCAAAATGACCCATACAGATTTCAGCAAATAAAGAAGGCATGTTAGAACCCATTGCAAGTCTTTGAGTGTGTTTATAATTTTTTTCTTGAATTCGATGAACGATTCAATACATGAATCTAATAATTTGATTAGATCTATTTTTTTAGGGGTCACGTTTGACCCCAAAACAATAATTTATGAGTATTTGATACAGCAATGTTATTTGGAATTATTAATTGAGAAAACGATGCTATTTATTTGTTTTATTTACTACACTGCCCTCAACAACAAAGAATGTTATTTCCAGAAAAAAACTTCTGGCATAATCTCATCACCATTCATAGGTGTACCAGCATGACAATATTTGAAACTTCTACCAAATCATAACACACAAATACACTCAATTATCACTCAGAAAGCGCAACATGGCATTACAAAACGGAAATGGACACTTTTTAGGATTTTTCTAAATGTCAAATGTGGCAGTTTTGACTCCAACCGCATAAAAATCAAATTATTTCCAATAAAAAACTTAGAAAACTATTCGTAAATAAATAGTACTAAAGTAAATAGCATATCTTATTTATTTATTTATTTTTACGTAAAAAAAGTTAAAAACTGCGTATGACGTGCTATGGGGAAAAGTGAATTGTGTGCACATTTTCAAAATTCTGTGATCCCTACACTAAGTCATATACTACTTAAATTTTGGGAAAAAAAGCTTCCATGGAATAATGTAATTTGGCTCTTATCCATGTTGTCCTTCGGAATAATACTTCCTGCCGTAACAACATGGAAACGATAATTTGAATAATTGTATTTCCCACTGAATTCTAGAAGACGTGCACAGAAAATGAAGTTACATTTATGTCCAGAAGCAAAAACAAGGTGCCATCTCAGCAATGGATCAGGGAAACTGGACGAAAAACCTGATCGAGATGGGGCCATTGATCCGGAGGCTGCAAAACAATATATATATATATATATATATATATATATATATATATATATATATATATTTTGTGACGGAACACACACGCCGTGGACTGGCCTCCGGCGCGCCGCACACAATGCAACCTGGTCTTTGATCAGGGGTCGTTAGCCCTGAGGGTGTGAAGCACCGCTCGGGCGTTAACAGCGCCGTGCGGCAGCCTACTGTCGCTCCGACGCCAGGCCTGTCAGGTTGTTCGTTCGTCTTGCCTGTGAGAGGCAAATAAGGGGTAGCTTGCAATGGATAGAATCAGGGCGGATCGAATTCTAATGAAACACTTGGATGGCTCTGGTAAAATTAGGCATGTATTCTTAAACTTTTTCCAGAGGCACATACACATACACACTAGATTATAATAAACAAATTGCAATCCTATTTCTATTATAATTATAATCCTAAGTCTGGATTAACGTTCTTGCTCCATCTTGTGCAAATAAACAATAACCTCCCTACCTTAAATACTCAAAAATCATATCTTGCCCGCTAATTACAATACTCGGGCAATTTAATTGTTTATGCAAACCTACTGATCTTGGCACTAAAATGTTCTTTCAGTCTGTTCGTTCCACTATGTTGGATCGAACTGAATTCCCGTGTTAAGCGTTCGGCAAGAATACTTCCTAGTTATACCTTTTTAATCACACCTTTGGAAATATTACGACCTCGCGGTCTGAATGTCGCACGGGTACTCACGCTTCGGCGATTGGGGAACACGTAACCTGGACCTCAGCCAACGCAGTGACCGACCTCAGCTGCTTATCGCTGCGAACGGCTGCTCGCGCCGCAGTGACGCTCGGCCTCGCCCAGCTCGCTGCGCTATACGCTCGCCGGTCCGCGCTGTTCCTTGGCTCGCTTGATGCTGCCTCCGTTCGCCCGTGAAGTAGTACAATTTTCTCCGGTCGTCCCGTAGAACGGCCGTGCCTCTACGCCCGTCTTCCGTTCCCAACAAACTTGCTTCTTTGGCTGTGTTGCACCAGGAATGTCGCCTCAGCCTTCCGCTTTGGCGATGCGGCGTAGTTGCGACGTAATGATCGTATACTCGACCCTTCGGCGATCTCTACCAGACTGTTCGGCGGTTTGTCTCAGAATGTTCGGCGATTTCTATCAAACTCTCCGGCGGCCTTTCTCCGACTGTCCGGTTTCCCGGGAACCCCTTCCCCCCCTCGGAGACTGTTCCCTCGTTTTTCTATCAACGTGCCAATCGCAGGATTTAATTTTCCAGCGCTTATCGCCCCGAGAAATCATTGGCGACCACTCGTTACGTCCGACTTCAGCCGCGGCTGACGTCAGATGATGACGTACCAACGCGCCACATTCGAAGTGGTAAACACCGCGATTTATCTTGGGCGTTTTGCCTGGGGTTCTGCTTCCTCGCTGGGAGCGCATATCAGAGCTCGTCTCAATATATATATATATATATATATATATATATATATATATATATATATATAAGGATATATATCAAAAAGGATAATTTCATGTCAATAATTTTCAGAATGTTGCGAAACACTGTTTCTGGGGTCAAAAAAGACCCCAAACACAGTCTAGGGGTGAAGACCAAACCTGGCACAGACGTAATTCCGCCTTGAACTAATGTGTTTAATCCATGATACTTGGAGAAGTATTCCAATAGTTCCTTTTATGTATTTCATCTATTTCTATTTACGTGCATTATTATTATTATTATTATTATTATTATTATTATTATTATTATTATTATATTTCAATTTTTCCATTACGTTTGATAATTTTATTTTATTTGCAAAACATTTTCCTCTCTGTAGTAACACTGAAGATAGGATAAATTTACAGAAATGCCTGGATAATTATATCAATATATTAAATAACTTAAAAACTTTTGTGGCTGATATCTTTCATTCCTATTCATAAAACGGTTTCATAGAGACTAAGGAGTTTAAGCAAAGCCGAGTGCCAAGTGAAACGAGATATGTATAAGAACATAAAAGCAGAATCGTGATTGGGTTCATTGCATGTGGAGCGAGACACATACACACAATGCGAGTTTTGCCGGAAATGAGGGATGGTCGAACGACTGACACGTGCATCAGGGGGCGTCAACAGCTAAGATTATTAGTTCCGTAAGTGTTGTATATGCTTTTTCACGGGAGATGGCGGTGTTCTTGCTTCTCCAGATGACAAGATCCGGAGTCGACCTACACGTCGGCTTATGAAGTATTCCCTATCCAGACATCTCCCGCCAGTGGGGGACAAGTTCTAGACATCCAACTAGTCTTCTGGACTTGTGTGGTTCTGTAATACAAGTACGTGTGGGTGTAAGTAAGGGGTAAGGATAGACAAGGGAGAGGAAGAGATCGAGTGCGGTACGTGACCGGTATGTTAGTGTAATGCTCCGTCATTCGCTTGGTGTTGATTGGAGAAATCACGGGACCGTATTGATCAGAGCAGCCGGTCGCTAGATTTATCCTCCAGACAGCAGCTGTATTGGACCTAGCTCTTTAGTTAGTATATTGATTCAGTGGTGAGTTGTAGTTGACATTTACATAATTGAAATGATTGAAGGCGTTGTCATTGTCAACAGTAGTATTTATTTCAATTCAGTCGTTTTTGTGGCTCCCAGACAGCAGAAAACTGATGATGATGATGGCTAAGCCATCGAAAGCTGCTATTATTGAAATAAATACTATTGTTGACAATGACAACGCCTTCTATCATTTCAATCTTTAGTTAGTATTGAAAATCCTTCGCCGCGACTCGAACCTTAGCACCTCTCGAATAGAGGCACTGCAGTGTCATCAGTTGATGCCCTGAATCACCTCGTCAGGGAAAAAATCTTTGATATCTGCCAACTTCGCATTGGCTTTCTTTGACAGTCAAAACATGTAAAAACAAAACAATAAATGTAAAAAATATAACGATATAAGTCGATAACGACCCCGCTGGGAACCCCTAGATTAGATATTAAAGCGATATGAAGAGCGGAAGGAACTAGAAAGTATAGAACGGGGCGGGTGAAGGGGGAAGGCGCTCACTGCCAGGGATGTGACCTCATTGCCGAGCATTTTTTTCTGTATAGTTCAAGTGATCATCATGCGATACTTCGCATTTACTTCGGTTTTATTAAGAGTTAAATGCACCTAAATAATTACAATATTTGAATCTACCAAATACAATTTCTATTGAATTTTTTTTGTTTAACTAAATTACACAGTGATACTCTGATCTCCCAGTGGATAACACTCAGACATTTATACTCAGAGGAAGATTTATCTCACGGTGAAAACAGGAGGCAAACCCCTCCGGAGGCTTACCTCTCTCTAGGTTTAAATACTACCATAATAGAAAAACTGGGAGTTTCCTTCAGAGTAGAGGAAATGTTCTTGTTAAAGAACGAGTCCACTGAAAAGTGGACTAGGTAGCGCATCTTTTGTTTTATGAAAAATTAGTGCAACTAATGCCGATTGATTTGTAAAAACAGTCCCAATTCATTGGCTCATTTAAAACATACAACATAACTCTCACAAGTTACTACTTACCATTTCTCGGTAAACAGGATAATACGTTTGCTCAATAAGAGGGAAATTATCCTTTCCAAGTCGCCTCTGTATTTGCAGTAAGTGTGCAAACACCCACGGCTTGTCCTAAAACATAATAAATATTAACTATAGTTTTGGAAGGGAGAATAGGCATATAAATCTTTACAACTACGAGACAATTCTATATCAAATATAATTTTTTAAATTTAATATGAAATTTTTAATATCTTGAAAAGATCTAAATAACGAACATGACTGAGCAATGGTCATAACATACGGAGGCAGGAGGCAACCCATCCTCAATTTTCGAATTTCACTGATTTTGTAATAATATAAATGAATTAACATAAGATTACACATATCTTTTGAATTACTATCGAAAGCAGACATCGACAAATATGCAGATAACATCGACAAATATGCCGAAATTTTATGACAAAAGAATTGTACAAATAAGAGGAAATGGAAAGAGATCCCCCAGCTATTTCACGAAATAATCATGTAAGTGTCGGATTACACGACGCAGATAATATTAAACAATTAAAACTGACACACAACTTCCAGTGCCAAGTAAAATCACATAAATCATTTTTCCATTCACCGTCCTCTCCTCTCGTTTTCTCAACAGTCAGACTCACTTTTTATTTCCCAACACTGAATACCTTACTTTTTAGTTCTTTTACGGAGCAACTTGCGTCCGCACTGCTAGCCGTATCGGCGTTGACTACCCAATAAAAGCTGTCAAGCGACGACAAGAACTAAGGTCCATCAACGATAACAAAGTAGACGAAGATAACAGTCTCTAGCCAGACGCATAGCCGAGCGGACGTGTTTTGCTAAGCGCTCTACCTGCTGCAGGATGGTGTCCACCGAGCAGTGGCGCGCGGCTATCGGCCGCTGGGTGAGGGGCTACCTGCCGCGCTGTGGCGGTGCCCGGGGGACCGCGCAGGGGCTGGGGCTCCTTGCGAGCATGTTGGGCGCGGCGGTGATGGCGGTGTTACTGGCGATCGGTGGGGTGGAGCTGAATCCCGGCACCCTACTAACGTCTATATCATCGAAACGATCAATAGGAACCACAAGGAACTTATTGATAGAATCGATGTGTTGCAGGCTAGGGTTACGTCGGCAGAGGCTTCAGTACAGTCGCTGCAAACAGCCAACGAGCGGCTGGCTCGCAAGATGGATTACCTTGAGAATCAGTCGCGGCGTAACAATATCATTGTTACTGGCATCCCAGAGCAGTGGAACGAGTCTTGGGCGGACTCGGAGAGAAGTATTCTTGATTTAGCGGAGCAGCTGGGGGTCAGGCTGGAGCTCGATGACATCGAGCGCGCGCACCGGACCGGGCGGCGGCGCGAGGGACAGCCGCTTATGATTGTGGCCAAGCTGGCCTCATTCAGGAAGCGGGAGGAGCTGCTGCGTGCAGCCCGGGAGTATCTCTCCCGGAATGACAGGGTGCGCGTCCGTGAGGACTTCAGCTGGGCAGTGCGGCAAACGCGTAAGGCGTTAATTCCGCATTTGCAGGAGGCGAAAGCAAGCGGAAGGCAGGCGTCGATTCGTTTCGACAAGCTTGTGGTGGCAGGGCGCAGCTACGTGTTGGCTGAGCTAATGGCCCGTCCGCGGGCGTGGGAGGGGGCGGGGCGACGGGGTCCCGTGAACTCGGCGAGGGGACAGAACCCCAGGAGGGCGGACACCCCCTCCGGGCAATCGGGCGCCTCTTCGCGGCCGCCCCCCACCCGCGCCTGCGGCTGCGCCTCGTGCTGGGGTGATGCGGACGACCTCTGACCCCGCGGCATCGCGGCGGAGGCGGTCTCGTTCGCGTTCGCGCCGGCGGTCGCGCTTGCTTTCCTGGCGGAGCTCACCGCACTCGGCGAGTCCCGGGCGCTTCGCGGCTGACAGCCTGGAGCGAGGACCTCTTACGAGGGCGATGGCTGCAGCAAACATGCAGCTCGCGATGAGTCGGGACCCAGCAGGTCGCCAAATAGGCATGAATAGGCTTTAAGAATAGGATGTTGGAACATCAAAGGTAAGCTCTCAGCTCGGAAATCTTTCATGACTACATAAAAACATTTGATATAATCGGTCTCGTAGAAACTTGGTGGAAGGAGGGTGAAACGTTAAAAGTATCTGATTTTACAGCCATATGCAAAAATAAAAAACGTAGAGGGAAAACGGGTCGGTACCCTGGTGGTGTTGCGTGCATATTACGGGCTAGGTTAATGCAATTTATTTATGAAATTACTACAAACTCAGAAAATTTCCTTTGTATTAGACTAGTAATGCAAAATACAGACATCGCCATTGTATTAATACACCGTCACCCACAGGGCTCGCGTTATTATTCTCCAGAAGCTTTCGGCAAATTCAATAATTTCTTAGACACATTGAAGCAAAGGTATCCGAGTACTGATTTACTAGTCTTAGGTGACATGAATGCTCGAATTGGCCATGAGCAGGAAGTATTTTCGGAGTTCGATCGGCAAGAAGCGAGAGCTAATTCTAGAAAAAGCAAAGACTCAGTCATCAATAATGATGGTCAGGAATTGTTAGAATTATGCGAGAGATTTAATCTCGAAATCTTAAATGGCAACTATGGACAGGATACTGAAGGGGATCTAACTTTTATTAGTGGGAATAGAGGTAGTGTAATAGATTATGCTCTGTTGTCTCATGAAAGAATAAAAAATTTATTAGATTTTGGAATCGAATTACGGGCAGAATCCGACCACATGCCTGTGTGCGTTCATTTATCAGTAAATGCTACTGAACTGCCACCGGCAATGGAGCGGGCAGGAGCAACGAACTTCACAAAGCCAGACAACGGTTTGTATGGAAAGAGGAAAAGCGACAGGAATTTGCAGTCTATTCTTAATTCGGCAGAGTGGGCGCGAGAGGAGCGGTCACCGGAGAGGCAAACAAAGAATTTAGAAAGGCGGCTCTATGGCGCAGGGAAGGACATGCGAATGTGGGGGAGAGGAGGAAGGGTACTGACCCAAGGATAATTTAACGAGGAGTGTCGGGAGAGCAGGCGTGAAGCAGTAGTAGCTTTAAGGATGTTCAGAAACAAGGGAACTGCGGAAGTGAGAAATAGTTGTTATTACGTAGGCAGTACGAGGCTACAATTAAGAAATCGATGAATTATGGGACAGAAATCCGGGGAATGGATAGGATAGATCTATTTATTTATTTATTTATTTTACGTCAAAAAACAGTTAAAAACTGCGTATGACGTGCTATGGGGAAAAGTGAATTGTGTGCACATTTTCAAAATTCTGTCATCATTGTGTACATGTCTGTACATGTATTGTATGTGAATTTTTTGTAATGAGCTGTTTATACTGTCACCTGATGAATATGATTTCTACGTCGAGTGTTATAGTAATAGACTTCGGCATTTTCTGAAAAAATATTCCCGCCCGTGAGCAAGTCATTTTTTACAAAAACCACTGATTCGTAAATAAAAAGACACGGTAATGGTAGAATTCCTAGATTAATGAAGAGAGGCTTACATGAATCACGTGGGTGGGATTTGGTTATTATTCGTACAATTCGTTTTTGTAATCGAAAAGTCTGGGAGCTATAAGACGTATTTCCGCAGAATATTATGCCATATCTCAGGCGGGAATGAACATTGGCGAAGTATACACAACGAGCAGTATGAAGGCTGACTGAATTTGCAAGAATTCTGAACGCGTAGCATAATGAACTTAATTGTGTGTTCAATTCATTTAAATGGACGTTCCATTTAAGGTTTGACTGAATTGAGAGACCTAAAAAGTTTGTTGCCTTAACATCAGTCAATGGTACACCGTTCATTTTCAATGGAGCACAGAATTGTTTATTTGAAATGGAAAACTGCATTTAAACCGTTTTCTTTTCGTTTACTATTAATTTGTTATTTCGGAAACAATTTGAAACATCTGATATTGTACTATTTACGGTTTCTTTATTGCAAAGGATGTTCGTATCACCCGAAAAGAGAACCGTTCTTCCGTTTCGAATCGTCGAGGGCATATCGTTTACGTAAAGTAGGAACAGAATAGGGCCTAAAATCGATCCTTGAGGAACTTCACATGCAACGGGCAAAGAGTCGGAAAGGTGCGTACGTAATGTTCCATCATTCCAGTAAGGTATTTCAACTCTCTGAGATCGTTATTTAAGGTACGAACATAACCAATCTAGAGCAATACCACGAATTCCATATGAAGGTAATTTGGAAAGCAAATTGTCATGATCAATGACGTCAAAAGCTTTTGAGAGATCTAAAAATAATCTAATAGGTGCCTCGTTTTGATCCAATGATGAGGCGACATCTTTAAGAAAAGAAAATATTGCTGTTCAACTAGAAAGCGTCGAAACAAATTAATTCTCGGAGTCTCTAGATTCGCAGCAAATGCCGAAGTCCTAAGAGAGGTCGGTAGTGTAGGAATTTGGAAAGATTTTAAAATGAAACCCATTAAACTTTGGATTAAATTAGCAGGTGAACAGGCTGACACACTTATACATAGATGTTTTCGAGTGCTGTTACAGGGAAGCAACCAACGCCACTGGTCGTATAAAAGTAAACTGCGACTGGAACGTGCAGGTCTGGGAGACGTTTCTCCGGAGACGGTGGGAGATAGAGGAACACGTGAGATAGAACGGCTAATTTCGGATAGACTTGCGGATATTAAAAGGCAAGAGATCCTGGCAGCAACGGCCGAAGAACGTTCGCTAGTTGCGCAAATTCACGCGAGTCCGTTATGGGGTTGCGAACGTTACGTACAAACACTTCGAAAGGACGCAAGAGGGGGATACGCTTGGTTCAGGGTCGGGGGGTGGATGCAACGTAGATTAAAGGACTCTAATAGTAATGGCATCTGTGTGCTTTGCGGTGATAGGGAAGACTGGATCCACATCCTTTTAATTTGCTGTGCGACCGAAACTAGGAGAGGAAAATGGATGGGAATGGAAAATTACTACTTCCAACATAGGAACGTAACGCTCGCCCAAAACATTTTAGGTAATAAAAGATCTAAATTCATGAAAGAATTTAGGACCATTAGAGAAACTGAAATGAGGAAGTGGGAAAACAGCACTGGTTAGTACGCGCAGAGCCTAGACTGGAGAGAAATAAATAATAAGTCAATAAACTAAAATTGAATATTTAGGTTAGTAAGAGTAAGAAAAAAAAAAATAAATTTAAAGGCAGAGAATTGAGAGAGATCTTCTGTGGAGCTGTTTGTTTTCAGGTGCTGAGGAGGCCAAACACTGGAAGGAGAATGCCTGACGCCCGCGCCAAATAAATAAATAGTTTAAAAACAAAAATCGGATAGATTAGCATGTACTCGGCTTCTGACGGCAGGTTTTTCCCCCTTCAGGGTTTTTTCCTCAGCCGTACCTTATGGTCTCTTTTCCGCGGCATTGATGCGATGAAAAGACCATTTGGGGTGAATACCAGAATACGAAAGGTTAGAACGCGGTGGAATGTAGGTATTGTAATGGCTTAAAGGCCTTCGGCCTAGCCACTTAGCATCAAGTTCTCTAATTTGTATGAAATAATTACCTATTAAATAAATAAAAACAACGATAACGAAGCTTCAAAAAGTCTAAACAAACAATGCTAAACAAACCGGAAAATTATAATCTCTCCCACAACTTATGGACTAGCTCAGCAACGTTTAAATCGCGGTTACTATCAAGTACAAAATTGGTTAGGAAACAATCCACAACCTCGACACTAGGGGTGAACGTAAAAGGAAAATGTCTTGGAGACAGTACCGAACACTTTGTACCAGCAACTGACCAACTGTTGAATACAATCTTTTACAAGGAAGGTCGCAAATGGGATGTGCTGGATATCAGACTAAAGATGCAGAAAAGAAGGATTAAATTGCTCCGCATTTCGTGTTCATTGTCATGGATAAATGAAGTTATAAAACTAGTCGCCTCTGTTAAGTTATAAAACTTATCTTTGCAACTATTTTTGTTTGTTTGCTGATCTGTATTGATGTCCAATTATTCACAACGAAAACATTATTTATTCATAATCACATAGTAATACATTTTATACAACTTATATTCCCCTATCCGTTCAAGTGTGATTTAACACCATGACAACATGGATACAGTATAGATATTCCATGCAAAAAACCTTGCCTTTCGTGTAAAATATTGTGACGAACCAACCCAGGACCGAGTGGTTGCACAAAGCACCATACGCTTTCAGAGAACTGTGACTGTGACGTTGATGAAATACTTGAAGGGACTTCCCCAACTCGGACAGTGATGAACTTTGGGATCCCCCTCAGTGGACAAGACAAATGGGAAGAGGAATCACTTCGACTGAAGCAATACTCGAGGACGCCGAAGATTTACAGTTCCAGGATTCACTTTGCACGTGACCAACGGGACGAACCACGACTTCAAGAGACGCAAACAAATAAAGACAGACAAGACAGAACACGTGACGAGGGGGGCGAGTGCAGGTGGAGCCCGGAAAGACGGAGAGACACGTTTACAGGGTGTGGGAGGAGACGGTCGTGTGTAAGGTAAGCTCATGAAGTGTGAGCGGGGACAGACATGTGTGACGGGAGTTTGGGAGAGATCTGGGAGCCGAACCAGAGACGCCTGTGAGGGGATCGGACGTGTTTGACCACAAACGCACCGCAAACTGAACTGTGGCCGCGGAACTTGTCCCACTTATTTCGGTAGTTCGTGGCACCGCGTGACTGTGAACGGACTGCGCCGGCGTGAGCCCACGGGAAAAGGCGACAAGGAAGGCGGAGTACGGGACTCGGGCGCGGCGCCGGGCCCTCCACGTTCATAAAGCTGGCTGACACAATATAGCAGAACATACAATTATTTAGCTAATAATTTTAGGCTAATTACAGGCTAATTAAATGCCGTATTCCTAAATTTTAGGCTCTTGTAGTTTTCTCAAAAATCAATGATCAGCCAACTTTAGAATAAATTAATTAAACAAAACTACTAGTACAATAATTATAGGATAGTTTTAGGCTCAGGAAGAATACTAATATTATCAAAAAATATTAATATTTACTATTGTAAAATAAATAATAATAATTAGGTGCAACACCATTCAACTAGAGACAGACCATTCAACATGTAATAATTTTTTATTTGAAACAAAATTAAAATTAAAGTTAGAACAAAACCACTTATAGACGAATTATAGGCTCACCGAAATTAATAAAATTATTAGTATACATTATTATAAAAATATAATAAGTAATAATAAAATGCCACCCCTTCGACTCGAGACAGACCATTCAACACGTAATTATTTTTAAACGAACGAGCTGCACATACAGAAACTACTGTTAATATACTATTCATAACATATTATGATATATCATAATATAAAATATTATGTTATATTATATAACATAATATAAAATATTATGTTATAGACCTTGCATTACGATCTCTGTCGTGAAATACGTATAATATGTTAAGAAAGCACCGTGTTCTGCCGTCTAGTTTTAAAGATATTAAGCTCTCTATGCCGTGAGCAATTGTGTACTTGTTCCACTTTGGTATCATTTTTTGGCAACATTTGTTGCTGATCTTGACGAGCACTTAATTCAAGGCCTATATCTATAAATATTTCGTAATAGAACGTATATGTTAAGCCGCGCTCGTGGCACATAGCGAACGAGTTTGGCTGCTTCACAAGGGCTAGACTGTGAAGTGTCCTAAACCCCACCCCTATCCTTATTCCTTCCCAATTCTGGCCGCTGGCTAGTGACGCAGGAGCGCGTAGTAAGAGGCGCGTACGCGGAGATGCTATCTGGCGGTCCTCTTGACAACTGACTGCGACGTGACGTGACGTGACATGACTTGGAGGTAATGGAGGACTCCCGCGCAAGTTAATGGAGGATTACTCCCTAGCGCAAAGCGCTCAACGCCCCTTAAAGGGTTTGGAGATGCGTTGCGTCGATTTGTGAGACGCAACAAATTAAAGAGAGAGAGAGAGAGAGAGAGAGAGAGAGAGAGAGAGAGAACTGTGTTCAGCGGTCTAGTTTTAAAATTATTAGGCTCTGATTGCCGTGGGGAAATGTGTACTTGACCTACTTTGATATCGTATTGTGGCAACATTTTTTGCTAAAGTGGACGAGCACGTAATTCAAGGCCTATATCAGTAAATAGTACATAATAGTACGTAATAGTATATAACAGTGTGTTCTGCCTGTGTTCTACTATTACAAATTTTATGCTACGATTGCCGTAGGGATGTACGTACTTGATCAGTTGGGATGTATTTTGGCAACATTATTGCATCATTTTTGCGGAAGTTGGTGATCATTTAATTCATGATATAAGTATAAAAATAAGACAATCATATGCATAATATGTTGAATGGAAACGCTCCCTAGTTATTACGATTTGAGTGGTGTGCCGCAGAGCCTACTTGCGCGGTTGGGTTGCATATTTGAGACATTTTTAGCTGTAGTTGACGAGCACTTACTTCAAAGATATATCGACAAATAGTACGTAATGTTATGAATAGTATATTAACAGTAGTTTCTGTATGTTCTGCTCGTTCGTTTAAAAATAATTACGTGTTAAATGGTGTCTCGAGTCAAATGGTGTGGCATTTTATTATTACTTATTATATTTTTTATAATAATGTATACTAATAATTTTATAAATGCGGCTGGCAGGTGTCGGCGGCCACAAATGTTTTCTATTCTTCTCCATTTCTCTTTCTTAAAGTCTTCAACTTCAGTTTTATTATCCTATTAACATTTTAAATGAGAACAAAATATTAAAACAAACAATAAATATACAATTAGAAGAAATTAAAATAATATTCATGCGTGTTAAATGCTATATTGCTACTTAAGTATTTTGTCACTACATCTTCTTCCACGTCTTCTGATTTCTCGTATTGATGAATAATATCATTTTCTTTTTCATTTCGAAAGTAGTAAAATTTACGTTTTATGAAGTAGCGACCAGTAGGGTAGTGCCAGTGTGCCATGGCACCACCAATGAAAAATGTGTATAAAATATCGTTTCTTAAAATTATTTTTCTTTGTAGTAATTCGTTTGAACGAGCGTTTAGTCTGTGGGCGTAAGGTCTCCCCTCTGCTTCCCGTACCGTCCTTCGGCAAACTCAGGAACCTCTGACCTCTTGAGATTACTGGATCGATGGTTTCTGATCGATGTTTTGATTTTGATCATCTATAATTGATGCTATGGATGTAGCATCACTAACGGGCACCACCAATATAATTCTGTACTAGCCGATACTGGTTTTATGTGCTTGTTTCTAGCATTCACTTCGGTAATTTCACATCAATCCAATACAGTTTTGCTATCTATTTTAATTAGAACCTGTTTCATAACCAATTCATTCTGTTCCAATTCTTCTAATAATTGAATGATCCAATTATATTCACATGTTGAACTGCATAATGTAACTAATTCTGATTCATTGTAGATGTTACTAATTATTGCTTCTAACTTTCCCATTACACTAAACTATTACCAATTTTAATTATATAACATTTTATTTTCTATGTGTAATGTATATTTCTTAGTTCCTTGAATGTATCTTCATATTTTTAAAGCATTCATATGTATTTCCCTCTTTAGCATATTGGGATAATTTACTTACGGTTAATGCTAAATCAGGTCTACTTCCTCTAAGTAATGTATACAACCAAGTACGATATTTCCATGTATTTCAATTGATGAACGCTTTTTGAATCTCCTATTGATCTAATGATAAACCTTTTATTACTGGATTCTTGACTGGGTTACATTCTGATACATCAAATCTCCTCAAAATATTTTCAACATAATACAGAGATGAGATAAATAAAAAACATTTAAATTTATTTCAATTTCAATATTTAACAGTTTACTTTATTTCCTTAATAGTTAATTCATTTTTTAATGCATTAATCAGTTTGTCTCTTCGTCTACTTCAATAATAATAATAATAATAATAATAATAATAATAATAATAATAATAAGGGGCTCAAGGGGTGCGATGTGCCAGACAGAAACCTCTCGCGCCCAACTCCTATCTCACCCTTCACGCGGGGAGCCCTGTTAAGTCGGAAACCCACTCCAAGGTTGCCAACCAGCCCCTTCGGCGGAGTGGCCCGGCGAACTGATGAGAAGGAGGTCTTGATAGGGCTACTAGAGAGCTCTGGGAAAGGTCTATCAGGATGGTATAGGACATCCAACTGGACCAGTACCTAGAGAGGCGGTGGAAGAACCAGTGAAATGGTTAACAGCGGCTCTCTTAGCCTATAAGGTTACAGTTGGACCGCAGGGGAGGATTTCACCTCACGTGCCTGGCTGACACGCGGACCCAAGCCATAAATACCAGAGATTCGACTGGTGTTTATTACCGGGAAACCGGAGAAGATTGTTATGAGCAGGTTATTAAGGAATAGAGTCGTTGGCGATCGATCCTCGCTAGATCGCGCAGTAGGTTCTGGCACCGGGCCAACTGTGTCAAATGAGCTACCTGTGCCAGTGGATGATGGTGAACCTAGTGCAGATGAACAGTCTAGGCGCGGCGCCACACCACTCATGGCTACCGCAGACACAGCAGCTTCATCTGCTGAAGGCCGGAGTGGCTTGAGGTCCCCACCTGTAGGGTCCTCCGCCATATCAAGGCAAACTAGCCAGCGCATGAGATGGACAAAAGAGATTAATATCTCCATAATGCATGCGTACTATATTAGCACGAAAGTGGAAACGGAGTATGAAATATATTCTTGTTCCACTTTACGTGCAAACCATTGTTGCCTTGGGTGATATTGAGAACCCCGGCATCAGTGTATATCTACAGAAATTGGGAAATAATAATAATACTAATAATAATAATAATAATAATAATAATAATAATAATAATAATAATAATAATAATAATAATAGTCATCTTCACATACTTCTATAGTTATGAATTTTCCATTATAGACTCCTTCAAATGCAAAAGGATCTAATTTATTATCTGCAGACACATTTTTTTAAATATATTTAAAAACTTATTGTACCAACACCTTCCCGTTTCAGGAAGTCCATACAAACTATTATACAATTTAAGTATTTTTCCATCTTCTATGTTTAATCCTTTGGGTACTCTCATGTAATTTCGTTTTTTTTCTAGGGCTTTTATCCAGCCGACAGCAGGTTATCCTTTACACCCCGATGGAACGCAGATTCGACTATACACTAGATATCACACTGGCAGGCTCCTTTTATCTTGGGTCGGCAAAACGCGAGGCCCTCCGCGACAGCACCTGCATGAGAGACAGGAGACTAATAACGCCTTAGGCCGGACTCGAACCCGCGATCGGACTCAAACTGCTTCGGACCCAAACGCTGTGTATCCAACAAAAATACCTAGTTTACCTATCAAATGTCTTTCCGAATAATACGTCATCGCCTCTAAAAAGTGCGGGCGGAGCGGGCGGAGCGGCAAGAGCTAACAAGATCCGCCTGCTTGAGCTTTTCTTTGTCACACAGCTACAGAAACTGGGAAAGCTACAGCTCTATTTTTGTCTCGACCGGTAATCGAACCCGGGACCACAGCACGGGAAGCTAGTACGCTGCCCATGAGCCATCCAATAGGTATAAGAATATTTTATATCCGAATATGGTTTACCAGAAATTTTTTACCTCGCCATAGTTCCATTGGGGTTTTATTTTTTACCTAAGAGGAAAATGCGTGCTGTGGTTGTTAACCCCTTCCGCAATTGTTACTCTGTAGTGAATAAACAGTTGTGAATTCTTGTTTTATAAGTTTATTTTTACAATAATGTGTAAATCTTAAATTTGTAAATTCAGTGCCATTATCTGATCTGAAATATTTGACTTTTCACTGGTTTTGTTTTCACATATCTTCTCCCCAAATGCATTTCGCCCTGAGGAAGGTCGCAGAATTGCGGTCGAGACGTTGGCATCTGTGCCTAGGACGCGGCGTCTTCCGGACAGCCAAGTAGCTGCTGACTCCGGTCGCGGAAACCTACGTTCTCACATGAACATTTTCCCATGAAGGAGTAGACTGTATATTTCTTTTTCTGGCGTAGAAATATCAATTACTTCGGATTTACAATAACAGATTAATGTGGCCATGTGAGGAGCACGCTGACCCAAGTAGCCATTCCACATTACCCCCCCCCCCAGCAAGGTACTTTCGAAACATATCCGGGCATGCAGTGTCCACCAAGTACTACTGTACAATCAATGTTTTCCACTGTTTTCTTCACCTCTTGCACATCTATTGTTTTAATTGTTGTAGGATTTGAAGATATTGATGGACAATGAATCAAAATAATTCCTTTCTTATTGCAAAAGCCTACAAGTGATAATGGAGTACATTTTAGCAGTACACAACGCACATTGAGAAAGTTTCTCTTCACCTCTATGAAGTCACATATTTTTATTATATTAGTTCATTCTTGCAGAAACGGGTTACATTACTGTGCTCATTGCAGACTGACAGGTGGCATTTGCTGCAACACCTTTTCTGAGTGCGACCTCGCGCGTAGTACCACAAGTGACATGTATTTTTCTTTCCTGGTGAGCACGTTGTAGAACTACTCATTTGAGACGATGCAATAGAATTTAGTTTTTGTCCAGTTCCTTTAGAGCTGAAAGTGTCTTTCGTTTGTATTCCGTAGAACTTTTCCTTTCATTATGTGGTTGAATGAGGCCATCTGATACCACACGAAAGAATAAATTTCGAGCATTGTGTTTCCGCATATTCCAAGTAGACCACATTTGATCACATTTAAGCAGATGACAAAGGCTGCCACTCCAGCAACATACAGTTTGTTTTTCTAGTTGTTTTTGTTGTTTGGTCATGTTTGTTTTTGACACGAAAATGAGTATACGAGTTAGTTCAGTGCGTCATCTCCACCTTTCGTTGAATTGTAATGAAGTATTATTTCCGGTTGATTACCTGTGTCTTCTGTGTAAGAATCTGTATGGTGCACTGTGGAAAGAAGATGGACTGGTGAGTTCCGCTTCGAAACGAACGATATGAAAGTAATTACCTAGAAAAGCCAAAAACAAATGAATTCACGGGACGACTTTCGTGAGACTGGAATTCTCGATAAATAAATCTCTTGTTCTTTCGAACAGTTCCGACACGACTGTGGCCATTTTTCAGATGCTCTGCGGGGGTCTTCCCCGTGAAGTAATTCACACGTGAAATCCTCATAGGTTCTTTGATAAGGTTCGGCGAGGGTGTTTAACCACTCTTCCACTCAAACCTGGAAGCGCCCTTTCACCGTTTCCGGTACATGGCAAACCATTTAGAGGATACAAAGTTCTAGCATCACTGGCCGACAACACCATCATACCATACCAGACAAGTGTCTGGTTTTAATGGTCCGTACCGTTTGAATGGGCATCTGCCCCGGAATGTAATTAGTCTTTCGTCGACAGTAATGTCTGTTTCAGATTGGTAATGCATTTTCAAATTCCCATTGTACTTCTCCTACACGTCCATCGAAGTGGCTTTATCAGTCCGACATCCTATAAACCGCGTGGTTTCGTCATCAAATCGTAGAAAAGTAAGCACTTGAAACGATTGAGTCCCATTGTTGCTCTGCAGGTGGGCTATAAAACATATTCTAAAATAATGTTGGTACAATACCTCCGCCATGCTTCAGCATGGGAGCTGAGTCTCCTTCCGAGAGGCCTCGTAGTTGTGACACAATGGAAATCGCCAACCGTTCTCTTATCAAACGAATATATTAGTTGCACAACAATACTAGGCGTCCAGTTTTTGACGACCAACAGACAAAATAAACAAAAGACTACCGTTATTTTTATTAGGTCAAATTAGAAATTGTGAACCGTTGTCTCTGACCGAATGTACACATTAGTGTTCTTCGGACACTTCTTGCCTCGTTATGTTACTTTAAAACGAAATAAATATTTTCACTATTGTTTATTGACCAAATTTAGTGAAATGTACGTAGACGCTCCAATAGATAAGAAACAAAGTCACGAAAGCGTACAGACAGAAACTTTTCAGTTCACATTATATGAGAGTAAATATAACCCACAGTGTCCAACAGACATTGGTTGCCCGGATAAGGGTTAACAGATTATAATTTAGTATTGTTGTGAGAAATGATTTGTACAAGTTCGTATCTGCTGTTTATCCCACGATATTCGTTTGTTTGCATAGCACCTGAAGTACTGCACCAACAATCTTTATTGCGTGCTTAATAATATTCATTATGTTCATGGGAAGTATTATTTTTAATACTTGTTGAATATGAAAGCTGATATATTATTACTATTCTATTTATTTTTCCTGTCTCTTAGAAACAAATATTATTTCCCGTATTGTCCTGGTTTACCGCAGTTGTAACATTTTGGTATTTTTTCCCTTTAAATTTGATAGAAGGATTGTGATTATTTTCTTTATAAATATCTCATCGACGATCAAAATTAATTAACACATCGTGGCTCTGGTATTCGTTGTTATTGCTGTCATTACTAGAGACCGGAAAAATATGTTTATTATTAAATTGAATAAATTTAATATAATAAAAATATTTCGTGAAAATACCAAAATATGTAAAATATGCAGTTGAGTAGCAAATATGTAAAAATATGTAACGAAAAAATTAAATACGCATACGCAGTTTTTAACTGTTTTTTGACGTAAAATAAATAAATAAATAAATAAATATTGTGTTAGGACAGGGCCGATTCACCCAGATTAGAAATTTGAGATCGGTAAGGAGAAAGATAGAAAAAAATGTAAGTACATAAAAATCCGGTCTCTAGTCATTACTTCGCTATATTCTCGGGCAGAAGATACCATTATGCATCCCATAGTCTCATTCTCTTCTATTATAATTTCAAGTTCCTTTACATCGCTTACTAACATGTGGATGTGTGTTGAATATTCCTCAATTGATTCTCTTGGTGACGTTTTACCATCGCTATTTTGAACTGAACTTTTGAATTGCTATGTATTCCGACGCATCTTCTTTTTAGTAATTACTTTGCTCCATATCTTTTCCTCTCATTGTCATTAATATTGAAGGCGATACTACTAAATTTATTATTCCGACTACTTCTTTCATTGTCATGTACTCATTTTTCCCACTCTTGTAAAGCTGTCAGATTTGTTACATCGTGTTTTGGAGAGGATAATAATGTTGTTTGATTTATTAAAAATCTGAAAAAAAACTGAAATAATTCTTACGCCCCACATTTCCAAATTTGTTGCATTGGAAATTTCCATTTTTTATGTTATCTATTGATGTATCAAATATCTTCTGGCGCTCTGATACCATGAACGAAGTTGTAAAAAATATTCAATTTGAACTCTTTACATGTAATGTTTGCTGCTCTTTATTGATGTCCAATCATTAAAAAACTAATTAATTATTCTCAACAAAAAACATTATTTATTCATAATCACGTAGTTATACATTTTATACAATTTTATCTCTCTGTCCGTTCCAGTCTGATATACAACTCTCCCTTTGATAACCTATTTTACACTACAACATGACAACATGAATTCAGCGATATATTCCATGCAACAATAATCATGCGAACACGCGTAAAACCAATTTTCAAATCAATCCATTTTTCTGGAACAACGCCGCATTGATCTTGATCTATTAATATAAAATGAATTACAGTGATAACGCAAAGACCAATCGACTTACTAGAACAGCAGCAAATTGAAGACGTCAAAAAGTTGTAGAAAATACTCCTCGCATGCTGGTGCTTGAATTCCAGGAGAGGATCGGAGTAGTTTTGATACCACTACTGCAAAGGTACACTTTTTCTCTTTCGGACTAGTGAGCTACAAAACACATACTTTCTCGCATTTTAACTCTGCAGGATCTTATTGTAGAGCAAGGGAATCAAATAAAGGCCCTGGTTTACGGAGGTTCGTGTATTTATAAGAAATAATATTGATTCTACCTTCTTGTCAGAATTCAATTTATATGCAGTTGAAAAAGTTTTTAGCCAACAGATGCACATCTTACAACGCTCAAAATTATCTTACTTGCATCTACAGACCTCCAACAGCGAGCTCTAGATTATTTCAATTTCTTAGAGTACCTAGAGATAACTCTGAACAAAATTAGTAATCTCTTTAAATCCATTGTTGAATGTGGAGATTTCAATATTGGATTTTCTGAGCGAATCACGAAAAGAAGATCAAATTATAATTAACAAATTTAATTTAGATATTACAGTGAACGTACCTACACGGAATACTCTTAAATCACAAACAGCAATAGATCAAATTATAATTAACAAAACCACAACTAGATATGAAATAATGAATAATCTTACAATTACTAATAACATGAATACTTCTTCTTCTGCGGGGGTCCTACAGCTGTCGCCGCTTCCCGCACCTCCGACGCCACAGGCCTCGGTCTCGCCATGCTTCTTCCTCCTCTTCAATATTCCTTGCACGCATGGCTTCTTGTACTCCTGCATACCACGATGTTTTAGGTCTTCCTCTTCTTTTCCTTCCTGTAGGTTGATATAGCATAATTTTCTTCGGCCATCTATCTTCTCCCATTCTTAATACATGCCGAGCCAGAGAAGCTGCCTTTCTTGGATTCTGTCAACGATGTTATACTAAGACTGCGCCCTTTCCCTTATTTCTTCATTGCTTACATGTTCTCGGCGTGAGATTCTCAAAGATCTTCTGAGATGGTCCATTTCTATTGCTTTCAATTTTTCTTTGTTCTTTTGAGTTAATTCCCAACTTTCACTTCCATATGTTGTTATAGGTTCTATAATGGACTTGTACATCATCAATTTAACTTTCCATCCTATTTTTGGGGACCAAAGTATCGCGTTTAATTTTGTGATTGCCGTTCTTCCTTTAGTTGCTCGATGTTGGATTTCTCGATCACATTTTCCATCCTGTGTTAAGATGCTGCCCAGATACTTAAACTCTTTACAAACCTTGATCTGATGGCCCTCAATATTAAGATTTCCGCATCTTCTCCACAGCTCAAGTATTCTGATTTTTCAAAATTTATTTTTAAACCCCATTTTGTATATTCTTCGAATAATTTTCTAGTCATAAAGGAAATATCTTCCTCATCTCCAGCTATGAGCACCTGATCATCAGCAAACAAAAGTGTATATATACATTTTTTTTCTATCTCAATACCATACCTGCACATTTCCTGCACCACAACTTCAGTGCTTTCTGAATATAAATCTTAAATAATGTTGGAGAAAGGCAGCAACCTTGTCTCAAACCTTTCGTAATTTTGAAAGGTTCCATTGTGATCTCTTTCCCACTTTAATCAAACATTCCTGATGATATATATATATATATATATATATATATATATATATATATATATATATATATATATTAAATATACTTCTCACGTATATTTTGTTAATTGTGCTTTAATACAATACTTCAAATAATTTCTTATGTGGACCGTGTCGTATGCTTTTCTAGATCAATAAACACTAAGTGGCTATTCATATTTTTTCCAATCTCTTTCCAACCATCTGTCTTAAAGAAAAATGTTGTCATTGCATGACCTCCTTTACAGAAGCCGCTTTGTTCTTCCATATCAATTATAGTCTCCTCTATTCTTGATTTCAGAATTCGACCATACAACCTACCAATAGAGCATATAACACTTATTCCACGATAGTTGCCACATAGTTTCTTACTCCCTTTCTTATGAATAGGACTGAGATATGCTATGTTCCATTCATATGGAACTTATTCACCGCCGAGCATACATTTATTGAACAGTTTGCTCAGCCACTCCCACAGAACAGTTGGCCCATATTTCACCAATTCTATCGGTATGTTTCCAGGTCCTGGAGATTTTCCATTTTTCATATCTATAACGGCTCGTCGTACTTCTTCGACGGTTATTGGGTTGGTATGTCCTATATCGACCTCTCCTTGAAACTCATAATCTGTTCCTTGATATTCGATTCTGTCGTCCATTAGGAGAGATTTAAAGTGTCTTTCCCATTCATTAAAATTGATAATAGGGAAGTTGGCTCCTTCTTTAGCTTCCTTCCTCAAGTTTTTTATGGTTTTCCATGCTTCGGTGATTTTTGTGCCAACAAAACATCTATCTATCTTTTCACATTTCCTCTCCCACATTTCATTTTTCCTTTTGTAGATATCTCTCTTAACTTCTCTATTCATTTTAGCATACAATTTTCTGTCTTCTTGGTCTCTCGTCCTTAACCAATTACAGATACCAATAACAGAATTTTCTTGAGTTGGATCTTATCTGCAATGCTTTGCGTCCACCATTGTGGGGCCATCTCTTGTCTCTTATCTTGTTGGCTTAGAGCCTCATAAGCTGCTTGTTGAATGCAATATTTTATAGCTTGATAGACGCATTCTGAATTCCCTTCCTCTACAAATTGTAGTTTATTGAATGACACAATAAATGACACATGAATGACACAATAAATAAAACACGCATGTGCCGAGCATGTACTAAAGTTAATATAAAGTTATTTACGGACTACTTGCTGAAAGAATCATGGGAGGCAGTTTATAACGCTATTGACACAAATGAAAAATATAATTTATTTTTCTCAAAGCTTTCATTTCTCTTTAACGCATGCTTTCCTATTAAAAAGAAAATTAAACATTTCACGAAATAGTAATACTTGGACCACACAATGAATTAGAACATCGTGTAAAAATAAACGTACTCTCTACTTTATTTCTAAACATCATAACGTGTCACCCGGTTTCCACGTCTACTTCCGAGAATATAAAAGAATTTTAAGAAAAATAATAGTTCACGCAAAAATAATGAAAAATAATGATATTTCGAACGCTAAAAACAAAACTAAAGCAATGTGGAATATCGTTAAAAATTCGACCACGTCATCACGAAATTTCGTAGAAAATGTTGTTTTAAAGGATAATGAAAGAGAAACAAGAAATCCAGAAAAAGTTGCGAATCTCTTCAACCAACACTTTTCTAGAATTGCGGTTTGATCTCACGAAGGGGCTAAAACCACAAAATTCAACATCATATGCTTCCCAAAAAAAACTTCGGCACGATGTTTATTTATGAAACCTCTTCTAACGAAATCCTCAGAATAGTCAGTAAATTAAAAAATAAATATTCATCAGGTTTAGATGAATTTCCAGATTGTTTATTAAAAACGTGTGCACCTGCCATTATACACCCATTAACTCACATTTTCAATGCTTCCTTGTGCACAGGAATATTTCCAGATACTTTCAAAACAGCAAAAATTAAGCCACTTTTTAAAAAAGGTAACAAAAATGAAATTGAAAATTACCGGCCAATTTCTCTTTTGTCAGTTCTCTCAAAAATATTAGAGAGGCTTTTCTATATGCGAATGGAAATCTTTCTCAGGAAAAACGAAGCGTTTTCAGACTCACAACACGGTTTCAGGAAATCAAAATCTACGGAAACTGCCATTTTTCTTTCCTTAAAGATGTTGCTTCATGAATGGACAAAAATGAAGAACCCATTGGGATATTTTTAGATCTTTCGAAAGTTTTTGACGTTATTAACCATAACATCTTGCTCTCAAAATTACCTTCTTATGGAATTCGTGGTATTGCCCTCGATTGAATAACCTCGTATCGATCTCAACGAGTAGAAATACCGTACTGGCACGAAAGGACATTATTTACTTATCTCTCCAATTCTTTGCCAATTGAACATGGAGTTCCACAAAGTTCGATCTTAGGTCCTATCCTCTTTCTGTTGTACGTAAACGATATGCCCTCATCTATTTAAAATGGAAGAACAGTTCTGTTTGCCGATGATACGAATGTTCTTTGCAAAAAAGAAACAATAAATAGTACATTTCAAATTGGTTTTGTAATAACAAATTAATAGTTAACGGAGGAAAAACTGTCTCAATGCAATTTTGCGCTTCAAATCGGCAGTCGTATGCTCCATTGAAAATGCACAATACATATGCAATTAGCTGATGTTAAGGTAACAAAATTTCTAGGTCCCTCAAGTCAATCAAACCTCAAATGGAATGTACATATAACAGAATTAAACACTAAATTAAGCTCATTATGTTATGCATTCAGAATTCTTTCTAATTCTGTCAGCCTTCATGCAGCTCGTTGCGTGTATTTTGCAAATGTACATTCCCGCCTGAGATATGGCATAATATTATGGGGAAGCTCATCCTTTAGTTCCCAGACATTTAGATTGCAAAAGAAAATTATCCGAATAATGAAAAAATCCTATCCACGCGATCCGTGCAAGGCTCTTTTCATTGAGCTTGGAATTTTACCTTTACCTTGCGTATTTATTTATGAGTCTGTAGTATTTGTCAAAACTGACTTACTTAACGGTGGGAACTTATTTTCATGTAATACTGATATTTATAGTTACAACACTCGACGTAGAAATCAGGTTAATCAAGTGTCAGTATCAACAGCTCACAACAAGAACTGATCGTCAAAAAGAAAAATAATGTTTACTTTAACAAAAACTCATTGCCAGATGAAATTAAACAATTAAAATTGGTACACAAATTTAAGTTAAAAGTAAAATCTTTTCTGCTGCAAAACTGTTTCTATACTATTAGAGACTATACTGATCGTCAAAAAGAAAAATAATGTTTACTTTAACAAAAACAAGATTAAGTATAATGAATTAGTCTACATTTGCATTATATAATTTAAAAAAGACTCAATATGCCTGTAATAAATAATGTACTTCCGGGTCAATGACCCCCATCTCGATCGGGTTTTTGTCCAGTTTCCCTGATCCATTGAGCAAATGCTGAGATGGCCCCTTGCTTTGCTTCTGGACGTAAATGTAGCTTCACTATGCGCACGTTTTGTTGAACTTTCCTTTTGCTTGTAGTGGTAGTAGAGCTTAGGGTGAGTTTCTATTTTGTTAACAATACAGAAAAATCAAATCTGTTTGTTCCTTTACTGTTAAAAATAAGTTTTCTGTAATTTTGCAACGAAAATATCTAGTTTTTGACATGTTAATCATTCGCTTTTTTAAATTTATTATTATTATTATTATTATTATTATTATTATGATTTTTCATCTTTCAACTATTAATAGTTAAATTGTTGGGAAGTTATTCTGAAACTCAAGAAAGCGTGCGCTGATGATTTTCTCCCCCATACTTCACATACAGTTTGGGACTGTTTTTGACTAAATAAATAAATTTATTTGCAGTACATTATACAGACAAGTAAGGATAACTTCACGTGCAAGTTCAACATCCAAAATTACATGATATCTAATATATCACTTTATGAATGCATACGAAACTACGATATCATTACGTAACATTACAACTTATGCGTATCTGTTTATATATTCTTCCCGGCTTTAATAACGTTTAATGTACCATTTTATTGAAAATGGAGACATAGTAACATTAACGTTAAGTAAATAAAGCCGCCTCATCTTTTCTCCCTCCCTTCCATGTCGCTGTCTTAAAACGGAATTCTTGGAATAACTTCTCAAATAACCATGCTGCATTGTATGGCAAGGCCGCGTACGGTGACAATATCCAATTTTCCTCTGCAGTCCTTATTATCATGACACATGACAATAGTGTTTTGAAGCTAAACTGTTCGTGCATTAAAATATTGAGTTTATTGCTTATTTCTGGGTGCGCAGTTCGAACTGATGCTTTCGCCTGTTTCATTTTGTGGAGCTGTAGGCTGACAAGTGCATTAGAGAGTTTTTGCAGTACACATCAGGTTGCTCGTCCACCAATCCTACGCGTGAACCGTAGTTAACCGTAGTTAAAAGTAGAAAATGGAATCACCATACGCCCCATTTAACAGCAAAATAGCGTACTAATATCGTGTAGGCAAAATAGGGTAAAAATAGGAAAAAACACTGCTTCCACTGAAAAAACTTGCATACACCGGGGTACACAATACTTTCATAAGACTCACGCGCAAACAAGCGCATTCTAACCGTGACACCGCCGGTCGTGTCGCATTACGCCATCGTACATAAGTCTGTTGCTTGGTCATATCGAGGATTGTATCGTGGCAACATTTGAATCAGCAAACGATGCTCTCTATTCAATTCAAAAAACCGACAAGCAATTAATGTACTACGTATATCCTACCTGCAACGCAAGAAAGTCGGACAAACAGACATTTTCATAAAACGCCGTCAATTTCGTTCTGAAATGTTTTTACGATTTATCTCTGGCATCGGGACAGTGTCATACTTTCACATCGTCCACAGAGCAGGAAAACGCAAATTCGCAAAAACGCACATTCAACTGCCAGAACTCTATGAGGGGTACTCGAGACTATATCTCGCGTCTTCGATGTTCCACAGAGCATCGTGTGTCATGTTATGCAAAAACAGCCCCTATAGTATTGCACTGATTGCGGAAGCAGAATGTGTTTTACGGCAGCTCATGAAATACCCACTGTTCCCTAAAATACTTTTATTTAGTTACGAGGGGGCATGTGAGGGGCAATTACCACATCCGAGTGAAAGAAAGCCAACATGCCAATTCGTGTACAATCATTTATCGGGTAAAGCAAGAAGATCGTTAACTAGAGCTGCCTAAAATGAAAGTCACGGAAGCTTCAGTTCGAACAGCACGCCCAGAAATAATAATCGCAAATAATAATGTTTACTCAAACAAAAAATTATAAAGTACAATGAATTAGTTTATATTTGTATTGTATAATTGTTTAAAAAGACTTAATATACCTGCAACAAGTAATGTACTTCAGCTTCCGGGTCAATGGCCCCCATCTCGATCGGGTTTTTGTCCAGTTTCCCTGATCCATTGAGCAAATGCTGAGAAGGCCCCTTGATTTGCTTCTGGACGTAAATGTAGCTTCACTATGCGCACGTTTCGTTGAGGTTTCTTTTAGGCACTTTTGCTTGTAGTGGTAGTAGAGCTAAGGGGGAGTTTCCATTTTATTAGCTATACAGAAGAATCAAATCTGCAGTTCATTTACCGTTACAAATAAGTTTTCTATAACTCGGAAACGAAAATATCTAGGTTTTGAAATGTTAATCTCTCGCTTTTTAAATTTTTATTATTATTATTATTATTATTATTATTATTACGATTCTTTTTACATCTTTCAACTATTAATAGTTAAATTGTTGGGAAGGGATTCTGAAACTTAAGGAAGCGTGCGCTGATGATTTTCTACCCCATACATCACATACAGTTTTTTTACTGTTTTTGACTAAATAAATATGTAAATAAATAAATAAATAAATATTTAAATAACGAACATTTTTAGCTCCACAACACTATTGGCATTCGCCATTATATTAAGGAGAGAAACTGCCAGGGCCTATTAGTTATCGTATGTGGTCATCTAATGCACGAGAAATTAGTTGACACTGAAGAAACGCAAAATATAACATTGATCAACAAGGACCTCTGTTACCAAAAGCAGAACGTGGCCTAAAAGCATTTTTATGCTGAATTCAGAACTAAAATCAGTTTTGGGCAATCACTTGCGGTTTGGCCGAAATATTTGAATGTCATTGTTGTCTAAGATACTATGAGAAACATGACTAGTTCTTCCGTCCGCTCATGCATTGTGTAACTCATGTTTCCTCATGCATACATCTTAACAATGTGGTTAGGCGGAAGAGCGGGCCTGATGGCCCGAGTCTCGCCACATAAATAAAGTCATTATTATTATTATTATTATTATTATTATTATTATTATTATTATTATTAATAACAATGGAAAACTGTAGCCGTCGTACTTCATTGTTGAAAGATCTTTTTTTCTTGGAAAGTGAATTGGGTGTGCGTGGTTGCCATCATGTCTTTTTGTTGAATTCACACCGCATATTTCACCCAAGTTTGATTGTGGGGTGCGTATACTTCTTGAAGACAAATATATGAAAATGTCACGTAAATGTAAGAATGTACCAAGCAATTTCTGTAACTTGCGTGACGAGTTCACTGCAAATCATCAGAGAAGACACATTACCTGGATTATAAAAACAGAATACAACCTGTATTTTGGGTGCAGTGTTTGCGATCGAGGCAAGAAAATGCTACGTCATACGTACTGCGTATCTTTTGAAAATGAATTATGTCAGTGGCTTAAAGGCTCTCGTTCATGAATGCCTTTTTATGAACAAATGATTTGGAGGGAGCAACAGTTAGATGACAGTTTAATTACATCACCTACATGACGGTATGTTACGAGTATGTTTGTGTCACTAAAATAATGGGTATCTCTGCAAAGAAAAAGAAAGCAAATGTGTATCCCAATTTACCTTCGGCAATGCAACCAGTTTTTCATGATTAACATTTTCCTAATTCTGTTCTCCCAGAATCATATGTTTTAGAGCAGGGAGAAGGCGAAGAAGTACATTCGGAAGACAACAATTATTTCCAAGTTTCTAATGTCAACGAACCCCATATGATATCTCAAGAAGAATTAAATGACCATGATGTAGACGTTCATCAATCACAAAACGTAAGCTGAAATTTCATCATCGCCTTCCAGTACATTCAGTATTTTTCATCCGAAGAAAGCCTCACATACTTCCGTAACGTAAACGGCTAAATGCAAACACTTGGATTAATGCACCGTGCCAATGAATGACGACTCGTCATAGATACGTCAAAACTAGGTTTCAAATCCGTTGTTCGGGCCCACACGCAAAAGCAGAAAAGGGAGGTATAAATAAAACACTTCCTACGCCCTAGGCGGCAACACCGGAAGCGCGGCATGGAAAGTTCCATAAGCCGAGCGGCACCACCGCGCCGCGCACGCGGTACGGATAATTCGCCTCGGCTACCCGAACATTATGAAGCCTTCCAGAACATTTTAAAATTCCAGCAGTTGCCAATTGGACTGTTCAAATTCACCCCTCTTCGCCATACTGCAACCGCTGGAAAAGCAGTCGCTAATTGGCCAGTTCAAATCAGTTCAAAATCCCCTCTTCGCGTACCCGCAACCGAAAAGAAATCACTCGTTGAGATGCAGCCTCGCGAGAAGCATGTCTCGGGCTCCGTGTTAAACGATCACGTAAATTCTTATACAGAAAGTAACATTCTGTGCTTATGTTGTGGCCAAGTGAAAAGCCACATTGTTTCAATTTGTTGTAGTTCACCATTGTGTATGAATTGAACTAATCAATGTGTTTCACACGAAGTTGGAAGTAAGTTGCCAGGAGAGCATATGTCCTCGCACTTCGTGATCCAAGATGGAAGGTTCCTGTATTCTCACATTGAGAACAGTAACTTCGTGCATTTTTACTGTGAAGAACAATTGTGACAACTCAAAGGTTATTAAACATCATTCTGCAGGGTAAGAATTATGTTTCCATGATAATCCACATCATTACAAAATTCCTAACGAGCGTCGAAAGGGACTGAGTGGATTGCCTACCAACGTTTAACAACCAATATAATACAGTCCACTCTAAGCACAGGCAACCGCCCCGTCCATCCGTTTTACATGATTAAAAAACTCCCTTCATTTCCAATTGCGCTGTCTCTCTCGCTCGCTCCCTCCCTCGCTCTCGCTCTCTCTCTTTCGCTTCCGCTCTCTCCTCGCACCCCGCTCGCTCTGTTCTCGTCTCAATCGCTCCCTCTCGTTGGTTCCGTGTCTCTCGTTCTCGTTCTCTCGCTCGCACTCTCGCTCGCACTCTCGCTCGCACTCTCGCTCGCACTCTCGCTCGCACTCTCGCTCGCACTCTCGCTCGCACTCTCGCTCGCACTCTCGCTCGCACTCTCGCTCGCACTCTCGCTCGCACTCTCGCTCGCACTCTCGCTCGCACTCTCGCTCGCACTCTCGCTCGCCTCTCGCTCGCCTCCTCGCTCGCGCTCTCGCTCGCTCTCGCTCGCTCTCTCGTTCTCTCTCTCGCGCGCGCTCTCTCGTTCTCTCTCTCGCGCGCGCTCTCTCGTTCTCTCTCTCCGCGCGCTCTCTCGTTCTCTCTCTCGCGCGCGCTCGCTCGCCTCACGTTCTCTTCTCTCGCGCGCCCCTCGCTCACGTTCTCTCTCTCGCGCTCGCTCGCTCACGTTCTCTCTCCGCGCGCTCGCTCCTCGTTCTCTCCTCGCGCTCGCCTCGTTCTTCTCGCCGCCGTTCTTCTCTCTCGCGCGCTCGCTCTCGTTCTCTCTCGCGCGCTCGCTCTCGTTCTCTCTCGCGCGCGCTCCTCTCGTTCCTCTCTCGCGCGCGCTCGCTCTCGTTCGTTCTCGCGCTCGCTCTCGTTCGCGTTCTTTCTCTCACGCGCGCGCTCGCTCTCGTTCTTTCTCTCACGCGCGCGCTCGCTCTCGTTCTTTCTCTCACGCGCGCGCTCGCTCTCGTTCTTTCTCTCACGCGCGCTCGCTCTCGTTCTCTCTCTCACGCGCGCGCTCGCTCTCGTTCGTTCTCGCGCTCGCTCTCGTTCGTTCTCGCGCTCGCTCTCGTTCGTTCTCGCGCTCGCTCTCGTTCGTTCTCGCGCTCGCTCTCGTTCGTTCTCGCGCTCGCTCTCGTTCGTTCTCGCGCTCGCTCTCGTTTCGTTCTCGCGCTCGCTCTCGTTCGTTCTCGCGCTCGCTCTCGTTCGTTCTCGCGCTCGCTCTCGTTCGTTCTCGCGCTCGCTCTCGTTCGTTCTCGCGCTCGCTCTCGTTCCCACTCGCGCTCGCTCCCTCTCAAAAATGGAATACTTGTTATATAGTATCAACTAAATTTTTTTCAAGTGGAGGATATGTGGGAACCTAACCGCTATTCTTTTGGGAATGCGAAAATCAGAGAGTATTTTCTTTGTGCCCAGATACGGTTATTGATGAGAGATACTGAATTCGATGCGGTCTTAGAATAAAAAGATCCCTGCGAATACTTTAAAATTGTCACGAAGCACTTCGTAGGGAAAGCGAAATTAAATTACCGTCAATATTATCTCAACGTAGAACTAAGACAAAACTCGAGTGCCCACTGGAAATCAAAATCAGAACCACATGCCATGGAGATGAGTATACCTAACATAGACACTATGCATAAAATTATGTATGTAATGTTTCAATATAGACTTTCATTATACTTAGTTCCAATCCTTTTATATGAATTGCTTACGTTTCATTGTGCATTAGTATTCTGAATTTTGGAATGCACATTTCCGTTATTCGATGGAGCTACAACCAGTTTTTTGGGACACCACCCGCCACTTGTATTATGGTAAACATTTATGTTTCCAGTGCGATATAGTTGCAAATTAGGATATGGTATGTTTTGAAAAAATAAATGATTTATAGTACATTTTGAAAATAAATCAATTTTGAAATTGGTAGTTTAAAGTTGGTTTAGAATGTTTTGGTTAAAAATAACACCAGAAATAGAATTAACAATGTAGAATCTGAGCTTATGAAAACATTATAAAGTGTAAAAAGTGGATATAATAGCTTTTGAAAACAAGCTTCTCACTTCTGGGTGGACACGTCCAATATGACGAAATTTGTGTTTGAATATTCCTTATTAGAATTTTATTTGTGAAAGAACATATAAACTTATGCAGGGGTAGTACGAAAAACAGGAAACTGCTATCGGAAATATTTTTTTCAAAACAGCTACAACATTCTCAATGAAAGGTGTCACATTCATGTAAATGCGAATAAATGACGTTAGGAATACACTTTCTGAACAGTATAGAGGAACAGTCCTAAAAAATGTAAATTTAAAAAATGTTTGGTATTGATTTAAATGAAATACAGAATATACGAGCCATTCCACGTCAAATCTCACAAAAGATACCAAAATGTGACATTCATAATTCAATTTTTTATTTATTACATGGATCAAATACGTTAACACACACACACACACACACACACACACACACACACACACACACACACACACACATATATATATATATATATATATATATATATATATATATATTTTATTATTATTATTTTCGGAAATACTGCATGTTGATATTTTCTAAAAATCACACATCACTAAATTTCAAGTATCACATATTTGAATACCCTATCCATAGAAACTATATCCAAATTCCATTTGAAACTTAAAAACATTTTTTTTTAGGTTTTGCAAAATATTCCCTTTCCTAAATTTTTAATTTTTTTAATTTTAATTTTGAAAATTGAATATGTTGCTAAACTCTGCGTGTTAATTTTAAAAAAATATAAACCTTATACTGTTAAAATAAAATCTTAACTACAACTAAAAAAATTACAAACCCTTTCAAGTTGTCTGGTTGACAACTCTAGAAACCAGTAGTGCTACAACAACACGTACTTTCTCGCCCATATTTTCAAGCAAAATTACGCAAAAAGGACTAAAATTTTCGAAAAATTTGCATGACCTTAACTCAAAAGTTTGTAAATTTTGAACATTTTTTTCACACTTGGAAATTTTCTTGTCTCTTAAAAATCACTTCAAATATATTCGCTTACCACCTAAAGTAATTTCACACTAGCTTCAGTTAATGACAAAGGAGTGAAATAATGTATTTTTGAAGATCTAGTTGTGGCTGTAAATTTTTATACCTAGACTTTAAATGTTCACTGTGATTGTGTGTACCTAAAGAAAAAAAATAAATCAAATATTAGAAATACTTGTTCCTGCCCAATCAAATAGTTTGTTCGGCGTTGTAATTGGATCTTGACCTGGTTGTAGACTGGCTCTTTACTCTAACGCCGTTGCTCCAATACAATCGCATGGATTTTACCATGCGATTTTATTTTTTACCATGTGAAGTCCAATGTGTGTGCAGTAGTCATAAACTAGTATCTATAGTTTATATATATAGTATATATAAACTATAGATATATACTAGAAACGACTAGAAATATAATATACTATAATATTCATATTTTTGAAACCCTAATCTGGCAGACGGTCATTATTTTTATAGTTCTTCAGCACTTTGATCAAAATATGTCCGAACACAATTCGTTAGTGCCGATCCAGTGGTCGAGATCGCTCAGTAGTGTCGAGTCCGCCTCAGGTATGGTAGTTTTTGTGTTCGTCCTTTTACCCCTTATCATCATATCGTTTCATCTTCACAGTTACCGTAACGTTCGCTCCAATAGTGCTCGCTAATGACCTAGATGTTGATGCGACCTTAAATAACAACCATCCCCAAGAATTCCGTTAGTGGTGAATGGGCGCGGAGAACCCTCATTCTTAAAATGGATTTTTTTTAGAATTTTGCCGTAACCACTTGTATTTTGTAGTTTCTTGTATTTTATAGAAAAATGAACGATAGATATGCTATAGATTTTTCAATTTTTTATCTGATCGAGTTTATATAGAAATTTTAATTTTTTCAAAAAAATATTACAGAAGAATAGACTCCACATTTCAAAGTATTAAATGAAACAAGATAGCATTTTTTATATTAGTATATAATAACAATTTTTCGATGTACGCGTAAATGTCAAAATTTAATACAGGCGTCACTACACAATTATTTGTGTAGGCAATAATCGATTTTCAGGCAAATAATACAATTTTTTATGTCCAGATTAAAGAAATAATATCGTACATTTAGAAAAATGTCGTATCAACTTTTGTGCGATTGGACGTGGAATGGCTCATACCTGGATTTAGTGTGGCCCCACGTAACAATCCACAGAAGGTGAAATAATCGTAGGTACATTTCAACGGTTATCAATTCCATTATATGAAATAATTATAAACCATGAAGACTCAACCTCTTTAAAAACCAACAGATAGCAATTATACTATATATTCATACTTTGCAATAATAATGCACTTCTTTATTCCACGAAAAAAGTAATACTCAGAATAATGTGAGAAAATTGGTAAGCATCGTACAATGCTTACCTGAAAATTATACACTGCATGCAATGAATTGATGCTAGGTACACCGCCAAATTTGAATCCAAGTAAAAGGTTCTTGTAATCTTCCCCTGCATCTCGCAAATTCTGCCTTATCAGTAAAAAATCTGGTCGAAATGATCGAACGACTTTAGTTCCATTGCGAAATATAGCCATGCTGATAGTAGTACCGGAATCTGCATTCGCCACCAAAGTAAGTTCTTTAAATTCTGCTTGCTCAACACGAATGTCGTAATCATTGTGCAGTCGTTTTCCGCGGAAGTATTTTGACCTGAAACAAGAAGAAGAAATTTTTTAAAAGTATAGAAAAAATTTAATTTATCTACATAAACAAAACCTTCATGCAAAGCTAATAAAATATTATTTACAAAAAATAAAATAGATAACAAAGTAACACTACTTTTACTTTCTCGCCCTTAATTCGCGAGAAGAGACAGTAATCATCTGTGTGCCTGCCTGCCTGTCTGTCTCCCTGTCTGTCTCCCTGTCTGTCTGCATGCCTGTCTCCCTGTCTCCCTGTCTGTCTGTCTGTCTGTCTGTCTGCCTGTCTGTCTGCCTGCCTGTCTGCCTGCCTGTCTGCCTGCCTGCCTGTCTGCCTGCCTGTCTGCCTGCCTGTCTGCCTGTCTGCCTGTCTGTCTGCCTGCCTGTCTGCCTGCTGTCTGCCTGCTGTCTGCCTGTCTGTCTGCCTGTCTGTCTGCCTGCCTGTCTGCCTGACTGTCTGCCTGACTGTCTGCCTGACTGTCTGCCTGACTGTCTGCCTGACTGTCTGCCTGACTGTCTGCCTGCCTGTCTGCCTGTCTGTCTGCCTGCCTGTCTGTCTGTCTGTCGCCTGTCTGTCTGTCTGTCTGCCTGTTTGTCTGCCTGTCTGTCTGCCTGTCTGTCTGCCTGTCTGTCTGCCTGTCTGTCTGCCTGTCTGTCTGCCTGTCTGCTGCCTGTCTGCCTGTCTGTCTGCCTGTCTGTCTGCCTGTCTGTCTGCCTGTCTGTCTGCCTGTCTGTCTGCCTGTCTGTCTGCCTGTCTGTCTGCCTGTCTGTCTGTCTGCCTGTCTGTCTGCCTGTCTGTCTGCCTGTCTGTCTGCCTGCCTGCCTGTCTGTCAGTCTGCCTGTCTGTCTGTCTGTCTGTCTGTCTGCCTGTCTGTCTGCCTGTCTGTCTGTCTGTCTGTCTGCCTGTCTGTCTGTCTGTCTGCTGCTGTCTGTCTGTCTGTCTGTCTGTCTGTCTGTCTGTCTGCCTGCCTGTCTGCCTGTCTGTCTGCCTGTGTCTGTCTGCCTGTGTCTGTCTGCCTGTGTCTGTCTGCCTGTGTCTGTCTGCCTGTGTCTGTCTGCCTGTGTCTGTCTGCCTGTGTCTGTCTGCCTGTGTCTGTCTGCCTGTGTCTGTCTGCCTGTGTCTGTCTGCCTGTGTCTGTCTGCCTGTGTCTGTCTGCCTGTGTCTGTCTGCCTGTGTCTGTCTGCCTGTGTCTGTCTGCCTGCGTCTGTGTCTGCCTGTGTCTGTCTGCCTGTGTCTGTCTGCCTGTGTCTGTCTGCCTGTGTCTGTCTGCCTGTGTCTGTCTGCCTGTGTCTGTCTGCCTGTGTCTGTCTGCCTGTGTCTGTCTGCCTGTGTCTGTCTGCCTGTGTCTGTCTGCCTGTCTGTCTGTCTGCCTGTGTCTGTCTGCCTGTGTCTGTCTGCCTGTCTGTTCTGCCTGTCTGACTGCCTGTGTCTGTCTGCCTGTGTCTGTCTGCCTGTGTCTGTCTGCCTGTGTCTGTCTCTGTCTGTCTGTCGTCTGCCTGTGTCTCTCTGTCTTTGTCTGTCTGCCTGCCTCCCTGTCTGCCTGCCTGCCTGCCCGCCTGCCTGTCTGACTGCCTGTCTGACTGCCTGTCTGACTGCCTGTCTGACTGCCAGTGTGCCTGTCTGCCTGTGTGCCTGTCTGCCTGTTGCCTGTCTGCCTGTTGTCTGTCTGCCTGTCTGTCTGCCTGTCTGGCTGCCTGTCTGTCTGCCTGTCTGTCTGTCTGTCTGTCTGTCTGTCTGCCTGTCTGTGTGCCTGTCTGTGTGCCTGTCTGTGTGCCTGTCTGTGTGCCTATCTGTCTGTCTGTCTGTCTGTCTGTCTGTCTGCCTGTCTGTCTGTCTGTCTGCCTGTCTGTCTGTCTGCCTGTCTGTCTACCTGTCTGTCTGCCTGTCTGTCTGCCTGTCTGTCTGCCTGTCTGTCTACCTGTCTGTCTACCTGTCTGTCTACCTGTCTGTCTACCTGTCTGTCTACCTGTCTGTCTACCTGTCTGTCTACCTGTCTGTCTACCTGTCTGTCTACCTGTCTGTCTACCTGTCTGTCTACCTGTCTGTCTACCTGTCTGTCTACCTGTCTGTCTACCTGTCTGTCTACCTGTCTGTCTACCTGTCTGTCTACCTGTCTGTCTACCTGTCTGTCTACCTGTCTGTCTGTCTGCCTGTCTACCTGTCTGTCTACCTGTCTGTCTACCTGTCTGTCTACCTGTCTGTCTACCTGTCTGTCTACCTGTCTGTCTACCTGTCTGTCTGTCGCCTGTTTGTCGGCCTGTTTGTCAGCCTGTTTGTCTGCCTGTTTGTCTGCCTGTTTGTCTGCCTGTTTGTCTGCCTGTTTGTCTGCCTGTTTGTCTGCCTGTTTGTCTGCCTGTTTGTCTGCCTCTCTGTGAGTGGCCGATGCTAGCCCCAAAACCGTTCAGACGATTTTTTTGGAAAAAGATATTCCTCGATTAATTGCAAGGAGCTTGAGGCCTTCTGAGTTTCAAATCGATATTCCGATTCTTGGGGAACTTTACATTAACCCTCAACATATTCTCATTTTTTACTAAAATTTCTCACAATTTCCTCGGATGGCATACAAGACGCTTAAAACAATGAAGCAGGTCTCATTTTCGTTGAAATATCTGATTTTTCAAAAATTTATTAAATGTGTTTCGGCGTCTTCTTACAAGTACAATATTGAAGTTAGAGATTTTTTCCTCAATGAATTCTGTTCTTTAAAGACGTCTTGAAGTAAGGTTATGTGAATGTTTTCGAAAATATGTTTCCGTGTCATTCTCTGTGAAATGGCAATTTTTAAACAATTATTTTCTCAAAAGCGGCTTCAACTTTAACTTTCTTGCACTTCGTAAGAAGAGGTTAAGTAATCGTGCACCGGAAAACGGCGAATTTTCGGCAGAAAAACTTTTATTGCCGGGCCTGGTAACAAAAAAGTGGATAAATTCTGATGCTGAATATAGAAAAAATAATCTAACACGCGGTGTTGTCAGAATCCATGTTTTGTGGGTCCTTGATACCGAAAAATCGATTGTCGGCAAAACGTGTGTGTCCGTCCGTATTGTGGTCAACGCTAGTGCTTAAGGCTAAATGCACCGAAAAATACTTATAGGAAAAATCAATAGATCGCAGCACAATCATACGGAATTTACTAGATCGATAACGTCTGAACAAATTGTCCGATTTTCGATCTGTAAAGAGCGTTGGACTCCTTTTTAAAATAGAATTCACGCTACGATGCCGTTTTTTCAAAAATGATTTCCAAAAAAATTTTGAAACCGTTTTCTCATAGTTCCGGGAAGAAATTAAAAAATGTGGGCTTATATCGCGATGGCGACGTGCTTCCTGAATCCAACGCCGTGTCAATCATGCAAATCGAATGAATAGGAGCGGCGTAAAGTGAAATTTCGGAAAAGATACCTGATCCCCCTCCTCCTCCCCCTCCCCCTCCCCCTTGTCCCTGCGTCACCCGCTCCGCCTGGGCCCTCCATCGACGCCGCCGAACGGCCAAACCGCCTCCGGCACGGGAGGCCGAACTTTCAGACAGGCAAGCTGGGCAGTCAGTGCCTTTCAGTCTCAATATATTTTTCTTCACGTGTCAAACTAGTGATGCTGTAACACAGCCAAACGGTCTCGTATCATCTGTAATAGTCGTATAAGACTAATAATGAAAGAGAAGATAACAAGGATAGTTTGTTTTCCTTTGATTCTGCTAGTGAACAGCGACCGAAAAGGTATTGAATACCGGTAAAAATACCGGTATTTTTTCATACCTTTCTCAAATATCATTATTGTTTTATACTAGTAAAATACCTATATTGGACGTCTTTACCGGTATGGACGTCAATAAACGTTATACCGGTGTTTTCAATGAAAAACAATAGTTTCCCATTCATACATCTTGACAAAATAAGTTACTTTAGTTAATAATATCTCACAAAATTTTTATTAATCAAATATACTTTCATAATTGTTAGTAATTGTTTAATTTATAATTTTGTTTATATAAATATATACACACACACTCGGTCGCTAATAATTAAGAAAACGCGAATGATTCCACTAATTCTTATAGAGTAAATATAATCTCCACTTCGTCATTGCACAATGTTCTCGCCCACCGAAAACCGCCTTCTTCCTACGCTTGGGCATATCGAATTGCCCTAGTGTAACACGCAGCCCGCCGAAGAACGCGGCGAGATGTCTGCAAAGGTCAGAAAAGTCACGCTATCTGAACAGCAGTGTGCCAGAGGTGCGACCCTGCTTCCAGCTCAGAAGGGTGACTTGAGAGCGTGCCCTGGCGGCACTGGGCTTGGATACAAAGGAGCGCGAAATGAGGAGCAAACATTCAAAACGTGACATGTCCACTTTACTTTTATCGAGAAAACACAAACATTTTATGTCATCAAAATTATGCAGATGTTTTATTTGTACTTAATTCGGAATTATGTAATAAGGATAGCTAAATATAATATTATTATAAAATTTAAATATTCTATGAACTTACATTTAAAGAAAACAACATTTATGTCAACTGGTAAAAAAGGAAGCCTGAACATCAACGGAGAAGTGATATACATGGCGGGCGAAGTTAAATACTTATGAATTACAATAAACTCTGGATACTGTACAGAAGAACTAAGGAGGAATAATTTTAGGAAAAGAAGTGGAAATAAAATAACACAAATTCATACAATATGCAGGCATATCACGTGATTGATTTCTAAAATTTTAGGTCCCGGAACGCGCTCAAAATGATTTATTAATTTAATAGAAATAATTATATATTTATAATATAATGTAATAGCGAGAATGAATCAGCGAGATACAGGAACGCCGTTCCGTCAGAAATCAAGCCCTGCGTAAGACCAAAATCCAAATAATCGAGAAAATGGTATTTCTAATCCTGTTGTGTGGGTGTGAAACCTGAACATTGAGAAAAGCCGAAAAAGGAAGATGCTTTGAAGTAGGGACACGGAAGAAAATATTAAACGTACAATGGGAGGGCAAAAAGATAAATGCCGAAATTTTGAAAAGAAAACAGAACTTTCTCTAAAAGCCAAAGCCACAAAATGGAAAATGAAATATTTTGGACATACTGTGAGTAGAACAAAATCCCTAGAAAGGATATTATGCTTGGAATGATAGAATGAAGCGGAAGAAAAGGGTGTAAGTGGCATAATTGATATGACTAATACAAAATATCACAAACAAAAGGAAAAAGGCAGTTCGAGTCCGAGTGAGCAATGAACAAATTGCTAGCATCCTATTGCTGTGTATATCCAGATAGGTCTAACAAGGGATGGCTTGCGATCTATGTTCTAGTACTATTTCTCTGCGTTGAGACCCCGCGAAGAATTGGGACCTGCAGATAAAGGAAAGATGCTCACAGCCGCTGCTTGACCGGGACTGGAGCCGACAAATGAACATCATAGCACTGAACAGTGTGTTTGATACCCTCAGTCTTTCATGCATACATTCTGCCATTATTAGGAAGAACTCGCTGAATTATCGGCGCGTCCTCCCAGTTTCGGATAGCAAGAAAAGCGAAGGAATGATGCTCAAGTAATATCAATGTTCAAAATTAAAACATCTTTCAAAAACCTGGTTTAGAAACATCGACCAAGTTTGTGCGGAAGATTTTGTTTTGACAGTGGCCGTGATTGTTAATTTATAATTACGATTTAGACAAAACGGCAAAAGAAAGTAAAAAGAATAACAGCGAAACTAAACCTGAAAACTATCGCCGAGGGTCTTATGGAGTGAGTCACAACTTCCTCAAATGGATACAGGAAGGTGGGCGAGAGACCTACACCTAGAGTGCTTGCGTTGGCCGCCTCTCTACGTACGGTAGGACATACGTAGGAAATGCCAGAAAAATGGGGTCATTTCTTGGGCTGAAGATAGTCTACTGGATGAGGATGTTACAATCACCGTTCGCTTTATTCGAACACATGTATTGACAGTGGAATAATGCAATATTATTTCATATTTTGACTTTTTTATAAAATTGTGATTATCGGTTCTTTTCATTCACAACAACTCATCAAGCACATCGATAATAAACATCAGGTTTCATAAATGTTTCATTTTTTTACGAAATATGTTCATGTGTCTATACAAAATCTGTTTTGAAAATATCAACATCAATGTTGCATCCCATTCTCGACACCTAGATAAGGATCGCCGATTTAATACGTTTGCATTCTGATTCCTAATATGAGGTTTATCAGTGACTGGTATGCTACGTTTTACTAGTAGTATATAAATCTTATAAATTGAATTGCAACCCGATTAAATGTTAAGTGATAAGCGTGTACGATGTTTAGAAAAATGGTATCTTAATGTAGAAATGTAAAAGTTGCCAAATTAATAACTGTATAACAAAACATAATTTATCCCCTCATAGACGGATATTCCTCTTCTAGTGTGGTGTTCCTGTCTAAGGGTTAAAGTTGTATTGCTTTCGTGACAATTTAATGCATTAAAAAATACATATATATATATGTCACAATACAATGATTTACACCACATCCTTTTACATTATCATTTACGTAGTTTGTATCAAAATGACGCGTCGGAATTACTTATTCCAATCTTCAAGTTTATAAATATAACAGAATCATTTTATATCAATATAACTTACTAAGTAAGCTGGGACGTGTCACGATTCTTAACATTATATTTTAATGTTTGTTACAGTGTTGGATTCAGGATGCATCTCTCCTGCGCGCTATTTTACCACTTTTTCAATTTTGTCCGAAAGTACGAAAACTGTTTTAAAATTTTACTTGGGAAAACAGATTCATCAGGTGAAGTCTATCAAGGAGACAAACGCCGTTTTGAGATCAAAAATCGAGTCGCAGGATAAAAGAGCTCGTGCGTAATTTCGGCTCATTCTTTGTGGTAGTGGAATGATAACGGAAGTTCGTAGAAGTAAAATGTATGTAAAATAAGATGTTAGGACATGGAATATTGGTGATATCTACACAATTAGTTCAATTTTCTTTTTGAAATCAGTTTCCAAATCGGAATCGATAGTTTGAGTACCGCCTCAAATAATTGTTTGATGGTATTCGAAGGAAGACGGAAATATGTGAACAAGATATATAGTTTTATACGACTATTACAGATGATACGAGACCGTTTGGCTGTGTTACAGCATCACTAGTTTGACACGTGAAGAAAAATATATTGAGACTGAAAGGCACTGACTGCCCAGCTTGCCTGTCTGAAAGTTCGGCCTCCCGTGCCGCAGGCGGTTTGGCCGTTCGGCGGCGTCGATGGAGGGCCCAGGCTGGGCGGGTGACGCAGGGACAAGGGGAGGGGAGGGGGAGGGGGATCAGGTATCTTTTCCGAAATTTCACTTTACGCCGCTCCTATTCATCCGATTTGCATGATTGACACGGCGTTGGATTCGGGAAGCACGTCGCCATCGCGATATAAGCCCACATTTTTTAATTTCTTCCCGGAACTATGAGAAAACGGTTTCAAAATTTTTTTGGAAATCATTTTTGAAAAAACGGCATCGTAGCGTGAATTCTATTTTAAAAAGGAGTCCAATGTCGTTTACAGATCGAAAATCGGACAATTTGTTTAGACGTTATCGGTCTAGTACATTTTGCTTATTTTGGTGCTGCTACGTGGTGGCGACAAATGGAACTAGTGTCGGTACATTTAGCCTTAACCCATTCTGCCGATTTTCTTCAAAATTGATATTCTGCAATCGATCTGAATGAACTCGAGGCTTCGGGAGTTTCAAACGGACATTTTGACTTTTGAGGGTACTTTGCTTGAGGTCTCGAAAACATTTCAAAACATTCCTCAAAAATGGCACCAAACGTTTGCATCAAATTTTGTCTTTTGATAGCGTACAGCACGCTAATGAGAATGGTGTAGGTCTCACGTTCCTTGAAATCCCAGATTTTTGAAAATTTAAAAAGTGCATTTTTTGCGGCGAATTTCTACAACAATAATATTGAAGCTAGACATTTTTTCCTGAAGGAAATCTTTTCCTTAAATACGGATCTTTAAATAAGTTCATGTTCAATTTTTAGAAAATGAGTACTTTTCGTGTAATTTGACGCGAAATATAGGCAATTTAAAAGAATTTAACATTTTCCCTCAAAGACCGCTCCAATTTTTTTCCACAGATAGAAGGGATGCTTAGAAGAATGGCACGGGTCTCATTTTCGTTGAATATTTTTTTAATTTTCAAAAAATGACACATTTAAAAATAATGCCAGAAAGTGTGTGATGTAGCACCACTAGTTTTCTTTAAATTTTTCTTTTCGTAGGCAACTAGTACGGTATAAAAATTGGCTCTAGACCCAACAAACACTTCTTTTTCGAAACTTCCAAAAAGTTCACATTGCTAAAATACAATAATGAAGATAGAGATTGCTGTGTTAAATGAAATCTGCTCTAAAAATATCAGCTCTTTAAAAAGGCATTGTACAATTTTAAAAAAAAACAGTATTTTTCACGTAATTTGTGCATCAAGGTAATTTTTAACATTTTTTCTCAGAGAGAGCTCCAATTTTGTAACAAAATTTCAATTTAGAATGCTTAAAAAGAATGGCGCAGATCTTATTTTCATTGATTCTGTGAATTTTCGAATATTGCATATTTAGAAATTTTGCGAATGTGCTGCAGAAGGACTTTTAGCTCTCATGTCATACCACGTACTTTCTTAGTAAAGAGAAAGTTTTGTTATGCTGGAGCGGAAACTCGAGATTTTTTGTCAGAGAAACTCGTATTGAGGGGCTCCGATTTCGAAAACGTGGATGAATCACGTTCCTATTCATGATGAAAAGACATAAGTGAGCTGGTCCATCGCACCGATTTTTGCTAATTCTGCGAGGTCCCAGGTACATCACGAACCACGTGAGCACAACTCTTGCACTTCGCTTGAAAAGTCAGTCCAGACGTTGAACACCATGCTGCATGCCAAGCGAGAAGTGTTCAGAGAAATTTGAAAGTGGCATAAAGTGACAATTTTCAACAGTGTCCAATCTAAAATAACACGAAGGTGTATTTGCGATAAAACGTGCCAACGTTTGAAGAAATGTTGTCACGCCGTTTAATTCTTGGCATTGATTATCTCGTACTGTTTCCCTGTGTTTGATCTTTTGTTTTGTCTCGTTATTCGTAGCCCTCATAGTTTAGCGTTTTAGGGTTTAATTAATCTAGATTGTTGTATTTCAGAATTTGTCAATGATGTGTCTTTTATCGATGTCCTCGTCTTTAGTCATTTTTGCATTTATGTTAGTTTTGAGTGAGTTTGATGAGGGATTTTTTTCTTTACGTGTGTTGTTCTGTTTTTGTGATAAGTTAGTAGTGCTAAGTTAAGTTGTTTCTTTGATGGTGTAGTGTCTTTTGTGTTGTTTTTGTTGTTTCGTCGCATACTGTAGGACTCCTGTCGCCATTAGTTTCTTTTAAGCCATGAAATCGTTGTTTCTCGCCAATCTCACAGCTAGACGGTGGAGGGGGTAAATGTAATGGGACAGTCGCCCACGTATGGCATCGCAAATCATAAGTATAAATTGTATTTTCAAACGCATATTAAAAAGCGTAGTAAAGGCGCTTGTCGAAGAGCCGCAGGAATGGGGACGTTTTCCCGTTACCTGCGCGCCGCCGATGCGGGCGAGCAGGCTAGCCTTTGTTAACTAGCCCTGTAGAAAGGGGCGCGCCCGTGACGTCAATGGAATTTCCGGCCGCCGCCGACCAGCGCCGGCGATTTCGGCGGAATTCTGACGTCGAACAAATTCCCTTGAAGACGCTACTTCATAGCGCCACGTCGATACAGCCGCGATTGGCCATCCCGTGTCGCGTGATGCCGCAGGCCAATAGGCGTGAACATCGCGTGGGCGCGATCATGTGACCCTGTGGAGCCGCGGAGCTGCGAGGAAAGATAATTCGGGTTCTTCTGATTCGAACTGTGGAGGAGAGCGGACGCCTGGCTGAGGGGAACAGCGGTCAAGAGCGTAGGTGTTCTCCCGGAAGACGCGAGTCTTAGCTTTTTTGGCTTCGGCCACGTACGTGCGAGTACACGCACAGTAGAACGGCCTCGGGTGTGCAAGTTGGCTCTGCCGGCCCGAGCTTCGGTAATTACGATCAGCAATAGGAAGTAGGGACCGCCGATATTTACGCGCCGTCGACCGCCAGAGGCCAGGGCGCGATGAGGCGGTCACGCCTCGCATCGCGAGCGGCCCCGCCTGTTACGATCAGCTCCAGAGGTAGGCGAACCCGAGAGCAAGAGCCGCCGTTCCTGGCGCAGAGGCGTGTCTGGACATGTTCTGTGCCGCGGGTGCCGACCACGCCGCACACTGGTTTAATCGGGCCAAAAACTTGGTCATAATTGCAAATGTCAGTGGGTGCGTAAAAATTGCTAACTATAAAATGATTCAAAATTCAAAATGGCGGCTTCAAAATGGCTAACTGACTATAAAAATGAGCCCAATTGCGTAGAAATATGTATAAAATGGTTCTCGAGATCGCTGATTTCGATTATAGGAATGAAATATAAAAATTCAGAATTGAAGCTTGAAAATGAAGCAAATATGCGCAGAAATATGGTTAAGTTTTATTTTTTAAGTCACTAAATACAAAAATTGCTATGAAATTCAAAATAGCTGCTTCAAAAGCAATATCGGATCTAAGGAAAAGAAATCGATTGTAAGTAAAATGTTATTTGAGACAGTTTTTTAATTTCTTGATTCATTAGGATTTCGAGAAACGTCATAATAAAATGTTTGCGGCAATTGTACTCACAAATGTGATAATGTATATGAAATGCCTGTAATGTAAATATTGACGTCATGAGAGACATTTAAAAAAAATATGATTAATTTTTTTAACAGAAGACATGATAGTGGCATTTATGTCATGTTATCCTGTCCGTTTAGCACTTTCCGTACAAAAAAAAGAAGAAAAAATCTGAAGCCCTTTCGATATATATTCAAACAAATGTCACCCATCTGTTGGGAACCCAATATCTATGTTTACAGATCTAATTTCGTCGGCACTTATTGAATAAACAATATTTTATTTAATATTTAATTATGAGTAATTGAATCAAAAATTAGTCAACAATACTTTGAGGTGACCACATTGAATTCACTCTTACACCTTAGTTACCCATAGTTTTGTTTGTTGCGTCAAGAAAAGAAGAATCCTTAAATACACTAAAAATCTGAAAGTGCTCGGTGGCTTGGGTTATTATTGTTTAATCCCTCCAAAAATTTATATTATTAATTTTACCACTAAAAGTAATTATCTGAAGGAGAAGTAAAAAAATTATTTCAAGAAATCAATTCCCTGTGGCATCGAAGAAACCATCTGGGGCGATCTAGTGTTTTATCTTACTACGTAGCATTGTAGTATAGTCGCTTTAAAACAAACTTGGGGCTACAGTATTGTGCATAAATTTGTGTTATTCTGATTAAGGACATTCTATTGATAAATAAAAATAATAATTGAGGCAGGACTACGCAGGACAAAAAATATAATCTACAATATAAACGACTAACTTTGTTACGCTACATGGTTTAGAATTCAACCGCATCATATATAAAAATATTATACACTTTTTCTTAAAAATATACTTAACGTATAGCCATGTGTCTTATATTCGGAAATACAAAAAGAATCCTAAAAAATGTAAACCCTTTTTTTTAAATTTCACGAATATTAACGTATACTGGCAAGAATCAACGAATTCGAGCCATTGGCAACGGTAACTTTACGACACCGTGTGGAAGACAAAAATGATTGAAATAAATTTCTGAAGCTGAAGTAGTATGCTCCAATGTCTTCCGAACGAGATTTGATAAGTCAGAATTCCAAACGCGCACTTCGAATTTTGCAATTATGGCCAGGTTTTTGCCGCGTTTAAACCAGTGTGCGCCGCCACCGCCGCAGCTATCGACCCCGAGCGCCGCCCTTCACGCGCTCGGCTCTGAGTGGTCATCGGAACCGGTCATCGCCGCTGGGTCGGGCAAGCGCCCGGGTCATCGCCACGGCTGCGCTAGCCTACCTGGGAAGGAAACAAGCGAGTAACCGCTCGTGACCCCCGCCAGCGTCGGCGCGACAAACTCCGTGCCCTGCGCGGGCAGCTGAATTGAATTTAAGCTAAATGAGGAAAATCTTTCATTCCAAGTTGCATGCCAATGCCCATGCCACGCATGTTCCCGCTAAAAATTTCAGTGTTTTCAGTGGGGGTAGCCGGGCAAAGCTTCAACCTGCAGCTGGCGCCGGGTAAAAGGTAAGTCGAGGTCAACCCTGGGAGCAGCTCCACTTGGGGCTGTTACAGACGGTGGAGGGGGTGTTACTATATGTTGTTATAATATATATATATATATATATATATATATATATATATATACATATATATATATACATATATATATACATATATATATACATACATATATATATACATAATATATAATAATATATATATACATATATATATACATATATATATATACATATATATATATAATATATATATATACATATATATATACATATATATATAAATTGCTAGTCGAATTATTCACGGCAGCGAGAAGATGATGCGCTTTTGTTCGAGCCAAGAATATAAAAAGGCTGGGCAACAATGAGCAGAAAAAGGAGTATTGCGCTAGACCGACGCGGAGTTCACGCTAGCCGTTGTGACAATTTTAAATATTTTTGAACTGCAAATTTTAAGAATTTTTAATGATTGTGTAATAGTGTGCGGACATTTAAAGCGTAATGAACTAAAATTTAATACGCGCGTTTTATTGAACGGTGGCAGTGGAAGACGCAATTTGTACTAGATCGCGGCATAAACTTGAATGGCGGGCATGTTGATATGTAGAACAATGAAAGTCTTTTTTTTAACGTGATAGAAAAGAATTTTGGAACAATTGCAGATTAAATTACTTTTTTATTCTTTTGTTTAAATAATGACGAGAAGTATCCGCGCAATAGAATTTTAAAGTTTCGCCGTTGTGTGGCTGCTGAAGATGGTGCCAAGTGATACGTAGTGGCGATTGCACCGATGGAATGTGCGATTCTCTGGAGATCGACCAAGAATGTGAATAACGCTGTCTGTCGCGGCGACGATCCAGCAAAAGGGAAGTGAATTGCATGGATTGTTTTAACAACGGTGATGCATTCTGTAGAAGATCAAGTGCTGTTAATTAGCTCATACGTAAATTCATAAAGAGTATACAGAATGCGCATTCAGTATGAATGAGATTTGCAATTTTAATTTCAGTGTGAATGATATGTTGTTTTATTTGTTGATTTTTATGTACGTCAAGGGTATTTGCTTATGTGTATGTGTTTTCGGAGTGTAACGATGGTGGTCATATGTTAGCTATTCAAGGTGTTTGGAAAGGAAGAGGGAGATTAAAATAAATTAAGACAAACATAGTTGTGTTGTCAGTAAAAATTCTGAAACAATGCGTTATAATTTAGTAGATAGATGCTGACCCGCACGCACGCACACAGGTGCCATGCTGTCGCTTCGGTAGAGAAGCAACCACAGATTCACGCCAGCAGTGGAATCAGAGTAAGTAATTGGCTAGCAGACGGGCAAGATTGAAGCCCAACAGGTGCAAAAATATGTGTTGTTAGCTAGGCGCCCATATTTATTTGGCAGCAAGGATCAGATAGAGAGAGGATAGTTAGATAAAAAATAAAGAGAGAGAGAGAGAGAGAGAGAGAGAGAGAGAGAGAGAGAGAGAGAGAGAGAGAGAGAGTAGGCAAACGGTTACGTTGACAGCCCAACATGAGAGACTAATCATTATTCGGCAGCCCAACACAGGTTCAAGTCGTTTCATTACAGGCTGCCAACAAAGCAAGCTGTAGATTATAGCACGTTCTTAGAAAAACTGGAGATAACTCCAAACTAGGTTAGCAGTAGCTTTTTTAATCCATTGTTGTATGTGGAGATTTTAATACTGATTGTTTGGTCGAATCTTGCGAGAAAGAGAAGTTCTTCAATTTCATTAATCTCTTCAACTTAGATATTACAATAAATGTACCTACACAGACCACAGCACATTCAAAGAAGGCAATCGAAGAAATAATTTAAACCACTACTAGATATGAAACTGCAACAAACGATTTAGGCTACAGTGACCACAATGCACAAATTCTTACCATTACAAAAAACACTCACTCAACGAATAATACACGTATGGGTAGAGTGTTTACTAAAAGTAACATAAAATTATTCACTGGGATGCAGAAATTATTGGACGCGGTTAAAAGTACTGAAGATGAAACCATGAATATAATTTATTTTCTTCGACACTTTCATTTCACTTTAACGCGTGCTTTCCTCTTCAAAAAAGAAAATTTAACATTTGAAGGAAAAGCAATTGTTGGATAACACGAGAAATTAGAACACCATGGAAAAGCAAACTATTTCCTTTGTACTTTGTCGCTACTGCTTACACAATTTAAAGAAAGTTATGTAATGCTGTTGGGAAAAAGAGAAATTTCGGCAAAAAACTCTTATTGCCGGGTATTGGTAAAGAAAAAATAGATAACTCCAGTTGTTAATATAGCAACAATTTCTCTAGCACGTGATGTAGTCAGAATTCATGTTCTGTGGGTCCTTAATACCGAAAAATCGATTGACGGCAAAACATTCGCCTGTCAGGGTCAGTATCTCTCTTTCTGTGCGTCCGTCCGTCTTTCTTTATCCGTCCCCCTTTCTGTGTGATCGTCCATCTTTCTGCGTGTCGACCGTCTTTCTGCGTTCAGCCGATTTTCTCCAAAATTGATATTCTCCTATTGATCTGGTCGACATCGTAGCCCAATGAATTTGAAACCGATATTTTAATTTTTGGGGTGGGGTACTTTACATGAAGCCTCCGGGACATTTTCAAATTTTTAAAAGAAAATTAATTTCATTTTTTTCGCGTAATTTTGTGTGAAAATACGGGGAAGAAAGTACGTGCTGTTTTAGCACCTCTGGTTTTGGAAAAATTGCCACTTCCCGCTGCAACTTTAAAGGTACAAGGTAGGCGAGAAAGTAGAAATGTTTTGTCAGGTGTCTGTGAAAAATACAGCAACCAAAACAGCGCACAAAACTGATATTCTCGAATGTGACTGACGTCTGGACCCATTCGTTCAGGACCCATATAAGTTAATATATTAATTTTTGGGTCCTAATTTTATTTACAGTCTCTTTACAAATATTCTCAAAAAGAGCACCAATTGGTTTCTTTTTTATGAATAGAGCAAAATACGCTTATAAAATTGATTGATTGATTGATTATTGATTCCGGGAGCGTCAACTGTTAAGGCCACTAGTGCCGTAAGTGTAGTGCACATATTCATTGCGGGAGGTGGCGGTAATCTTCCCTCTGATGGCTGGCGAGATCCGGCGCCGACCTACGTCGGCTTGCTGAGATTTTCCCCCAACCAGATATATTCCTGCAGCAGGGCATCGCCTCAGTCGGGTAAAGCTCTAAGCTCCCGACTGGTTTCCCGACAAGTGTAATAGTGTAATGCATGTGAGTGTAAGGTGTGATGATAGGACACGGCAGAGGAAGAAAAGATCGCGCGCGGAACCGTGTGTGTGTCTGCCGACTTGGAAAAGGTTTTAATATTACATCGTACTGACACATAAACAAGCCAACTTCACTAATAAGCTCATTGCCTATAATGAAACTTTCTCAACTGCAGGGTCAAATCAGAGAATGGTATTTTCTTTTGCTGTCTTGAGGCACGAAGGAACTAGAGGAAGGAGAAAACAAGATTTAATAAGTACTTTCATGTAGTTCATCTTGTTTCACAGAGATTTGGAACAGTTCTTATTACGGTTATACAATTGTGCTGTTCAAAATAAAATGACGCCTTCCTCTCTTTCTGGTAAAGTCTCTGAGAGTGGGGTTTTTGTAGCAAAATCTCTGAGAGTGAAAGCGAAATCAATCCAAATGAACTATTTCGAAAGAGGGATACATTCATGTATTGTGACAGTCTCCACCACCAAGTTGAATTATCGTCGAAACGTCAAGGAAAGTTCTAGGATGATGATGATTATGATTAAGATTTCAGAGCGCTTTAACAGCTAAGGTCATTGGCGCCCATGTCAAATTATTTTAAGAGCAGTAAGCAGTGTGAAAGTCCCAAGCTAAAACATTTTTAATGCAACGTAAAATGTACGCAAAACTGAAAATGAACGTGATCAATCATAAAAAGATTGGCAGAAAAGATAAAAACTTTAAAATCTCCAACTACAAGCCAAATAACTGGCATTATCCTCTTCTCTCAGACAAGGATGTGGATGATAGTCTCTTGTAAAAAGCTAAAAAGCTTCCAGAGAGAAGATTCGCGTTACTGAGTACCTCTGTTAGAGAGCTAGCAAGGTTATGCCCGTTAGGCAACAATCTCATAATGTAGAACAATGCAGCAGAGCATGCTCTACGGTAAGATCCGTCTCGCAATTATCGCAAGTAGGGGGTGGGTCACCGCGTAGAAGAGTAATATCCGTGGAAGAAATGACAGGAACCGCTCCGAAGTCCTGTCAGAATAATCTCCTCGCGCCTAGAGCCACGAGATAAGGAAGACAAAGGCTATATGAAATCCTCGATTGTCGTGACCTTAATATCCGAGTTCTGCCGCTCTGAGACTACAGGGTTTGATAAACAGCTTGCTTTGTTGGGACTGTAAGGATGTCTACCTCCGTTTTCTTCGTGGTGAACTTCGCTGCCTCGTAAGCCACTTCGTTTACTTTATCCCCACGTGGCCAGGGATCCAACCAAAAACCAAATTATACCGACGAGGGGAGTTGAGGATTTAAGGAAGTTTGATAATATCAGGTCTATTTTAGGGCGGAGAAGTTTCCAAGGGGAACAAGACTTCGGGCAAGTTCCACAGACATGGTGAATTTTTTTATTCAGTTTCTGCAAAAGTGTGTAGATACCAGGATACCCGGAGGATGGGGTAACGATGATCTGAGGGTGTACGATGTCCTGTGACTTGGGAGGACTGCTTGACTCGGAGTATTTATAGATACTTTTTCACATCATAGCAGCAGATTACAATATATCGCCTTAGGCTTAGGGATGAGTTACCAATCCTCAGCCAAAAGGCATTTAATGCGGCTCGTGCGGTAGACGCCTGTGTTGATCCGTAGACTGGCACTGACACATAAACAATACACCCATAATCTAAGATAGAGCAGATGATGGCCCTATGTAGACGCAAGAGACATACTCGATCTGAGCGCACATGCCCACCAGTAACGGTGCGAAGGACGTTTAATGGTGTTACACATCGGCTCTTCGAGTTTTGAATATAATTACACCATGTTAAACTATTGTCGAACGTCAGGCCAAGGAAACTTGAGGATCGACGAAGGGAAGCTGAAGACCCCCAAGAAAAAAATGATGATTATGGAGGTGAAGCATTCTACAGAAGTACATGCAGCTCAATTTTGAGGCGGAGAACGTGAATCCAGAATCGTTGCTCCGTTCTCCTTTCTAGTTGAGGACAAATTGAAACCGCTTCTCAATAACTTGCATGCGCTTCGAGGAGAAAAATATATCAAAGTCTTCAACGAGGAGCGATGCTTTCACAAGCAATCGAAATACTGATGCAATAGCAATGGCAAACGGAGCAACCCTTAGAATGAATCCTTGGAAAACACATTTTCTAACTTGTGACTTCAGGATAACGTGCCACCAAGGCGGAAGCAATATCTTGACGACATAAAACCTACTAGAAACAAAGGGAGCTGTCCCCCAAGGCCTCAAGAATGTATGGTGCGAAGATGCCGTACCGAAGGTGTGTCATACGGTTTTTCTATGTCGAAAAAATTTGCTACCACGTGTTGTCGTAGATGTGGAGATAATACTCAAATAATAAAACAAAAGCAATGTGGAATATAATAAAAAATACTACCAAATCAACTAGAAAACCCATAGAGAATGTTGTTTTAAAATATAACGATATAAATGTGAACGATCCGGCAACAGTGGCTAGTCTCTTTAACCAATACTTTTCGAGAATTGCTGCGATCTCACTAAGGGTCTTCAGGCACAAAATTCAAAAACAGACAGTTCACCCAAAATTTTAGACACAATGTTTGTTTCCGAAACTTCTTCCTATGTAATTCTCAAAATAATCGGTAAACTAAAAAATAAATATTCGTCCGGTTTAGATGAATTCCCGGATTCTTTGTTAAAGACTTGTGCGTATGCCATTATACACCAGTTAACTCACATATTTAATGCATCTTTATGCACTGGAACGTTTCCAGATATTTTCAAAACAGCTAAAATTAAACCGCCTTTCAAAAACGGCAACAAAATGAAATTCAAAATTATCGGCCCATTCTCTTCTATCAGTTTTTCAAAATATTAGAGAGACTTTTTACGTACGAATGGAAACCTTTCTCACTAAACACGACGCGCTTTCAGATTGCCAACATGGATTTAGAAAATCAAAATCAACGGAAACAGCCATATTTTCTTTTCTTAAAGATGTCGCCTCATCATTGGATCAAAACGAGGCACCTATTGGATTATTTTTAGATCTCTCAAAAGCTTTTGACGTCATTGATCGTGACATTTTACTTTCCAAATTATCTTCATATGGAATTTGTGGTATTGCTCTAGATTGGTTATGTTCGTACCTTAAACAACGATCTCAGAGAGTGGAAAAACCTTACTGGAATGATGGAACATTACGTACGCACCTTTCCGACTCCTTGCCCGTTGCATGTTGAGTTCCTCAAGGATCGATTTTAGGCCCTACTCTGTTCCTACTTTACGTAAACGATATGCCCTCGACGATTCGAAACGGAAGAACGGTTCTCTTTGCGGACGATACGAACATCCTTTGCAATAAAGAAACCGTAAATAGTACAATATCAGATGTTTCAAATTGTTTCCGAAATTACAAATTAATAGTAAACGAAAAGAAAACGGTTTTAATGCAGTTTTCCATTTCAAATAAACAATTCTGTGCTCCATTGAAAATGAACAGTGTACCATTGACTGATGTTAAGGCAACAAAATTTTTAGGTCTCTCAATTCAGTCAAACCTTAAATGGAACGTCCATTTAAATGAATTGAACACAAAATTAAGTTCATTATGCTACGCGTTCAGAATTCTTGCAAATTCAGTCAGCCTTCATACTGCTCGTTGTGTATACTTCGAGAATGTCCATTCCCGCCTGAGATATGGCATAATATTCTGGGGAAATACATCTTATAGCTCTTAGACTTTTAGATTACAAAAACGAATTGTACGAATAATAACCAAATCCCACCCACGTGATTCACGTAAGCCTCTCTTCATTAATCTAGGAATACTACCATTACCGTGTCTTTTTATTTACGAATCAGTGGTTTTTGTAAAAAATGACTTGCTCAAGGGCGGGAATATATTTTCAGAAAATGCCGATGAGTATTACTATAACACTCGACGTAGAAATCATATTCATCAGGTGACAGTATCAACAGCTCATTACAAAAAATTCACATACAATACATGTACATTATTTTACAACACTTTGCCAGATGACATTAAACGATTAAATTCAATAGAAAAGTTTAAATCCCAAGTGAAATCGTTTCTGCTGCATAACTGTTTCTATACAATTAGAGACTATACTGATCACAAGAAAAGTAACATTAATTTTAACAATTATACAGAATGCATTATTTAACATTTGAACTGTATAAATGTGTATAAACAACCTGTAACAAGTATTGTATTGCAGCCTCCGGGTTAATGACCCCCATCGTGATCAGGTTTTTCGTCCAGTTTCCCTGATCCATTGAGCAATTGCTGAGATGGCCCCTTGCTTTGCTTCTGGACATAAATGTAACTTCATTTTCTGTGTTTCTAGAATTCAGTGGGAAATACAATTATTCAAATTATCGTTTCCGTGTTGTCGCGGCAGGAAGTAATAAGAGCCAAAATTTATTGCTTATTTATCCTTGAAAATAGATTTTACTACTTGGGAGTTTTTGTTGTTTTTTTTCTCCCTTTCAAAATTCAAAATTTAAGTAGTATATGACTTAGTGTAAGGATCACAGAATTTTGAAAATGTGCACACAATTCACTTTTCCCCATAGCACGTCATACGCAGTTTTTAATTGTTTTTTTGACGTAAAATAAATAAATAAATAAATAAATAACGTGCCTCTATATTTATGTGTAAAAAAATAATTTTTAACGTAAAGAAACAACTATCATCAGAAATAATAATTTCGCTATTCTGACATTTGGTCATTTTTGTACAAAGGCTATCTAAATGATAATCAATTGGCTTGAATTAAATATTTTAGAGGTTTATATTAGTTTCCATCAAAGTGAAAAATAGTTTTCGGCCAAATTTGCCAAAACATGTATATTCGCTTATAAATGCATTTCCTTCATAAATAATTACGGTTTCATGTAAATTCCGTCTGCGGTAGCACTTCAAGATCATATATGTTGTATATATGTATGTTGTAACTATAATTTTGTTAATATTTTTAGGACGAATTTTGACGGTGAATTATGGCAGTGGTTTGTGATGAAGTAGACGGTAAGGTCAGGTCAGGTCAGGTCAGGTCAGATCCGACCTCATTTTGACCTTGTTTATTGAAATGTACTCAATACAAATTGTCAATTTTAACAGTTTCTTATGTATTTAATAATATCAGTACTATCAGTTACGCGGAATAATGACACTAATTTTTGATTTGTGAAGTAATCTAGAGACTAGTAGACTAGTAAAAATGGTATATGCACTCGATTACATAAAAAATAAAAACAACTTATAAATATAGGAGAAAATCTTGCGGTGAATACTTGGAATTTATAAAAAACATAAAATATAATGTATATTATAGCCCACTAAACAAAAAACTTGAAATGAAATTGGACAAATTTTTGTATAGTGTTTTGAAAAATGTATTTACTTCTAATAATAGAAATAAATACACAAAACACACTTTCATTGCACAATGATGATTTCCGAATATATTCGACAAAAAGTATTTCAGATGAAAAGCACCAAGAAAATGATAAAAACCTTAAACAATGTTATTCATTTACTTAGAATGACTAAAAGACTTGTAAAAATTGACAAAACTCGTATATAACACCGACTCGTATATAAGATATTGTAAAACCCATTATATACCCTAGTGATCTCCAAAATCAAATCGAAGTATACAAACACGAAATTCTAGTCTTGTCTTCTTACGTAAATCACAAAATAAAGGAAGAAAATAAAGTTTATGTAGAAAGGAAAAAAGCAGGACATTGTTCATCAGTTTCACCTTCCGATTCTAAAACATTTTCTTGACGGTCAGAGTCGTCCTTTTTCTTTTTAAATGTTTTGTGCCTGGATTGACGCAAGGCATCTCCAAGCCCCTTGGGGGCGTAGCGTGCATTGCGCTCACCAGTCATCCACCGTTAACTAGTGCACTTAAGAGGAGTCCTCCATTACCTCTATATGTATGTCGTGTCTCGTCGCAGTCAGTTGTCAAGAGGACCGCCAGGTAGCTTCTCCGCGTACGCACCTCCTACCACGCGCTCCTGCGTCACTACCCAGCGGCCAGAATGGGAAAGGAACTAGGATAGAGGTAGGGTTTAGAACTCTTCACTGGGATTGGACTAGAACTTGTGAAGCAGCCAAACTTGTGTTGTTGGAACAAAGTTCACATGAGATTGTCCGGGAATGGACGGGAATCGAATCCGGGTCCCCTTGGTGAAAATTTAGAGACTTCGCTCTGAGCCACGAGATGACCCCACTGTCTGACTTCACTGTCTTCACAGTCTGACGCTGACAATTGACGTAGCAACTTCGCTAGAATTTCTTGTGAATTGAAAGTAGTATATTTGGAACCATTTTTCACTAAAATTGAGAACAGAAAGAAAGTGTTTGGTAAAAGTCCATAGCATTAATAGAATGGTCGGCCGGATGCGACACGCAACGCGACACCTCACAGGAAAACAGAGGGCAGGTTTTCACTCACCCGGAACGATGCGACTGTCCCAACGCCTTCCGGAGGACTGGCTGATAGGGTTCCCGGATCACCTGACACCCTGAGGCGTATTGCAAGGGAAGGAGATGAGGAAAATAATCGTTCGGAGCGGGTCCGACTCCCAACGTACCTATTAGGGGTTAAACGTGTAAATAGAAGAGCGGAAATAGGGCGCCTTAATCGTTTCTTTGCTTACAGTTAAGACTGAAATAGTGTAAATAATTGTTGTTAAATAGTGAATAAAATCTGTCGTTTATTTACAGAGAAATATATTTTAGTTTATTCCATTATCCTCACAAATATTTCTTATAAAACGATAAGTTTTTGGTCATGAAGCCACGATTGCTATTCGCATTCCATTATGTGGCTTCGCCGAAGGACAAGAAGACAAGTGTTCCTGGCATGAGGCTCAATTACAACAGGCAATAACAAGATAAATGTGTTGCCATAGGAAATGAGGTTTGTAACTGAAAATCGAGAACTAACGAAGACACAAAGACGGCCTTTATATAAGAGGGTAATAGTATAATGTTTAATGACTTAGAACAGATAAAACAGAGGTAGTAGAATCCACTCAGAAGACAGAAAGTAACCTTAATTTAAAACATAACAGAGAAGTTTATGATTGAAAAATTTACATCAAAACATTCAAATGCAAACCAATAGCTAGATACATTTGAGAAAGAATGCAGAATATTTTACATTAATGAAGTTAATACAAATATTGGGATATAATAATTGGAAATCATTGATTGAATATGCTAAAAGGAAATGAATGCTATTGCTAGATATGGACAAAGACATTAGTTCAAGGCCCACTACGGGCTTTGCATGTTGCTTACAGCAGAATGATTACCGGAGTTCGTTAGAAATAAAATAGATAAAGAAAATTGTGATAACTCGACAAGATTATAGTATGAAATGAGAAATGTGAAAATTTAGTGAATAAAAATAGTTTTTTCAAAAATGACAGAACATAAACATAACAAAAAAATTGAAGAGAAAAAGTCATGTAAGAATCGTGAAAGCTAGATTAAACGTATTAGATATTGTCCTGAAAACTCATGTTGGTATAAGAGGGAAGAAAAGAAAGAAAGAAAGAAAGAAAGAAAGAAAGAAAGAAAGAAAGAAAGAAAGAAGGAAAGAAAGAAAGAAAGAAAGAAAGAAAGAAAGAAAGAAAGAAAGAAAGAAAGAAAGAAAGAAAGAAAGAAAGAAAGAAAGAAAGAAGGAAGGAAAGAAAGAAAGAAAGAAAGAAGGAAAGAAAGAAAGAAAGAAAGAAGGAAAGAAAGAAAGAAGGAAGGAAAGAAAGAAAGAAAGAAAGGAAGGAAAGAAAGAAAGAAGGAAGGAAAGAAAGAAGAAAGAAAGAAAGAAAGAAAAAAAAAAAAAAAAAGAAAGAAAGAATAGAAAGAAAGAAAGAATAGAAAGTAAATTGATAAGAAGCAATCCTAACTGTCCTTGAAGTAAATTTAAATAAAGAAGCAAAACTTGAAAATCACACCATTGGTCAAAGTGAAAATATTATTACAAGACACGTTAGAGATAAACGAAATATATGATCCAGGTTCCCAACTAATAAATACAAAATTAATGAACATATAGAGCAAGACCCAAGATGTAAAAATATATTTCAAAAACTGTCAATGATGTGACATATACAAAAGGTTTGATAATAAAGAAAGTAAACATCTTTGACATGGAGGAATACATTGATGTATTCATTGTAGAAACAGATGATTTTGATGATCTTCTCAAAGGATTACACATTATAAAAAATTCAATTAATTCAAGATGATAATTTACAAATACCACAAAAGTAAATAAAAAAAAAAAAAAAACAACTCAATAATATCAAGAAAATTATGATAGAAAAATTAATTGAAAAATATGAGACTATATTTGCAAACGACCAATACGATGGTACAGTAAAAAAAATATTAAGCAAGAATCGACTTGATACTAGATACATACTGCAGTAAAAGACTATGCAGGTACTCAATAGAAGATAAAAAGAATACAGAAACACGACTGGCATAGCTATTATATAAAATAATTCAATTGAAGAGTCTTACAGCCCATTTGCGGCACCAGTGACACTGGCATATAAAAGAGATGAAGGACAGAAAAATCGGCTGTGTATTGATTTTAGACAACTAAACAAGACTATTGTATCACAAGCTCAATCATTTCCACTTATAGATTACCTGATATTCAAAATTAGAAACTAAATATTTTACAATACTGGATATCAACTCTGTCTTTTGGTCAATTCCATTCTCAATCGGGGACAAAGCAAAAAATAGGTTTCGTAAAGCAAGGACACTATCAATGGATGTCTTTACCATTCGGTCTGAAAACGTCACCAGCAATATTCCAAAGGATCCTGAGTAACATATTAAAGAAACAAATTGACAGAATTTACAGAACATTATCGTTATATTAATTTATTCACCGAATTTTCAAGAGCACATCAGACACACAGAACAGGTATTAGAAGCAATTATAAGAGAAGGATTAAATTAAAATTCAAGAAATACTCATTCACTGCGAACTCAGTGAAATACCTGGGCCACTTTACAGAAAACAACACAGTAAAACCAAGAAAAAGTAATCTAATTTCAATTCTGAATTTCCCAACTACGAAAACTAAAAAAATATCGGAGAACTTTGGGAAAGATCAATTTTACCATGAAAATATACCAACTAGCTCAATAACGTTTGACCAATTATTTACGTTATTGAGAAAAGAGGTCAAATTCATGTGGTCAGAAGAACGTGAGAAGTCTTTTTCGGAAATGAAAAAAAATTATGTTCTCAACCAGTTCGATAAAGATCTGTCCATTCGCGTCCTGGTTGCGCAGTGGTAACGTTGTGCTCTGATCGTGCCAAGCGAGATTTAAGTTGTTAGTGTGTGTCAAATAGTCAGTAAACTGTGCATTACTACGGAGTGTCAAAAACCTTGTTCTACGAGTGTGAGTGTGTTTCACAAGTGCATGGTCAGCCGGGGCAGCGGCTGCCCTGCCAAAGGATGGAGTCGTCGGACACCACGGCTCCTTTAACCCCACTTCCGTCACCGCAGGTATCTACACCCCACCAAAGCATGAAAACCTACGCAAATGCCACGTCGACAGAAGTCTTTCCACTAAGGATCAGGCCATAATTATAGACGCACAAGAAGGTCTCACTATTAAAGACTATATTAACAGTCTCTCAAATATTATAGATGCCAGTGAAATCAGGTTCATATCACGAATTGCTAATAATAGAGTCTGAATATTTCTAAGTTCTAAAACTATTGCTGATTATCTTACCAACAGTCACAAAGTTATTAAAATTAAAAAACTATGAACTGAAGTTGAGACCTCTAGTAACAAAGGCCAAAAGAATTATTTCTAATGTTTGTCCCATCATTCCCCATTCAGTCATAGAAGATGTGTTCACAAAAAACAATATCAAATTGGCATCTAAAATCTCATTTGTAAAAGCTGGTGTATCTGGACCGGGTTTTTCCCATATCATGAGTTTCCGCAGGCAGGTGTATGTTTCTCCTGATGATGTGGGTTTACTAAATGAATCTACTACTGTGTTTTATGATGGTTCATCGTATCGAATATTCTTTAGAACTGATGACATGTCTTGCTTTAATTGTCACCCAACAGGGCACTTAACTGGACAATGTCCTTCACCCAACACCTCTAACCATAATAAAAATACCAACTCAACCAGTGTCCCTTTAATTTAGCCATTTAACCATTTATCATAAACTTTCTAAAACACAGATATATTAGAGTCAGAATTCAAGACACAACATCGCAACCCACAGAGTTGACAAATGGTCTCCCACAGGGATCAGTTCTTAGCGTATTACTCTTCATAATCGCCATCAATGAAGTAAAGCTGGTAGTCCAACACCCTGTAAAAATATACCTTTTTGCCGACGATATCACCCTGCTCTGCAGTGGAAAAGACCTTCAGACAACTGGGAATATCATCCAAGAAGCAAATAAAATCAATAATTGGTCAATGAACTCGGGATTCACAATTTCGAAAACAAAATCGGAATTTATAGTGTTTTCAAGAAGAGAAGGATGGGAATAAGGAATTCAACTTAGACTTGGAACCTTTCAACTCAAAAGAACAAGTGTCTGTAAAATTCTTAGTATGCTTTTTGATTCTACTCACTCATGGTAACAACAGGTAGCTGCTCTCAAGTTGGAATGTAAAAAGAGACTAAATGTAATAAAAATGTTGTTGTCCATCAAATGGGGTGCACAATCTGAATGTCTAGTCAAAATATACCAAGTATTCATTCAGGCCAATTACGGTGCAGTAGTATATAACTCAGCATCCAAGAGAACACTGAAAATGTTCAACCCAATAATCACAAGCGCATGTCGCTTAAGCCTTGGCGCATTTAGAACCAGTCCAGCTAATAGCCTATTAGTGCAAACATGGCAAATACCATTGGTCCTGCGACTAAAGTTCTCTGTCTAAATTATGCTTACTCAACTTTAAGTGACCCTCCAAATCCTGCATATACAAATATTTTCAATCACCTAAAAACATCTCTTTATGAAGCCCACCCTCAATTCCCACTACCACTAAGAGAGGATTCCTAAGTACCTGAAGGAACTTAATATTGTTGATCCAGTTACCTTACCTAGATGTATGCCTTCCATCCCGCCCGTAATGTAGTAACAAATATGATCTTAGCAAACAGTCCTAACCTTACTTCTGGTCCCAATGCTAATTTCAAAAATTTAATAACAAGTTTACAACAAGATTATGTCAACTATTACCAAGTATATACAGATGGTTCTAAAAGTGATGGAAAAGCTGGTTGTGCATTCTATGTTCAGTCTCCCAATATAGTCGAGTCTCCGAATATAGTCGATTATTTTTCCATTTGTTCATGCGAAGCATGGGCAGTCCTTAAAGCCATCGAATTCAGCCTCAAGCAAACAAATTACTTGCCCATTGCAATATTCACTGACTCAATGACAACCCTTAAAGCCATAGAAAATAAACATACAGGTAACCCCATCATACAAAAAATCCAAGAACTTGTATATTATTCAAGGTGAAAAAGGGATAAAAATCGAATTTATTTGGATCCCATCCCATAGGCAATCGCTGGCAATTAGAAAGCTGATAAATATGCAAAAATGACATCATTTCTAAATTTTGATTCCCATATTCGTGGCACTATAAAAGACATTAAAAAGCTCTTCTGGACATCCTGCTTCAAATATTGGGACTCACAATGGAAATTAAAATCATCAAAATTACATCTAGTTAGGAACTCAGTACTGGAACCAGCCCTGCCGAAAATCTGCCTTAAAAGAAGAGAGCACTCATCACTAGATCACGGATCGGTCATTTTAATCTCAAATATTGTTATATATTCAAAAATGCGACCGAGAACCGTGCCCTAAATGTGGTAAAATAATATCTACACAACACCTTATCTTAGAATGCCCCGGTATAGCAAAGGAAAGAAACCTACTGAAACTAGAAACTAACTTACATAAATTGTTCAGCTCTGCAACGGGTGTGCTAAAGTCTGAAGTTGCTAGACATTGTTAACTTAAGTAAGGTAATATAATATAAAATTTGTGTTTTAATTTTTAATTGATGAATAACTTAATGAATTGTGGACACTAATGTGTGAATACTAAATTGTGATACTTCAATGCATTGATGTATACTTAATTGTGGTCGCTGATGACCTTTGATGTTAAAAAACGACCTTAAATAAACAAATTAAAAAAAAGATCTGCCAAAAAGAATTTACTCAGATGCATTGCTAGAAGGAATTGGGGCCAAACTAAAGCGTGAAGAAAGCGTGTACATAGACAAGACAAATCAGTAGCGTATTCCTCAAAGAAGAGAATGAAGCTCAAAAATGAAGAAGGCAATATATCTGGATAGACTGTTTAAACCGAAATTCGGTACTAGAACCGATTGAAAACACTTAAAAAGCTCCCATAGTACTAAACCTGACATGAACAGATGAAATAAGAACGGAAGAAAACAATGAAATAATATGAAAAATGAAATCAAAATTAATAAGAAAGAACGGAATATTTTATAAGAAAATTAGAAACAAGGCAAAATTAACTCATGAAACGAATTCAGCACCAAAATTGATAACCGATATGCACAGGTAATGTTGCCATACACCCAATAGGAAAACTCTAAGCAGAATAAGACCCCAGTTTAAATCAAAGAATCTGACAGAAACGGTAAAAAATACGAAAAACTGTGACGTGTATCAAAAATAAAACAAGAGGCCAACGCAAATTTGGATTAATGTCCCACTTGAGACCTGCTATTGAACTATATGAAATCATGACTTGACACCATTGAATGATTTGTAGGACAAAGATCAACAAAATATGCCTTCACTTATTGGTCGAACACTAAACAAGACACGGATTTATTTTAACATCAAAGACACAGAACGTCACAGATTCCAACAAGCTCGCTCAGAACGTCTCGGCAACGGATAAATTTGTGATAACACTAACGGATCAATATACGTGGATAAATTCAAAAGAATCTAGAGAATTGCTAGGAGAAAAGAACATTAAACTCATATTCACGGCAGACAATGCACCATTTTCTAACTGCTTCAACAAGAGGCTGATTCAGACTCTATTAATAAAATAAGATGTAAAATAAATGAAACAGGAAAAAAAGCTTTGACAACGGTTGCTAGAGAATGTGTAGATATAATAAAATAGAATATTCCGTCACAGCTTTTCCTCCAGAATATTTATTAAATGGCACGGACTAAAGTGTCGTAACCAGAATAATTAAAAAGCGTATCGCGTATAAAAAGCGTATCGCATGTATTTTAATGCGTATTTTCACTGATGACCGTTAGATGAAGTCAGATGTACGGTCATCAGAAGAAATACAGATAGACAAGAGAATAGAGAGAGATGAACTTTACAATAAGGAAGATACCGTCGCATAGCGGAATAAACGAATTAAGTAGTGTAAATAGAGGAGCGGTAATAATGCGCATTAATAGTCTTTTTTTCGGTCTTAATAGTCGGTCAAACCCACATGTACATCAGAAATTCAATGCACTTCATTGAGAAACTAAAATCACTTACATTGCAGCCCGAGGACATCCTTAATGTGGTTTCACTCTTCACGATGGTACCGGTGAATGAAACTATGGCATTACTTCAAGATATATTTTCGGATGATATTACAGCTTTGTTCAAACGTGTTTTCACCACCACATACTTTCTGTGGAACGGAGAATTTTATGAACAAAATGACGGGGACGGGTAATCCCCTTAGTTCAGTCGTCGCCAATTTATACATGGAGAGTTTTGAAACCGGAGCGCTGAACACCGCGCCTCTTAAAGTGTTGGTTTCGGTGTGTTGACACTTTTATCGTATGTAACCACGGAGAAGATACCCTCAACGATTTCCTCGACCATCTCAACAGGGTCATCCTCACATTCAGTTCACAATAGAAAAAGAGCGGGATGACAAGCTGGCCTTCTTAGATGTACTTGTCACCAAGAATGCAGATGGATCACTGGGCCACATTGTGTACCGGAAACCCACTCGCACAAATATCTCAAAAAAAGGCCAATCACCACCCAAGCCAGAAGAGAGCTATAATGAAAACTGGTTACTCGTGCAACAAGGATATGTGAAAACGACAGTTTACCCGAGGAATTGAGTCACCTCAACAGAGCTTTGCAGGCCAACGGATACTCTGCAGCGGAAGTCAAGAGAGCACTCCATCCAAAGAAAACTTCACGCACTGAAACAAATGCCACCCAAACACTGAAAGTTAGCCTACCTTGTGTGAAGAACATCACGGACCGTATAGGGAAAGTGCTAGTAAAACACAATGTAAAAGCCATTTTCAAGCCCACGTCACAGCTTCGAAACTTATATCGATCTGACAAGGACCGAAGAGATTCATTATCATCAGCAGGGGTCTATAGAATTCCATAAGCAAGAAGAAACCGTTTGGACCCCGTAAAATTGGCACTACAAACGGAGTATCAACACCAGGCTTTCCGAACACAAGAAGCTATTGAAATTCACAAACAACCCCGGAATTTCAATAGAAAGGAGAAGGGAATGAAAATTAATCCGATTTGGATCCCCGTAATCCGCCAGGCAAAAGCAAAACCTAATCACAAACAAAGACGTGAAAGTGGTCACATAGGTACGCGGGAACACGACAACAGTCACGTACGCACAGCGAGTGTCTCCGCCACGTCACCCGAACCGAGCCAATCAATAGCCGCCCCCACCACAGTCCCGCTGGTACAAATATCCCCGCGAACCGGGCAGCTCCGTCAGTCATCGGGGACCCATTTAAGAGGATTCTTCGTCCGAGACCACAGCGCCATTAAAGATGTCTGCCGTAGTTGCGGACGAAACGTCTGGAAATATGTTTTCCAATGAACCACGGCTCTTCAGCCCGGAAGAAAACTTTGACTACAACTCGTGAAAGCCTACATTGTTTTATTAGTCTTTTCTTTGTTTACAAGTTTGAAATAGTGTAAATAATTGTTAAATAGTGAATAAAATCTCTCCTTTGTTTACATAGAAATATATTTTGTTTTATTTTATTGCACAAATCATTTTCATATATAACTCTACAAATAAAGCAAGAACGAAGTAACTTAACTGAATTTCTAATACGATAGATCGTCATCACTTGAAAGAATTTTACCTTCCACAACGAATTCTTCATTGGCCAGTGTTGTACCAGGTGGTGTTCTCTTTTTGTTTCCTGCAGGTACTGGTGCATGAGAAACGTCAAAAAGTTTGTGGATAATAATTGGAATAACGTTTTTAAACCGATGCAAATTTTTAACTTTTCGCTTTTGATTTTCACTCCTGTGTAAAGTTTTTCGAGGTTTACTGCAGAAGATATACCAGGTCGAAGTTTAAAAAGGTCTAAACTTTATGTCTATTAAGCGTCTCTTTAAAAAATATTGTAAAGGGATTCGTTCTTTCAATGGGAATCCATCGAATTTTTTGCCAAGATCTGAAGTTCACTTCTCCATTTTACAAATTGTGCGAAAAAGTTTGTCTCATGTTTTAATAACGCTAACTTTGAAAAATGTCGCTGGCCGTGAAGAACAACACTAGCGTCCAAACCGTTCATCGAATTTTATTTAAAATGGAGATTCCGCGAACTTCCTGGCTACAATCAAGGTCTTGAAAATTCTCAAACGGATCGTTGATTTAAGGAGACATTTAACATGAATCCTTTATAATATTTTTTTTGTAAATTGCTGTAAACATCTTTTTACTATGTTCTGGGATAGAGTGAAGAACAATTATTAAAATGGTTTAGGTCGGATTTTCTTTCAAATTGGTGAATTTTCTAAACTTCTAAAGGTTCAAATTTTTTTCCCCCGATGATACATTGCTGAAGATACAGATAGTTTTTCTTAACGAAAGGTGTTCTTCAAACTTACGAAGGCTGTTAAAGAAATTTTAGTTTAGCCAAGTTCTTACACAAATTTTGCGGAACAAATCCCTGGGCTCCGGTAACTATCGGGACGACCTGTGTTTTTACGCCTCTCATTCGGCTTATCTCGATTTCCAAACTCTTTTATTTAAGATGCTTCACTTCCTTCTTGGCTACGACGTTTTGATCACACGGCACAGCAATATTTACATGTAGTCACGTTTCTTTCTCCAAATCCCGGATAAAAATATTGAGTTTGTTTGCCGCTATCAAGCGATCAGTTTGAATTTCTTGGTTCTACAATATTGTACACACTACAACAGACGTCACCGGTTTTCGTGAGTATTCGTACCACTTCCAGAATGTGTTTGGAACTTCGAGGTCGTACAGATCAGACAGTGAAGGTAACTACACACCCTGTCGTGTCTTGTCATGCATTCGGTCTTTGCTAGAATTGGACAAGCTGAGACTTCTTCCTGACAAATGCGGCATTTATGACCTCGAGAAAGTTTTGGAACTGCTTTCTCATAATGTCGTTTCCAATGCCTCATCTTGGAAAGCTGTTTCAACTACTTCCGATTCTGGCTTCATTCTTTCCCTTTAAGGCACATAAATGATTGATCATGATTGATCCACTTCTTTTAGATTTTATCCATGGAGTGGTTTGCCTATCCACGATTTCTTTAACACTTTTGTCTATTTCATGTTAAGTAGTATCAGACGTTCAGTATCTCAGCGTGTCTTGTATAGTTTTCTACACCTACAATGCCTATTTCCTAGTCTGCGTCTAGATTTAACGACCAGACTTATTAGTTTCTTGATGACTGACTGCGTACTTTCCTATTCTGACCATTGCATTGTGCTTCACGCTTTAATTTGTCTGAGGCCTCTTCCTCCATAGTTACGTGACGCAAAGTCTATGTACGAGGGTGGGCGACATGATGCATTGTAAGCAGCTTTCCATTTTTTTGATACATGATTTGAATTTCTTGCTCAGTTCACTCTAAAGGTTTCAAACTGTACTCCGCTACAGGAACCGCCAAACTACTTATGGCAGATATTTTATTCCTGCACGTATTATACTATCATGATAATTAACTAATTAATGTTGAAAGTAATTTGGAATGTAATTTTTATATACAACAATCGTTCTGTTGGACGCAATTGGACACTCTTTGATCTTCTCATTTATGTCAATATAGTCTCATATATTTCCACATATTTGCAGACAAGATGCACCATGTAATATGTTATCTTGTATTTCTTCTCATTTTTTCACAATGCGTTAATTACCGTTTCAATTTCATTATGGTTACAATATTTAATTTGCCTGAATGTAATCATATTTGTTAAATTTTAACTAATAGTATTCTCTAGATCTGTTAGCATGCATTGGAATAAATTTGGGATAGTACTCTGAACTAAAATCTGGATATCGAACACAAAACACATTGAAAAGTACGCATGTGTAAAGTAATTTGTCCTTTAATATATAAAGTTCTTCGAATGGATTTGGGAACTCGTCAATATTGTGTATTTATATTTTTTCGTGTAGAATTATGTTGAAGCCACCCCCTCTTTCCACAGCGGTCGCAACAGTTTGTTTTACATACTGATAAAATGCAAGTATTTTATTATGACTGCCATGCTAGATATGCGTCTGCACAATTTATTGTACATATTTGTATATATTTCATCTTAATTTTGTATATTTTATTGTAGTTTATAATGGTGAGTTTATATGTTAGTTATATCGAGTGCTGAGATTCGTTATAACAATGTTTTCATGCTATAACTTATTTTATGTTCTTTTTAAGATTTGTAATAATTTTCTTCTTTGTATTGTAGCTTGAAGACGGGGCCAAATAAACGTTTTGGAAATATCAAGTGGCCAAATACATTTACAATATGCATTGTAACTGAGATACAATAGACAATATTCTGTTTTAATGTTGAAAGTAGATTAAATTCACTTTACATTTTAGCAGGGAAAAAGATATTTTACTTCAAATAGATTGTGATATTATCAACACATTCGCAAACCCAAAAGTTTGAGAAAGTAATTACAATATTACATTAATAATGTATGGTTAAAACCTGTTTTAAAATAAACTACAATATAATTTATTTGTAATTATAAGTATATATTTTTACCTTGTAACAGTAAAATCAAATTTCATTAAATTAGGCGGAGGGCGCCAAAACATATTTGCCTAGAAAGGCAAATTATATAAATCCGACATTGATTGTTCTAATTAAATACTGTGTAACAAACTAAACATACACATTTGAAAAGATAGAAACTGACTAATCAGTCACGTGTCTCGAAAATTATGATCAGAGAAGAATCTAACACAACCATAACGTTGCCATCGTGTATGTATTCGCTTTAATGTTGGCCGCACGATTTCCTGGGTACCATCTATACTCTGTGGGATTCGTTTGCTTGTTTGCTTACTATAGCTGAACCGCTCGCAAAAAAACCATCATGGCGGACGTACCTTTGGTAAAGTCTCGGAGGCTGCCCCCACCCTGCGGCATCTGAGATTTCCTCTCGGCGATAAGGAAGCGCGTAGGCGACAAGGAGAGGCGACTGCAAGACGCAGCGATCGCGCTGACCGCCACTCGTCATCACTGCCCTCTTCGTCAAAAGAGGAACTCGCACTCCCAGGAGTGTCCAAAGAAATGAATACATCGTTTGTTGGTCCATCACATTGTGAATTATTGTCACCTCTATTCCCTACACTTGCTCGCAGGATTTCTTCCATTGTTCAGCACTGTATTGTGCAAACGCTTCTCTGCAAAACGTTTCCTTTTCTTTTAAGGATGCACCAATTGTTTCTGCTGCCTCACGCCCTTTTACAAATCCCCAAACAAGTTCTATTGGATTTAGATCTGGATGGTACGGTGGAAGAAGGAGAGGCATGTGGCCGTGTTCAATGATTATTTGATCAACGACTTATCGATTTTCAGTGGATATTCTTTGAATTATTTGTAATAATTGGGTTTTTGTGAATAACAGCAGCTACTGTGTAAAAGCACACTGTCACTGCTCACTAGCCACGGTCAAACAGGGACTGGAGACCGAAACTCTTCAAGACACGCCTTATTTTCTGTTGATCGTTTGGACAACCCCTACTGTAGAAACACGAAAGCTGCCTTTCGTGTGATCCTTCTCACTCATCAGTTTGTTATCACCAAACTCGCAGTGTTGAATTACCGCGCGACCCACGAGAGGAAGACAGAGGGAAAGCTATGTTGTGACAAAGAGCGCAGGCAGGCGGGGAAATATTAGGAGCTTTGGAGGGAGAGGCCACGTTCGGGCATGCGCAGTGGAAGGTTTTTTTGAAAGTGGTCGAGCAATAGTATTGTTATACCTGCATGTCATCGTCGAAGTCACATTTCACTAGCTGAACCCAAAAACTACTAAAATATACGAAGTGTTCATTATTACGTAGAATTTAGAGAAGTTTTATTTACTTGGATCACGAAACGTTTGATAATAAAATTAAATTTCAATAATTTTTATTTTGTTTCTAATTGTAATTCAACCTTGATTTTGAAATTTAGTAATTTTTATTTCAGCAATCTAATAATCAGTAAAACCAGTAATTTTTTAAAAACGTTTTTGTTAATTGTAATTATTGCAACCCGTCTCATGTGAACCAAGAGGCCCTAGCCCTGAATTGGGATTGTAATGGGCTAATAATAATAATAATAATAATAATAATAATAATAATAATAAAGTACTTCACCAGTGTGCATGAGAAGCTGGCAGAGTGCTATAACAGCTTACTGACACCAGCTTACTGATACCAGACACTGCACCAGCATTCTTAACTACCGGTAAAACTCTGTTACTCCCAAAAACCGAAGAAACTACCAATCCTGCTAACTACAGGCCAATCACGTGCTTATCTGTCTTCTACAAATGCTTGACAAAGATTATCACTGACAAGATTAATGAACACCTCGAAAAGTGCAACATTATGACAGAAGAGCAAAAAGGCTGTTACAGACATTCAAAAGGTTGTAAGGAGCAAGTGATAATTGACTCTGTAATTACTCATCAATCTACGAAAGGAAACAGGAATCTTAATTTCACCTATATTGATTATCAAAAGGCATTTGATTCTGTTCCGCACTCCTACCTTATAGAGATTATGCAAATGTATAAGGTAGATGCAACACTAATACAGTTTTTTCAAGAAACCATGAAAAAATGGACAACAGTACTGCAACTGGCAACCCCCGAGGTAAAGCTGACATCAAGGACAATACAAATTAAAAGGGGTATCTTTCAAGGTCACTCATTCAGTCCACTCTGGTTCTGTATGGCCCTCAATCCATTAAGTCGAGCTCTTAATGAAACGAAGTATGGTTTCAAAATTAAATCATCTAAAGGTTCCCATACAATAAGCCATTTACTCTACATAGATGATATGAAAATGTATGCCAACTCTCCCACACAATTGCACAAAATGCTGGATATAACAACAAAGTTCAGTAACGACATACATATGTCATTTGGCCACACCTTACAAAAGGGAAAATAACCCAAACTAGTGGCTTTGACACAGGGAAAGGTGTCATCGAAGACCTGACAGCCGAAGAGCTGTACAAGTACCTGGGATTCCAACAATTGCGAGGTATCAATGACACTCTTATTAAAGAGAAAACTTCTACCGAAGTAATGAGAAGGGTAGAAACAATTCTTAAAACGCATCTTCATAGGCGGAATAAAGTCAAAGCAATCAATACATTCACTATCCCTGTTTTGGGTTACACTTTTGGAGTGGTGAAATGGTCCAAAACAGATTTGGAAAATATTGAAAGACAAATCAGAGTCAAGATAACCAAGCACAGAATGAGGCATCCTAAATCAGCAATTGAAAGGGTAACGCTACCTCCATGCAAGGGAGGAATGGATATCACGAGTGTCCTTCAATTACACTGCAAGCAAATTCAAGACCTAAGGGAATACTTCCATTCTAAGCAGGATAAACACATGTATGAGATATTGTGCTCCGCAGACGTAAATATAACACCATTAAAACTGCAAAACCAAAACCAAGATCTGGAAAATACCTGGCAATCTATGGAAGAAAAAATACTGTCATGGAAGCAGAAATCTTTACACGGTTCGTATCCCCATCAGCTTGAGGATACAAATGTTGACAGTACATTTTCGCATCTTTGGTTAACTGCAGGTAACTTGTATGGAGAAACCGCTGGATTCATGATGGCCATTCAGGACAGAGTCATTAGCACACGAAACTACAGAAAATATATATTGAAAGAAACACTGAACGATAAATGTAGGTTATGCTCAACGGAGACGGAAACAATTGAGCAGATAACTGGGGCATGTAAAATTCTTGCTGGAACGGAATACCTGCGACGACATAACTTTGCAAACATCGTTCACCAATCTCTGGCTGTTAAAGAACATCTTAGTGTGGAAAACGTACCATACTATCAGTACCAACCTCCCACCGTCTTGGAAAATGAATCCATGAAGATGTACTGGGATAGGGAGATTAGAACAGATAAGACCATCACCGCAAATAGACCAGACATTATAGTGCTAAATAAAACCAAGAAGGAAGTCACCATCATCGATATTACGGTACCACTATCACATAATCTCCACTCCGCATACACGAACAAAGTCCGAAAATACCAAGAGCTAGGAGATGAGATAAAGAAGATTTGGAAAATAAAAAAGGTTCAGATCCGTCCCCTGACAATTTCTACAACCGGAATAATACCAAAATCCCTCATCAAACATCTGCAAGAATTGAATATAAAGCATATACTAGGAACAGTACAAAAATCAGTCATTCTAGACACCTGTCACATTGTCAGAAAAACTGTCACTGATGTGTCTGATATGTAGTGTTAGAGGTTCTGGAAATGAATGAAGATCTTGCTCGTTACTTGCTCTGAACCGTACGAATGAGCCTAGCCACAATGACATCTGTGGCAGGTGAATGTTTCCCCCCCCCGCGTGGGAGAAGTGCATAAGTCATAATAATAATAATAATAATAATAATAATAATAATAATAATAATAAATAATAATAATTACCTGTGGGGTGTCGGGGTTTAGTAGAATAGCACCACGGGACCTCCCCCTGTCGTAAAAGGCGACTAATCGGAGCAGCTGTCCGCTGTCACTTCCCTAAACATTGTCTCATTCCCACGAACTTCGTGTGTCATTGCTTCCACTTACTTGTGGCACACTTCTGCTATCTGTCCTGTGCGCCAACCTTCATATCGGTCAACCCTTGTGTTTCCGACCCCGACGCTATTAGGTTACGAGGGCTAGGGAGTCATTTCTGTTCTACTCTTCTATACTAACTATATTCTTCACTGTCCCCCTTCTTCTCTTCCATTTCCTTTTAGCTGGAGGTAGCTCAAAAACGCTAGGGGAAGGCGACCCTCAAGAAAAAACCCACGATGGAAGGTCTTTTAGGATCAACCATTACGGTGCAGGGGATCGGAGCCCCAGTACCGGCGGTCGGTGGTGAGCAAGCAGGCCACCGGGCGTCGTCATCAAGCAACTGCAATGCCAAGGGTGCGGATCACTCGGCACCCGGGGCAGATATTGCTACGAGTGATAGCAAACTTCGCGGGACACGTATAGAAGTATGCGATTCCAGGGTTGAGGGATCCCTTAAAACCTCTCGTCCAGAAATAAGTTCTGAGCTTAGAGCAGCTGATCTAATAATAGAAAAATGGGGAACTATGCAACAACTGGTAGAACTCCAAGGGAAACTCCTAGATGAATTAAGTCAAAGCCTTAGGACGATAGAAAAACATTTGCTGAAAAACAATCCGATGAGTGTGAAGGAAGCTTTGACTAAAGCTATAGAAAATATGGATACCCTGACGAATAGGGTACAAGAGGTAGTAGAGGAAAAGAGAGAGTTTTCAGGGATCCTGAACTCTCTACTGAGTGGAGAGAAGGAAAATAAGGTAAGGGAAAATAGGAAAGACGTACGAAGTAAAAAGAGGGGTGCACCTAGTCCACCAGAAGAACCCAATAGAAGAGGTAAGAAAGACAAACAGGAGATAACTACGGTGGAGGTTACGCCAAGAGAAAAGCAAGTAAACAGGGGGAGGAAAAAAAAAAGACCAAGTAGTGGAGGATTGCAACTCCAACAAAGCAGAAAAGAGAAAAATACACAAAAGAAGAAGACAACAATCAGGAAAGTCAATCCAGCTATCAAAGTGGCAGCTAAAGAAGGGGAAACTTATGCTGCCATCATAAAGAAGATAAAGGACACCGTGAACCCTAGTGATCATAGTACAAAGATACTAGCTATACGGAAGACAAACAAGGAAGAGGTACTTATTGTTCTCGAAAAAACTGGAAATATTGCTCATTGAATGAGGCTTTGGAGAAAGCGGTAGGGAAGCAAGCTCAAGTGCGTGCTTTGGAGCGAAAGCGTCTAATAGAAATTAGAAATATTGATGAAACGGCTACTGTCGAGGTGTTGGAGGCGGTGAGCAAAATAGTAGCAATAGAACATATGTCCACCCCCTGTAGGATGCGCAAAGGTTACGGAGGAATGCAAACAGCTACAATGTTGTTGGAAGAAGAGATAGCTCAAATCTTATAAAGGCAGGAAACATTAAGATTGGATGGGTTAACTGCAGAATCGGGAAAACCCCCAGATAACAAGATGTTATAGATGTCTAGACTTCGGACATATTGCAATGCACTGCAGAGGACATGATCGTAGCAAGGTATGTTACAGATGTGGTAAAACTGGACATGTGGCCAAGAACTGTACCAACAGGGAGCAATGTGTTTTATGTAAAGGGAAAAACAAAGAGGATCAACATCTGTTAGGAAGTAACAAATGTGCCTCCTTTATAGCTGCAGTTCAGAAGGGAGAAAACATCAAGTATGCTTCGACTTCTACAGATTAACCTGGGGAGGAATACACAGGCGTGGGACTTGATGCTGCAGGTTGCTGCAGAGAGGGAAGTGGATGTGCTACTTACTAGTGAGCAACCTTACTGCGAAAACATGTTGTATCGAGATACCACAAGAAGAGCGGGTATAATAATCCACAATAGGAAATTAAATATTAATAAATATAAGATGACGAAGAATGGATTTGTATGGGTTGAGGTGAATAATAAGAGAATTTACAGCTGTTACTTCTCCCCAATGACACAATAGAAAAATTTCAAAAAGACATTGACGAATTGGAGGCTAGCCTGAAAACAACGAAAGGAGAGGTGCTGGCGACTTCTATGGTAAATCGTCGGAATGGGGGGGAGACGCACTCCGACAGAAGAGGAGCTATTATATGCGAGTTCGTAGCAAGAAATGATCTTATTATTCTTAACTCTGGGAATGAGATCACTTTCCAACGGGGAGATACTTCATCCATTTTGGATTTGACAATAAATACTTCCAGACTTGTTAAGAACATCACGGACTGGACGGTGTTGGATAAGGAAACCCTGAGTGACCATCGATACATAGGGTATCAGAAGGGCCACAAAGTGGTAAGGCGAGATACAACAGTAGGCCTTCTTGGAACTCCAAAAAACTTAATGAGGATAAGGCAAAACGTTTTCTTGAAGAGTCCAGGTTATTGGCAAGCATGGGCTGGACAAACAAAGGGAAAACACTCAAAGATGTGGTAAAGACAACGGAAGAAATAGTGACGGCAGTGTGCGATACGTCTATGCCCAGAAGCAGGGGCCCCAGGAATAAACAACAAATGTACTGGTGGACCTCGGAAATAGCAGAAGCGCGTAGGAGCTGCATTAAGGCTAGAAGAAAGGAGACAAGAGCCAGGAACGACCCATACCTTAGAGAGCAATATAAAACACAGCGCAAGCAACTTAAAAAAGAAATTAAAATAAGCAAAAACAGAAGTTGGAAGGAACTTCTAAGCCAGATTGATAATGAACCCTGGGGTATGGCGTATAAGATAGTGACTAAGAAGCTTCGGATGGATCCCAAAATACCTTACCTAAATGACCCACAGTGGATGAGAGGAGCTATAAGAGAGCTCTTTCCCACAAGGGATTCCTGGGAGAGACAAAGACCTAATGATTATGAGTTTAATGATACTTTACAATAGATGAATTACGGAAAGCAGTGAAGAATATGAAAACTGGGAAGGCACCAGGTATGGATGGGATACCCACCGAAATTTTAAAATTAGTGGTACAAGTGTATCCAGAATGTCTTTTGGAAGTCTATAATAGAGGTCTTAAGGAGGGGAAATTTTTCAGTAACTGGAAAAAACAAAAGTTAATACTACTCCGGAAGGGCAAGAAACCGTTGGAACAGATATCGTCGTATAGACCACTGTGCCTTCTTGACACTATGGGCAAGATACTGGAGGGACTAATACTCTCAAGACTGGAGGAACATATAAGTTTTTCTCATAGACAATATGGATTTCAGAAAGGCTGTTCGACGACGGATGCGATTATAGAAGTAGTTCGCATTGCAGATGCAGCTAGAAACGGAAGTGGGAGGAAAAAGGGATTCTGTGCACTTGTAGCAATCGATATCAGGAATGCCTTCAACTCGGCTAGGTGGAAGGACGTCATTGAAGCATTGACTGATAAGGACCCTGAATACTTAGTAAGGACCATCGAGGACTACCTCCACGAAAGGAAGATAATTTACATGAATAAAATCAGGATTGAGGCAAATATGACTTGCGGAGTTCCACAAGGGTCCAGACTTTGCCCCTTTCTATGGAATGTCCTGTACGATGGCATATTGAATATTAATCTCCCAAGAAACACGCAGATTATAGGATACGCGGATGACACACATAATAAGTCATAGCGATGATATCGGAGTGCTCGAACTAAGAGTAAACGAAGCACTCTACAGAGTGAAAAGGTGGCTAGATAGACGACTCCTTCAGATAGCAGTAGGGAAAACTGAAGCGGTGTTAGTCACCGATCGGAGGGCTTTTCGCTTTCCAGATATTCGACTGGGAGAAGAGAGAAGAATCTGGAAGAACCAAATAACATATCTAGGAGTTGAGATAGACCGCAGACTTAAGTTTGGGCCACACATAAGTGTGATGGCAGAAAAGGCAGCGAGGACAGGATCCAACTTAGCAAGAATACTACCGAATATAGGCGGTCGAGAATCCAAGAGAAGGATGATATCTGGAGTAGTTCACTCACAACTGTTGTATGCAGCACCAGCTTGGGAGAGTTCACTGGAAAAACAGGCTATGAGAAACAAATATACACAACTGCAAAGACGAATGGCCCTGAGGGTGGTGGCTGCCTACCGTACTGTGTCTACTAGCGCAGCACTGGTATTGGCCAGTATCCCACCTATAGATCTGACAGCCATGGAAAGGAAAAGGACGTATTCTGTCTTGCAGGAAGCTAGACAACAAAATCGGTATCTCTCCCCCAAGGAAATAGAGACCATCAAGACAGGCTAGGAAGCTACTTTTTGACGAGTGGCAAAGAAGGTGGAATGCGGACGCTAAAGGTAGATGGACACATCGGATTGTGAACAACATTGAGAGATGGGGCGATCGAATGTTTGGGGAGGTGAATTAATACCAAACCCAGGCCTTTACGGGACATGGTGGATTTAATAAGTACCTCTGTGATTACAAGATTAAAGAAAGTCCGACATGCAACTTAGTCCTTGAAGATACTGACGATGTAGAGCATGCGCTGTTTCAGTGCAGGGCATGGGAGACGGAAAGGGAGACTTGTTATGCTAAGCTTCAACAAGTGATGACCCCAGAAAACATGATGGATATAATGCTGAGCTCGAAGGAAAAGTGGCATATAATAGAGCACTTTATAATTAAGATCATGAAGGAAAAGGAGCGAAGGAGTTAAAGCATTAGCTCCCAGTCAATCTTCCACGCAAGTAATGTCTAGCGACGGTTCCGCGTGGGAGATATCACGACTTAGGAGATGAAGGTTTAGGGTTTTAGTCGGTAAACCAAGAACGGGATTCCGACAGTACCGGCTTCACCGGTCTCCGTAAAGGATTTCCCCCCTTCTAAAAAAATAAATAAAAATAAATAAAATAATAATAATAATAATAATAATAATAATAATAATAATAATAATAATAATAATAATAAAAGTCGTACTATGACAGAGATTATTACAGATAAAACTATTCACCATAACAGAACAGACATAACTTTTGTAGACAAACGGCAAAAGATTGGCTTCCTGATTGACATAACTGTTCCACAAACAGCTTATCTCCAAACAGCACATGCAGGAAAAATAACAAAGTATACAGAACTAGCAACTGAAGTCATATTGTTGGCATCTCCAAAAAGTTCATATTGTTCCTCTGGTCATTTCATCACACAGTTATACCAAATAACATCCATAAAAATCTGGAACTTATTCAAATACCAAAATATACCTATAAATTTATGCAAAAATCGATCATCTTAAACACATGCAGGATTGTTCGAAAATTCCTAAATTGCGACGAAACATGAATTGACCTGTGTCTTGGTTATTAACCCGACACAAAGTCAAATAAAAATCTGGTAAATACCGAGAAAAACAATGTATGATAATAATAATAATAATATTATTATTATTATTATTATTATTATTATTATTATTATACCGATGTAGAGTACAAAAGATGAATTTAAGTGACTTTCGTCACTTAAATTATACTTACTTTGCTGTATTTATACAGCAAATAAACCTTGCGCAAAATATTTTTTTAAATATATTAAACGCAAAAAAATCGTTCTATATTTTGGTCAATGTGTTAAAAAAATTGAAGTGTCAATGTGTTAAATAATCAAAGTGTATTTTCTAATTTTAGATTTTTACTCCCGAATTATTTTAAACATGAATTTTTAAAAAATGACTGAATTTATTTGAAGTGAGTTCATTAGTGCCTGGTAATATTTATAATAATTTCAATTTGCATTACGTAACTTTAACAATAATCTTAAAGTTAGAAATGTGACATGTGTTTTATAACAGTTTCTGTTTATCTGAAATTTAGACGCCCGAAGAGGAGGAATAGAACTCCTTCAAACGTTCAAATATAAAAACTTCAAAAATTAATAGAAGAGTTTATAAAATTCTTAAATCTAAATTATTGTTTCTTATTCATTTGTTTCTATTTAAATTATGGTTTCAATTTATTTAATAAAAAATGACTGTAAAAACTGAAAGTAATTCTAGACTGAAAATCTAAAAATGGAAATCTCCACGACATACTGAAGGTAATTGAATTAAAGTGTACATTATTATTATCCAATTGTCCACATTTGGATGTAATTTTGTTCTCTGTTGTTTCGATTAGTCTAATTTTAATTAAATTTTTTGGGAATTTTTTTGGATTTTTGTGTATTATTAGTACAATTCAATTATATTTCTACTAAGTTAGAAATATTATTTTAATTTTCGTAATTTGGATTCGAACCGCTCGGTGCGTGATCACGAGGTCTTAATTTTTGCACGCGCATTATTTAGTGTTTAAATAATGTATACTCACCAATCAGTGTTTTGATCATCAATGACGAGCAACGTGGAACATTTATCTTTATTAAAAGTAGGTCTTCCCGTTGATACAGTCCCTGCACTGGATACTGCTGCACCTAGAAAACAAGTAGGAAAATCACGCATTAAACAAATTGAAAAGCGGAACTTCATAATAATTGTTTCATGATGCAAACATTCGTTGGTAATGAAGCGAGGCACATATGTTTCGGAGGTGTCTATTCCTGAGTGTAGATTTTCAAGTAAATTGAAGGGCCGAAGGGCAGAGTGAAAAGTTAATGGGGTTAAATGAACACTTCTAGATATATGGGTAATATTTTAGTCCAAACAATTCTTTTCCACATTCAAATTTTTATAAAAGTTAGAAACACTCGGATATTATCTGCGAATTTTACACAAAAATTGCCGTTTTTTAATAAAAAAAAGACATTTTCGTGCGCCGTGTTAACTTTTAATCCTCTTTTTCACAGAGATTGCAAAGAGTCAATCATTGAAGTTACCTGAACGAAGGACCAAAAGTAAATAAAGAGTATATAGCCACAAGGTAAACATATTTTGATAATTAATTGGCGTTTCACATCGATTTTAACAGAGTTTATATCATTTACTACATTTAGAAAAATTCAACTTTCATTTTAGCATAGAAAAAGATATTTTACTTCAAATAGGTTGTGATATAACAAATTTGTAAACCCAAAAGTTCGACGAAAGCAATATTACATTATAATACAATATTAATGTATGATTAAACCAGTTTAAAAATACACTACAGTAGAAATTATTTTTAATTATACTTATATATTATCTGTCTTGAAACAGTAAAATAAAATTTCATTACACTAATCAGAGAAGACCAAAAAATATTTGCCAAGAGCGGTAATTTTACATAAATCCACTACTGATTGTTTTGAATTAATAGTGTGTAACAAACTAAACATACACATTTGAAAAGATAGAAACTGATTAGTCAGTTAAGAGTTGCACTCCAAATTAGAAAAAAAAATATGAAATGTGATTAAATCTGTATTTGGCAACTACAATTACTGCTGTTTAATTGAGCCAAATTAACCTTAGGTGTTGCGTTATTGAAAAGTTGAGACGAGTTACAAAACTGCTTCCAGTGCTCCCGAATGACCAAACTTTGACAGAAGTTAAGGAACTGTAGATTTTGTACTTATATTTAATTTAATTCGTTAGTGTTGGCAATTTTTCAAATTACTAGCTGTCGCATCATTGACGAGATCATTAAAATTTTTTTACAAAATTCTATAGTTTTGCGTATCACTAGTTTACATCTGACAAGTAGTATACAAGGCTAATGACTCAATTTAGAGATGTTCTTTATAGTTCTGCTGTTTGGAATTTGTTTACAAATTTCATATACTGACACTAACATTACGGTTGTGAAAATAGAGACCAGATATCTCAAGGAATCTTTTGGTACAATAAAGTCTACAAAACACTCTTTTAATGATCTTCAGAGAATATGGCAGCATTTTCTGCATTAGTCAAAATAAAACCATGTTAATATGCGATTTAAGGATTTCCACGTGATCGAGGCTGAAATGGACATGAAATTCCGAACGTTGTGCATTAGAACTAATGACTAGAAACAGTCGTAGTAAGGGACAAACTACTTCATAGAAAATGCAATTTGAATATGTCAAAAGTCATATTCACAAAAAAATACAACTAATTGGGTCACGTTTTTTTACGTTGTATAGGACAAGAAAAAAGTAAGATGACATCAGCAGGTTAAGAATGTCCAATGACAAAATTAGTTTCAAAAGGTCAAGAACAAATGAAATGGAAAGGTTTCAGATTTTGGCGTCTATAAGAACAGAATGATAGTGGATTTCATGAGGGACGGATGTAAGAACGATAGGAGATTTTATGAGGAATAGAAGGGACAATGATGGCAGAATTCATGAGAGGTTGTCAGAATTTATATATCCGTCAAATTTAATGTCGTGTTTCATATTTCAGAAGACGCGCAGAAAATAATCGCGATAGAAATGACCACCCACGACATTACCGCGTGATTTGTAAATAGTTTCTTTAGAAGTCACAGTTTAGTTAAATTAATTTAGATTTACGAATTTAAGTTAATACTGTTATATGCTTGTCATTTACATATTAGGGTACATGATTTAAAAAGGTATGTATGAGTGGGGTGGCTACATATATAGCTATGAAGAGTGACTTCAAGAAAGGAAGTGAACTTTGAACATTCTTCCATACCAGGGCTTCGAAGAATTGAAGCGGCACGAACACCAAGACACCGTAACGAAAGATTCATGATAGAAAAAAAATTTCGTCAAAAAGAAAACAATTCGAAAATTAACATCGCAAAAACTTACAAAAAGGGATATTTTTAGTAAATACATGCAAAATAATTCAAAGAGCACTTAAAAAAAGGAAATCTAAAAAAAAGTTATATTAGTAATAATTTATTACTTTAAAAATTCGGAGAATATTACTAAATGATGTATTTTTGAAATTACATTAGCAACAATCAGGAGAAACAAAAGAATATTTTTGGTATTGAAAAAAGTGACAAAGACTTAAATAAAGATCATATGAATATTTTAATAATCTTGTTAATTTATCATTTAATGGCTGACTTTTAAATTATCGAATCCCACAACCCAAATATTACTATCAGAGTACGTTTTGAGAATAATTTATATCCGTACGGGAAAATTCGTCGTCGTAAGTAAAACGTAAGTGTGAAATCAGTTTGACACAAATAATTATTACCTGTTATTTTTTATATTGAAGAAGCAAATAAATAAAATAATTAGAATAACATTTATTTATGTTCATCGCATAAATAATAACAAAAGATTGAAATATAATTTAATTAAAGTAATAATGAAATGATAGAAATGGTGCTGAAAACTTTGGTACGATTACAAATACGTTTATACGATATTTAACATCATAAATTACGGCCATGTCAAGCTGGCACAACCACCATAGCACAATCCAAGGCCATGGCACCATGGCACAAGCACCATAGCAACACATTGTTAGTTACATCTATCAGAATGATGAAAGTGTCACAGCTGATGAATACTGTAAGATAAATTAGATTATGTATCATATATTTATGTCATATTGATAAATATGACAGATAACTTACAATATATTGAAAGTTAAAAGGTCTATACCTATATGATGAAACACTGAAACACTTCTGGTTTATTTTGAGTTATAGATGAAAGGAGTTAATGAATTTATTTACATTCGATCCCTTTGTAGTAATTTATGGCTATGTCAAGCTGTCACAACCACCATAGCACAATCACATCAAATCAAATGGAATATTTAGTACTCATTTATTACTAATTTATTACCCCAAAATTAAATTTATTACTCCTCCCGTTCTGAAATAAAGGTGGTTGTGCTAGCCTGACAGTCAAGCTAGCGCAACCAAATTCAAAAAATGAGCATTATCGATCAAAACTAATACGAATGTGTAGAGCATGTTTATTACAAATTTACTATTTTAAAATTAAATTTATTACTCATTCGGTTTACCAAAAAAAGTCAAACAATTAGTTATGCAACCACGCACGACTTGCGCGTATATTACTGAAGAGTACCAACGAGCTCAAAACACTAAAGCCTATTACAACAATACATATATATTCAAAATTACACATTCAGTTCTAATTTTTAACACATAGAAACTAATAATGACTGTGAAAACGCATTTAAGAAATATTGTATAAACTGAATCGTAATGGTCAAAACATGCAAGAGATTCAAATTCAAAAATAGAGATAACCAACGAGCACAATTACATAAAACCAAACGCATCATTTAACAGACGTATCGCACTGTTACTTAAAACTAAACAGAACTTTATTACTTCTGTTGTTTATGAAATAAATAATTTTATAAAACGACATACTTATCCAACAACGCACGATATACATGAAGTAATTTATAGAGTATAGTAAGCCACAAGCAAATGAAACCTATTCAGTACAAAATTAAACATTCACTTCTAATTTTTAACATCTGGAAACCACTTTAAACCGCATTAAATAAATATTGTATAAACTAAATCGTAATGGTCAAACATGACAGAGATTCAAATTTCAAAATAGAGAGAACCATCGAGCACAATCGCATAAAACCAAACACATCATTTAACAGCCGTATCACACTGTTACTTACAACTAAACAGAACTTTATTACTCCTGTCGTTTACGAAATAAATATTTTTACGAACGACATACTTATCCAACAACGCACGATAAAGCACGTAATTTATAGAGTATAGTAAGCCACAAGCAAATGAAACCTATTCAGTACAAAATTAGACATTCACTTCTAATTTTTAACACCTGGGAACAAAATATAAACGTGTAATGGCAATTAATAAATATTGTATGAACTCAATCGTAATGGTCAAAACACGCTAGATATTCAAATTCAAAAATAGAGAGAACCAACGAGCACAATCGCATAAGACCAAACACATCATTTAACAGTCTTATCACACAGTTTTTTTAAACTAAAAAGAAATTTACTACTCCTGTTGTTTACGAAATAATTTTTTTTAAAGAAAGACATTTATCCAACAATGCACGATATACATGAAGTAATTTATGGATAATAATAAGCCACAAGCAAATGAAACCTCTTCAGTAAAAAATTAGACATTCACTTCTAATTTTTATCACCTGCGAACCACTTATAAACGTCTTCCACCGGTTGGGAGAGTCTTCCACCGATCTGTCGGACCTTTCTCGACACAAGTTTAGAGGATGAACGGCAAGAGAGTGATGAGATGTATGCTCTCCAGGACGCAACCTTACTTTCCCGTATCGTCAATCGAGCTCTGGCTCGGGATCTCTTATTAGGTTTTCCATGGGTGGGTACCTACTAAGACTTGTCAATGCCCGCTTCCGATCACGCACCGCAGTGGCACAGTCGGCATTACAACACGGCACATGGAGATGTCGTAGGTGACCCGACGGACTTCGGGAAGTCCACTCGAGGAGTGTACAAACAGAGGGACTACAGAGAGCTAGGTCCACGGAACAGAAAGTGTTAGAAGCTACGGAAACGTTTGTGCTTTCGCCAGTATTTAGGAGAATTAGGTAGGTAGCTTTAGGTTTCTGTGCTTATAATTCACTTTCTTCTTTTGTCCCACGGTGTGAGCGAAACTTCGGGCTATGCCCACGGGGTTTCGCGTCTGGTAACGACGTCGTGCCTCCGGATAGGAAACTTTCTCTGAGACCCTGATCTTCTGGATTTCACTTTCTTTTCAGAAAATGGGGCACTGGTTCGAATTCAATGGGTGCTTCCCAGAACAGTTCACGCACTTCGCATCTGCGGAGCAGTTATATTCGTTACAAGACTCCCACAATGCACGCAGACTGTGACGCTCATGCAACGAGGTTGCGTATGGGCAAACCTTTAGCATTTAAAGCAGTGCAGAGGATTTGCAACATACTGCAACAAGCTGCATATTGTTTGTTTCTGGCAGATGGACGGTCGAAGGTCAGTATCAGCGTTGACACTCCATTTACTCTCCGCTGGAGAAACACCAGAGGTTTGGAAGAAAGTTTTCAGATTTTCTTCAGTTTCCGAAGCAAAATCTTAATGATTCACCACACCCTTGCAGAGGTTTAAAGTCGGGTGGGCGGACACATGCACCTGGAGGCCGGCTATTTCCTTTAGGCAAGTGATTTTGTTGATCTGTTCGTGAAAGCGGCATTAGTAAAGGATTGTGCCGTTTCTTTGACGAACCATCGCCTGAAATATGCCAAATTTTTTATTTCTCTGGCGCGTTTACTGGTACTAACATTGAATGTTTCGCCGTCATTTTTACATGACATGACGAGAGAACGGGGCTTAGTAGTTCTATCAGAATCATTGCGCCAGGGTTGCCACAGAAATATAATGGTGGGAGAACACAGTGCTGCACCGCCGTGGATCCCCCCGTCCACCCTAGAATTAAGTACAAGACCTAGTCGCAGCAAATTGATAGGGAATGGGTTAGCTCCCAACCGGCCGTCTAGAGTCCGTAGCCAAAGCAAGTGTTTTTAGACCTACAAAGAATGTTCCCCAAAATACGTAAGAGCACGTATCCCTGGATGCCAAGAAAAAAGTAGCACGAGGAGAGTAATTGGGAAACAGACAGGCCTCTCAACCGTCAGGACACACATTTCCTCCGACACGGGTCGCCAAGCACGGCAAACACATGGGTGGGCGTTCCGCATAGGGAGGGAGCCAGTGAAATAGAAGAGGAAAAAAAGAAATAGGATGTTATAAAAGAATGAGAATGAACAATGGGGGGAAGAAAATGACTAGTGAAAGAAAGGAATATTTGAGAGCCCTCTCTGCATCCCCCCGTCAGGACGTGGTTCGAAGGGTACAAGGTGGAATATTAATTAAATATTCAATAGTCAATTTGAATCAGTTAAAGAATGGCCATTCATTAGTTCACAAATAAACAAAATTGCGCAACTCTTAGCAAGAAAGGAATGTCTTTGGATGTTAATGAGTGTGAATGTAATTTTTGCTATATTTAGATTAAATATGTTGGAAATGAGAGTAGAATGTGATTTTTATTTGTAATTGTTAGAGTAATTGGTACGTTAAAATTTATACACAGGTTAATCTGACAAATGTATAAGGCAAAAGAAATAAATGGCGTGATGCATTGTTGCGCTTCCCACATTTATTTCGAATGCTTGTTTATTACAGAAACATTTTGGTGTATTTTCTCCAAGGTTAAAAAACAAATGTTGACGAACGCCTGTTCAAATTAGTCAAAGTAGCTAGGATTCCGAAAATGGTTAATTGCATACGGTAACGACAGGGCCGAACGGTCTAAGCTCGAGACAAGAGCCGCGATCGTGAAGAGGCGTTCTTTTCCGAGGTGGCTAATAGGAAACTTCTAGTGCACGCGGGAAAAGTGTCACTTCCTGCGCCCGCTTACATCGCAAATTTCGTTTTTAATCACCGCGTGAATGGAACTATATATATATATATATATATATATATATATATATATATATATATATAGTTCCTCGTGAAGCGAGCTTAAAATTCTCAGGAAGCAGGATCTTTTGGGTATGAGGAAGGTCTGAATCCTTGACACAATGAATCTGATAAAATACGAATAAAATGAGCATATATTCAATTAAAAATTTCAGTGACGCAATTATATAACAGGATAATGCACTTTAAGTAGTTGGTCACTGAAAAAAAACAGAAAACAAGGCAAAACAATAAAACGTAAAGTACACGTTACTAAAATCTGACCCCTTTTCATATCACAGAAAAGCAATTACTTTTAACACAATACAATAAACTGACTTTTCCAGATAACAGCAACTGTACATGTGAAAATCATGAATTATTTAGGTAAAATTGTATAAGGTATGGCCTCTTTGAATGAATTCAATAACACGTGCAGTAAATGAACTTGAAACTGCCACTCACATCGTTCGGAATTCTTCTCCCACCTATTCTGGCCTTTTCACCCACTTCTAACACGAATTGTCGTGTATTTACTGTTATTCTCTTTCCTCAACAAATCGCCGCATAAAACTTGCCTGTTCCCCCCTTTCTTCTCCCGTTTTGCGGACTCGTACGATTCTCGTTCCAGTCCAAATCTTTCTCACCTACGCTTCGCTCTTCCTGGGGCGTCCTTTTCTCCGCGCCTCGTACAAGTTTGTTCGCGCTTCCAGCCTCGAATAATTAATGTTGCTGAAGTTATGCTTTAAATGCTCGGCCTACCTACCACACTTTGTGCGTGTGTGGTGTCAGCGTGCAATATGAGATGCTGGATTTAGTTAATGTCCTTCTGCGCAAATTTTACAAATTTGAAATTATTTCGGAGTCAGTCACTTCACTTGCTCTCTCAAATATTTTGAATGCGAAGAATGTTTGTGCACTCCACTTAATTACATCACTTTCGAAGATACGCTTCTCAAGCTAACTTTTAACTACCAGGTTAAAATAAACTCCTATGCTATCAAGTTACAATCGCCGTCGCTGCTGCAATCAAAGAGAGCTCAGTCTAGTCACCGTCGCTGCTGCAATCAAAGAGAGCTCAGTCTAGTCGCCGTCGCTGCTGCAATCAAAGAGGGCTTCTCCGAGGCGCGCCGAGATACTCATGGTACTCGCGCGTGGGGAAATTTCGAAGGGGTGAATATTCTCCTCTTTTCGTGACCTCCCCGTAAAACATTATTCACTAGTTCGGGCGTCGGAGTTCGGAAAGCTGTGGGTAGACGGCGCACTTACAAGCCATCGTTCCGCCGCGTACCCTACTCCTCTGTTCGTGGGCTTCATTTCGTAGCTGATGGTGGCGTTATGGGGTTGTCTAATTCTATGAAGTCACATTATATATATGAAATGTTTATTGTTTATTGCAAATTATGTGCTTTTTACCAATGCCTAATTACCTAAGCGTGACGCTTCGGATCTTCTCAAATGTCCTGTGGAAGCGTTCTTATTCATTATAGTCAGTAGTTTACATTACAGTCCACAAGAGTTGTTGAACGAATTAAAAAATACCTTACGAAGGAAGCGAAGAGACGAAAAGCGTTGGACTTACCAAGAATTGATGCCCCTTGGTCCCGCGCGGCGCCTGTTAAAGACTGCACACGCTGTAGTAATGACTCCCGTGTTTTTGCAGGAGAAGAAGGCGCGCTAGTAGTACGTGAGCTCGAGCGAAGGTTGAGTGACAGATCTCCTCCGCTCTGTGACTGAGGTGGGCCTCCCGGAACGCGTGGGGATCCACCGACCTCCTGTGTTGTCGCACTGTATACTTGACCTTCATGGGTAGGTGGAAGCGACGTAGATCCATCGGAAGTAGCATCATCCAATTCTGATGAGAGGTCCCCGGATGAGAACCTATTTGCATTAAAATGGAACGATCATTAGTACATTTGTTAACTTGTACGTAATTAAGTAAATTTGAGTATTTCAAATCTCCACAGATAACTAGAGCTGCAACAGAATGGCACATACTTTCTGGTAGCAATTTTTTTCTATTTCCCTTGGCGTGAACTGGCTTTAAGTTCTTCCTCCATTCTCTGGCCAGCTGCCATCTATCATCATCAAAACTACATTTTCTTGACGTTATTTTAACCTTTTGGTAACTTAATTGTAGAATCGATTCAAGAATATTAAAAAAAGTAAAATCTCGTCCAAAACAGAAATTTTCATTTAAAACTTTGAAGCCGTTATAAATAAATGGCGATTAAGCATTACTGCAAATGCGAAATTTTTTAAACTCATTTTCACAGGAATATATTGAGTTTTCGAAAAACTTCAATTAAAGTCTTTTCAAGCACTTCCACTCCCAAATTTAATAATGTATACAAATAGATAGAAATATGCATGTTAACGGCGTGAGAGATATTTTAAAATAATTACATTCGTATAATTTTTGAAAAAAAAGAATACAGGAAAACTAACTTTACGTCATATTAAACAGAGCAATTAGCACTATCTATTAAAGAATTTTTAAGAACAAATTTGGAGTAATTTTTGAGAAATTTGCGCTTCAGCGCTTCTGAACATGCGGAATTTTGAGCTCATTTTTACAGAAAACTGCTGAGTTTTCGAGAAACTTTATCATTATTTAAAGGACATGTAGTCGTAAATTAATTAGTGTGACGAAATTGTCTCTCACGTCGGATGTATTTACCGTAGTGACAAAGTGAAAAGTCAAAAAAACATTTTTAAATTTTTTGAAAAATACAAAACAATAGAGCAATATGGCGTTTATGTCATCAGATAGGGTAGGATGGGAATTAATCCTACCAAAACTTTAGAACAAAATTTGGAGTCGTTTTTGAGAAAATTTCTAATAAATTTCTAAAATGTGTCCTTTCCTTCTTTAGGGATTGGAAGACCAATGGCTGCACGCCAAATCCTTGGTACATGTTCAGCCAAAATCTTGTTGAAAATGCCGAGGAGAAATGGACGAGCGTTTTCAGGTAGGTGTTTCAACATTTGGTTGTCTATCTGGTCTAGTCCTGGAGCAGAATCTCTCGCACAAGCGAGGCCACAGGACAGTTTGTCCATGGAGAAAAAGGCATTGTAATCTTCTTCCACGCGACACGAGAAGTCAAATTTACAGTTTTCAATTTTCCTTTTTTTTTAAAGCCAGAAGGATAGTGTACGGATCTGGAGAAGTGTTCGTAGTGAGAAGCCATTTCTTCAGCAGTTTCTTGTGGAGACATTAGGAGATCGTCATTTACCATAAGCCCTGAAATCTTACCATAAGCCCTCCCTCATACCTTAACATAGTGTAAGACAACATGCTCCACGGTAAGTTCTATTTTACAGTATTCACATATAGCGGTGGGTCCCCGTAGAGGAGATAGCCGTGGGAGAAATGGCAGTGACCGATCCGGGGGCGTGTTAAAATCATCTCCTCTCGCCGAGCATCACGAGATGAGGAAGACCAAGGATTTATGGAATCCTTGATTCTCGTGAGCTTAAAATCTGAGTTATGCGACTGTTTGCCATTCACTGCGGATAGAGCGTGTGCTTAGTGTCTCCCGTGGGGACTGTGAAGATGTCTAACTCTCTTTTCTTCGAGGCAGACTTTGCCGCCTGGTCAGCTATTTTATTTCCTCTTATTCCCACGCGTCCAGAGACCCAACAACAGACTAAAATATAGTGGTCGACCAATAGATGATGGATTTGGTGTTGAATGGTCATTGTCAGTGGGTCACAAGACGAGACGAAGAAGATGCATTCAAGAGAGATTTTGGAATCACTGCAGATCACTACTTTCTTTAATGACATCGATTCAGCAAATTTAAGTGCCTCCAAGAGCGCATACTTCTCTGCGGTATATACGCTGCACGAAGAGTCTAATCGAAAACCTTGCGTGGCTATACTGCAGTAGAATGCACATCCAACCTTGCCGTTTTGAGAGGAACCATCGGTGTAAATGAAGTAATGGCCAGGATACGTAGATTTTATCGCCTCAAATTCCGATAAGAATGTACTGGGGGGAGTTAAGGATTTAGGAAGGTTGGACAGTCTACCATCTATTACGGGCCGATGTAGTTTCCAAGGGGGAAAAGTTTCCGGAAGATTCACAGGATTGGACAGATTTATATGTCCTTCTATGCAAGCATAAGGAGACGGACTCCCAGCGGACAGGGTAACGATGGTGTAAGTGCATACGAAGTCAAGTGACTTGGATGGAGGAATGCTTGGTGCGAGGGAGTTCACCATTGGATAATTTCGCGCCAATGGAGGCACTCAGAATATCCTCATCAGAATATGATTCTCCAGCCTCGACCAACAGGCATTCGAGGCGACTCGTGCGGTAGGCGCCTGTACTAATCCTTGGGCCGGCATTATGTATGGTATTTAATGGCCAGAGGGTTTATGGAGACGCTGACCCATACACTATGCATCCGTAATCCAAGATAGGGCGGATGAGAGTTCTATACAAACGCAAAAGACAAACACGGTCTGCGCCACAAGAGACACCAGTAAGAGTGCGAAAGAGATTCATAGGTGATACATTTCGGCCTTGTAGTTTACGGATATGTTTTCGCCAGTTTAGGCTCATGTCGAATGTGAGCCCAAGGAATGTTGGGGATTCAAAGAATGTAAGCTGCTATACTTCAAGAAAAAGGTCGGGGTGATTTTGGAAGTGATGGATTCTGCAAAAGTGCATGCAAGTGGTTTTTGAGCTAGAGAACTTAAATCGTGTTTCATCGCTCCATTCCTGCAGTTTGTTAATCTCAAGTTGTAGTTGCCTCTCAATAACTTGCACGCTCTTGGAGGAAGTCGTCAACGAACAATGATGCCTTCACAGGCTCCCGGATAACTGATGCAATACTATTGATAGCAATGGCAAACCAAGTGATGCTCAAAATCGATCCCTGAGGAATACCGTTTTGTAACTGGTAATTAGAGGATAACACGTCGCCAAGGCGGACGCGGAAAGATCTCGATGAAAGAAAACCTAATAGAAACAAAGGGAGCTGTCCCCTAAGGCCCCTTATGTGCAAGGTGTGAAGAATACCGTACCCCCAGGTGGTGTCATATGCTTTCTCTATATCGAAGAAAACTGTTACCAGGTGCTGACGTAGCACGATTGATTGATTGATTGATTGAGTCTAAAGGGCGCTTCAACTACTAAGGTCATTGGCGCCCATGTCAAATGTATGTGTGCATGTATTTCTAAAAAAATCAATTAAAGTTTGTTAAAAGGGTTGCTGGTGCAACTTTCCTGCCAATTTGAAAGCTCATATATACCCTAAAAGGAAACCATCCATTACGCATAAAAAATTCACGTAAACAAGAAAAATTTTAAAAACAAATCTGGGGCAGAGAAAATATTTATTGCCCTTATATGTCAGATAAAATTATATATTCCGCTTTCTCTCAAAAAACAAAAAAGCTTTGAGAGCCCGGAATCGTCATCTCCGAGCACCTCTCGTAGAGAGTTGCCCAGACCATGGCTTCGTCGACTACCAACAAATTTCAAACACTGCAGGAGGACGTGTTCCACAGAAAGATCCGCCCTGCATCTATCACACGTAGGAGGAAACTCACCTCGAAGGAGGAAACTGTGAGAAAAATGGCAGTGTCCGATACGAAGACGGATTAAAATAACTTTCTCGCGCCTAGAAGTTCTGGACGAGGAACGCCAAGAATTAACAGTCCTTTATTGCACTTAGTTTATACGTGGTATTGTGCCACTCTGTTTGCCACGCTCTAAAGATGGATCGTTTTAAAGAAGCTTTAACATCAGACGATGGTACAAAAGGAATGTCAACACGAGTACTCTCCGTCGCCGATTTCGCCGCCCGTTCAGCCATCTCGTTTCCCACGATTCCCACATGGCCTGGGACCCGACTTAGTACCAGGTCATAGTGATGAGACAAAAGGCGATGGATGAGGTTTTGAACTGATTGCGTCAGGTAGTCTGATGAAGAACGGGAGACCGCTTGTAGTGAGCTGAGAGAATCAGAACAGACAACTACTCGGCGCAAACGCGCTGACTCGATGTATTTTAGGGCTTCAAGAATTGCATACATTTCAGCAGTGAAGATACTGCACTGAGAATGTAGCCGATATGATTTGGTGACTCTGATACAGTAGAAACTACACACCACTGTGCCATTGCACGATGTGTATAAGAATACATGATCTGGATAGGCTATCCTCATGTCCTGAAATTGCATCTGGTAAACAAGAGGGCTAGTCGTTTGTTTGGGAAGCTTCGATGGTCTGAGATCAATATTCGGACGGAGGAGTTTCCAAGGGGGGATGGGGTGACTTGGGGGTTTCACAGGGGTGGGAAGATCAACATTAAGGTCACGCAAAAAATTTCGCAATCGAATACCTGGAGGGTGAGGCACCGATGTTCGAAGAATATAGGATGTTTCATACTTAGGATGGGTAATTATTTGGCGACAAGGATGATTAGGAAGTCCTGATACTTTAGCACCGTAAGATGCTAATAAGATATCCCGCCTTCTTTTTAAGGAGGGCTCATCAGCCTCGGCTAGAAGGCTCTCAATCCGGCTGGTGCGATACACATAGTTGACAGACGGATACCAGCGTGGTGTATATTACTGATGGGTCGCAGAGTGGAGGGAGCTGCCGAGTCATACACTTCACTCCCGTAATCCAAAACTGAGCGGATGTGATCTATATAACCGCAGTAGGGTAGTGCGGTCGGCACCCCATGATGTACCATTCAGCATTCGAAGAAGATTAAGGGGAGAGACACATCTGGTTTGTAGTCCACGGATATGAGCACGCCACGTTAGGGACTTGTCAAATGTAAGCCTCATGAACTTAGAAGATTCAGCGAATGGAAGCTGATTTCCTCCCAAGTAAAGAACTGGGTTGCTATTCAAATGGAATATCCTACAAAAAATGCAAACAGGTTCATTTAGTAGCAGAGAAATTAAAGCCCGTTGACGTGCTCCACTCGTGGAGCTTCTTAAGCACCATTTGGAGTTCCCTCTGTATCACACTGATGCTGCTGGATGAACAGAAGATGGCAAAGTCGTCTACAAACAACGACGCCTTTACAGGTTCTCGCACGGTCGACGCTATACCATTGATGGCGATGGCAAACAGAGTGGCACTCAGGACTGATCCTTGGGGATACCATTTTGAAGAGGGTGACTACGAGAAAGCCTATCACCCACACGAACACGGAAGGATCTGTTCGAAAGGAAGCTTTGAAGGAATAGAAAAGCTTCCCCCTAAATCCCCAAGAGTGCAGGGTTTGCAGAATGCCATGCCTCCAGGTGGTGTCGTAGGCCTTTTCTATGTCGAATAATATGGCCACAAGATGTTGCCTCAAGACGAACGATGTACAGACAGCTGTTGCCAACGAAGCGAGGTGGTCCAAGGTTGAACGGTTTCTTCTAAACCCGCTTTGGATTGGCGTCAACAGATTTTTATACTCCTAGGTCCAGACCAGACGCTGATTCACCATGCGTTCCAGAACTTTGCATACGCAGCTTGTGAGAGAGATAGGTCGATAACTTGATGGCAGTGATCGATCTTTGCCCTCTTTGGGAACTGGGACGATGATGGCTTCTCGCCAAAAGGTAGGAATGGTGAGCTCTTCCCAAATAGGTTAAAGAGTCGGAGAAGAAATTGCATGGCCATTTCGGGAAGATGTTGCAGCATTAAGTTGTGAATTTGGTCTGGACCTGGTGTGGTTCTTTTTGCAAGCATTAGAGCACAACTCATTTCATACATAGAGAAATGGGTATTATAGTCCTCATGTGCTCTGCTAGAAAATCCAAAGCGCGTTTTCCATTCTTTCTTTGAGAAGAATGAAGTTTGAGCATAGTTGCCGAACTCGACATGTTTTCATAATGAGTGGCAAGTACCTCTGCAATGGCGTCTCGAGCTGTGATAACCTGACCATTTTTTTGAAGACCTGGCACAGAGTTTGGGGATGGATATCCTTTGATTTGACGCACCTTCCTCCATACCAGACGTGGTGGCGTTTGGCAATTCAAAGAGAAGACGTACGACCTCCATGATGCATTTTTTCTTTTTAAATGGTTCTCTCCTTGCTCTGCACCTTTTGTACTCGATTAAGTTATCCGCGGTTGGATCGTGTTTTAATCTCGCCAAAGCTTTCTTACGACCACTAACAGCCCTTGAAAAACCACGAAGAGACAAGGGGCGGCTCAGAGTAAGATGAACCTCTTGGAGACAGATTACAAGACTATTGTGACGGTACAACAACAGCTTGAGATCGTCCCGCCGCGAGGAGTAACCATTTACGTTCCATGACATAAGAGCCATGGAGAATAATTAAGTTTTTTTCCTCCGGCGTTGGGAGCCGGATGCTCGGGCTTCCGCCCCAACGGGAGTTTCATCCGAGGATGAAACCTCCTTGACATTGCCAGAGGGGCTGGGTGCTTGCTCAGTGCGAGTTTCGTTAGGTGTTGTTGCCTTTTGTTTTCTATTGACCGGGTCTGAAGTAGGTGTTCGTCTATCAATCCCCACCCACCACGGAGCCCAACAAGGGGACACTCCATCAGTGCCAGGGTTGCACAGGAGGGTTACCACAGCGCTGCACCGCCGTGGATCCCCCCCACTCACCCTGGAGTTCAGTACAAGACCTAGTGCAAGCCAGTTGATCGGGAGTGGATTAGCTCCCCACCGCCCGTCTAGAAGAGTCCGTAGCCAAAGCAAGTGTATTGAGACCTACAAGGAATGTTCCCCAAAATACGTAAACAACGTATCCCTAAGTGCAAAGCAGAATGTAGCACAAGGTAAGTAGTGGGGAAACAGACTCCTCAACCGCCAGGTTGATTGATTGATTGATTATTTAGTGTTTAGAGGGCGCTTCAACTGCCAAGGTCATTGGCGCCCATGTCAAAGTATTTAAAAGGATAAATTGAGTAAGTTTGCAAAAGCAACTTACCCGCTAATTAAAAGCATGAACATTACTTAAAAAGGGCATGAATCCCGCAATATAATGACTAAATAAGGCAGAAGGAAAATATAACAGACTCAAAATTTATCATAAAATGTAAAATTGGCTGTAAAGGGGCCACAAACAAACTACATAAGATATTGTCCATGCCACTCAAATAAAATTACGATTCCACTTCTCTCAAAAACAAAAGAGTTTTGAGAGTGCAGAATCTCGCCCCAAGCACCTCCCGTAGCGAGTTGCCCAGGCTATGCCTTCGTCGGCTGTCATCGAATTTTGTGCAATGCAGCAGGACGTGTTCCACAGAAAGAACCGTCCGGCATGTGTCACAGATGGGAGGACTTTCCCCTCGAAGGAGGAAACTAGGAAAAGTGGCAGTGTCCAATACGAAGGCGGGTTAAATTACTTCTCGCGCCTACAGAAGCGGATGAGGACGCAAGATTTACGAATTCTTAATCGCGCTAAGTTTAAAAGTAGTATTGTGCCACTCTGTTTGCCACGCCTAAGTACGGATCGTTTCAACGAAGCCTAACATCCGACAATGGTACAGCAGGGATGTCAATGTATCCTACGGGTCGCTGATTTCGCCGCTCGGTCGGCCAGCTCGTTCCCTTGATGTTCCATGGCCTGGAACCAACTAAGGACCAGGTCATAGTGGCAAGACCGAAGACGATGAATGAGGTTCTGAACTGATTTTATCAGGTAGTCTGACGACGGGCGTGAGACTGCTTGAAGGGAGCTGAGAAGTAAGAACAGAGAACAACACGCCGCAGCCTCGCTGACTCGATGTATTTCAGGGCGTCCAGAATTGCATACATCTCAGCAGTAAATACACTGCACTGGGAATGTAGTCGATATGATTTGGTGGTCTTGATACAATAAAAACTACATGCCACTGCATCGTTTGCACGATGAACCATCTGTATATAAGAATAGATGGTCGGGATAGAGCTTCCTCATAGCCTGAAACTGCATCTGGTAAACCAGAGGACTAGCGATATGTTTGGAAAGATGGGAGAGTCTAAGGTCAATATTGAGAGCAGAAGCTTCCAAGAGGATCAGGTCGCTTGGGGCTTTACAGGAGGAAGTTCGACATTAAGCCCCCGCAAAAGAGTTCTTAATCGTATGCCTGGGGGGTGGGGTAGTGATGTTCGAAGTATGTACGATGATTCATATTTTGGGTGGATAATAATTCGGCGACACGGATGGCTATGGAGACCCGACACTTTAGCTCCATGGGACGATAATAGAATAGCTCGCCTTCTTTCCAGGGATGGCTCCAGCGTCAGTTAGAATGCACTCAATTCGGCTGGTGCGGTATGCACCTGTTGCAAGGCGGATACCAGCGTGGTGAATTGTGTTAATGGGCCGAAGAGTGGAAGGGCTGCTGAACCATACACTTCACTACCGTAATCCAAAACTGAGCGGATGAATGATTTATATAACCGCAATAGGGTAGTGCGGTCGGCTCCCAAGACGTACCACTCAGCAATCGAAGAAGATTGAGGGGGAGACGCATCTCGATTTTAGTGTGCGGATGTGAGACGCCGTTAGGGACTTGTCAAACGTAAGTCCCAAGAACCTGGCAGAGTCGGCGAATGAAAGCGGATTCCTCCAGGTAGAGAGCTGGATCGCTGTGCAAATGATATATTCGGCAGAAGTGTACACCAGTAGATTTATTGGCGAGAATTTAAAACCTGTTGACAAGCTCCATTCATGGAGTTTTTGAGCACCAGTTGGAGTTGCCTCTGGATCACACTGATGCTACTGGACGAACAATAGATGGCAAAATCGTCCACAAACAGCGATGCCTCTACTGGTTCTCGCGACCGACGCTATACTGTTTATGGCAATGGCAAACAGAGTGACACTTAGCACCGACCCTTGGGAATGCCGTTTTCGAGAGGTGGCTGCTAGACAGTTTGTCACCAATGCGAACTCGGAATGATCTGTTCGATAAAAATTTTGGAGGAATAAGGAGCTTCCCCTTAATCCCCACGAGTGCAGGGTTCGCTAAATGCCATACTTCAGGTGGTGTCGTAGGCCTTCTCATGTCAAATAGTACGGCCACAAGGTGTTGTCTCAGGACGAAAGAGGTTGATATTTCGGTTGCCAAAGTGACAAGATGGTCCAAGGTTGACCGGTGTTTCCTGAAGCCGCACTGGATTGGTGTGAGCAGGTTTCTGCGCTCCAGGGTCCAGACCAAGCGCTGGCTTACCATCCGTTCCAATACTTTGCACAGGCAACTGGTGAGAGCGAGGGGTCGATAGCTCGATGGCAACGACCGATCTTTCCGTCCTTCAAAGCTGGAATGACATGGCTTCTCGCCATTGAACAGAATGGTGTGCTCTTCCCAGATACGATTAAGCAAGAGGAGAAGGAATTGCATTGCCTCATCAGGAAGATGTTGTTGCATTAGATTATGTATCCCATCAGGACCTGGGGCAGTTCTTTTCGCCAACGCAAGAGCGCAGCGCAATTCCGACATGGAAAAAGGGATGTTGTAATCGGCAGTCTCTCTGGAGGAGAATTCCAGCGGACGACACTCCATCCTCTCTTTGATCAAGAAAATCAGGAGCGTAGTTCGCCGAGCTTGACATCTGTTCATAGTACGTGGCAAGTTCCTCTACTATCTCATCTGGAGAAGTGATCATTCCACCATTTTTGAGAAGACATGGCACCGTGTTTGGAGAAGAGTGTCCTTTTATCTGGCGGATTCTTCTCCATACCAGGCGTGGTGGCGTGTGGCAGTTCAGGGAGGAGACGTATGCTCTCACGATTCCTTTTTCTCTCTACAATTATTCTCCTTGCCCTCGCCCTCATCTTTGTATTCGATAAGGTTGTCCACAGTTGGATAATGTCTAAGACGTGCATGTGCCTTTTTTCGGGCGCTGACCGCTCTAGAGCAGTCCTTATTCCACAAGGCACAGGGATGTGTCGTGGACAGCACGCAGACTTCGGGATTGCAATGGTGGCTGCGCGAAGAACGGCGTCAGTGAATTGGGCGACTAAGGCATCAACGTTACTTGAACGGTTCTCTGGAATGTTTATTTCCTCGCTGAATGTATTCCAGTCAGCTAAATGGATTACCCAGCGAGGTGAACGGGTAGCGTCTAAACCTAGGAATATTAAAGCGCACCATGGTAGGAAAGTGGTCACCCCCATGAAAGTCACCAAGAACAGTCCACTCTAAGATGGTAGATAGAGATGGACTGCAGAGTGCCAGATCTATTGACGAGAAAGTGTTTTACGCTGTGGAAAAATGAGTATTTTCCCCAGAGTTCAGAAGAATTAGGTTCTGCTGGTCAATAATATTTTCGACAATAGTACCTCTGGGGCATGACCTCGTGCTACCCCAGGCGGGATTGTGGGCATTAAAGTCACCCACAATAAAAAAAGGGCGGCAGCTGAGAAACAACTCAAGTTCCTCTTGTGACACGGCAGCCAGGAGGAATGTATATATTGCACACCGTCAATGAAAGGACGGCAGATATATACGGACGCATGCAGTTTGAAGGTCGTTCGAACGATATGTTCCTCAGAAAACAGATGGTCTCGGATAAGAACCACGCACTCCGTGAGCACGAAGTCCGGCATCTTGGTCAAACCGATAGGTTTGGAATCCACTGAGCAGAGGGGTGGTTAGGAAGATGAGTTTCCTGGAGACATACTATAAATGGTCTGTGGCGGGAGAGTATGAGCTTCAATTCTTCTAAATGTATGCGAAAACCGTTCAAGTTCCATGAGAGAGCCATTCAAGGAAATTATTATTTCTTTGGTGCCTTCTTTTTCTTTCTCACCTTCGTAAAAAAAAGAGCTCTTGAGGTGCTCCTCATCCACAGCAGAGTCGTCCTGACTGCTGCTGGATAAGGTCGCCTGTGTCAGGGGTGTCCGGTGTTTGACACAGGTGACCGAGATCTAGAAGGGTTGGAAGATCTTCCAGTGTGAGTCTCGGCAGTGGGAGGAGGACGAGACTTCGGCGACGGATTTTGAGTTGGTGTCGATTTCTGATTGGAATCAGTTTCTATAGGGAGCTCAGTAGAAGTTTTCGGTGGCTGGAGTTTTTTGCTGTTTATTTTGTATTTGGTTGGTATAATAACTTTTCCCCCTTGGATACAGGCCGTATCTTCAGGGAAGTCTATAGGAGCAACCTGGCAGGAGAAATGCGCTGCTGCGCTGGAGTGCATTGGGTTTGGCAGCTCACGGTTACCACCGGGGCCTAAGCTTTTAAAGCTCTGGAAAGGATCGTGACATGTCTACTGGATTCCTTGCTTGGAATCGACGCTTCGCCTCAGGGAAAGAAACTTTTTCTGTCACTCGTATCTTTTGGATTTCCCTTTCACGGAGATAGATTGGACACTGGTTGAAATTGGCTGCATGGTTGCCTTCACAGTTAAGACAGTGCGGTGGTCTGTCGCAGGGTTGTGGGTCGTGCGCTGGTGTTCCGCACTTCCCGCATACTGCGCTAACCGACATGCAGCGTTGCTGAGTATGACCAAACCTTTGGCAGTTGAAACAGCGCAAAGGGTTCGGAACATATTGTCGCACACGGAGGTTGTAAAAACCAGTACTTATTTTTTCTGGAAGGGACGGACGGTCAAATGTATGGATCAGGGTCGAAGTGGGATTAATTTCCCCTGCTCCTTCCGTCTGATCCTATACACTCAGTGACTCCAAAACTCTCAAAGAAGTTCGACAGATCTTCATCACTTTCAAACAAAGTCCTCGTGGTTTACCACGCCTTTGCACAAGTTCAAAGTCGAGTGATCCGTGACTACCACCTGCATGCCGGCAATCTGCTTGGTTTTGAATTTTCATTGTTCGTCGGTGCGTGCTTCAAAGAGAATGGTACCATTTCTTTGTCGCACGATCGCTTGGAGCTTACCAAACTCGTCTTCAATGGCTCGCGCCAGACGGACAGCACTTATGCTTTTAAAAGTTTTCCCTTCCTCGGCGCATGCCATGAGGAGGAAACGGGGCTTCTTCGGTTGATCATCATCTTTTGCGAAAAAACTATTCAAATCGATAGTTCTATCAAAACATCTCCTCTTCCTTGCGGAGGAGGGCGGAGGTTTATTTTCTGCTCCATAGAGTAGAAGGCGGTTCATCTCCGTGCTCCCCACCCACCATGGAGTCCAACAAGGGGACACCCCACTGGGGTGCCAGGGTTGGCACAGAGATATAGTAGGGAGATGTCACAGCGCTGCCCCGCCGTGGATCCCCCCGCTCACCCTGGAGTTCAGTACAAGACCTAGTCCAAGCCGGTTGATCGGGGTGGGTTAGCTCCGACCGCCCGTCTAGAAGAGTCCGTAGCCAAAGCAAGTGTATTGAGACCTCAGGAATGTTCCCCAAAATACGTAGAGCACATATCCTAGATACCAAGAGAAGTAGCACGAGGAGAGTAATTGGGAAACAGACAGGACCCTCAACCGCCAGGACTACATCCCTCCGACACGGGTCGCCATGCACGACAAACACATGGGAGGCGTTCAGCATACAGAGGGCCAGTGAAATAGAAGAGGAGAAGAAAAGAAAGGATGTAATAAAGGAACGAGAATGATATATGGGGAGAAGAAAAAATGTCTAGTGAAAGAAAAAAAAATACTTGAGAGCCCTCTCTGCATACCCCGTCGGGACGTTGACCAACCCACCTCCACGGGACGTACCACGAAAAAAGAGGAAATTTGCGTAGCAATGGTGACTAGGTGGTCCATGGTTGACCTGTGCTTCCTGAAGCCACATTGGAGAGGTGCAAATAGGTTCTTTTTCTTCCAGGAGCCAGACTAGACGTGTAATTACCATTCGTTCTAAAAGCTTGCACACGCAGCTTGTGAGCGAGATTGGGCGGTAACTTGATGTGGTTGTTCTGTCCTTTCCTTCTTTAGGGATTGGGAGAACAATGGCCTCACGCCAAATTCTTGGTATTGCGTGTTCAGCCCAAATCTTGTTGAAAATGCCGACGAGAAAGGAACGGGCGTTTTCCCATAGGTGTTTCAACATTTGGTTATGTATCTCGTCTGGGCCAGGAGCAGAATTGTTCGCACAAGCGAGGGCACAGGAGAGTTCATCCATGGAGAAAAAGGCATTGTAAGATAAATTCAACTTACAGTTTTAGATTTTTCCTTTCGTTTTTTGAAAGTCAGAAGAATAGTGTACGGAGCTGGAGATGTGTTCGTAGTGAGAGGCCATTTCTTCAGTAATGTCCTGTAGAGAGGTTAGGAGATTGACATTTATCTATTGGGACACCACGGTCCCTTGAGACAGACGACCTAGATCTAGAAATAGGGCCTGTCGGCCTTAGCGTCTCTGGATGCGTTTGAGTGTTTGTTGAAATATTTATGTTTTGGTTTCCGTTTCAGACCGGACAAGTTTGGAATAGGCATCTCCGCCGATGTCATCAAAGGACACCTGACAGGCAGCATCGCGCAAAGTGGAGGCTTTAGGCGTTTGGGATTCAGAATTTATTGTTCTTATGTTGACCCACTGTGACAGTTAAACTTCGGGCCACGTCCACGGGGTTTCGCGTCTGGTAACGGCGTCGTGCCTCCGGAAAGGAAACTTTCTCAGAGACCCTGATCTTCAGGATCTCTCTTTCTCTTAAGAAAATGGGGCACTGGTTAGAATTTGATGGATGTTTGTCACAACAGTTCACGCACGTTGCCTCTGCGGAGCAGTTAGGGTCTTTACGAGCCTCCCTTCCACAGTGCACGCAGACTGCAGCGCTCATGCAGAGAGGTTGCATGGTCAAACATCTGGGATTTAAAGCAGCGAAGAGGGTTTGGAACATACTGCCTGACACGGAGATTATAGAAGCTACAAGATATCTTCTCTGGTAGAGATGGACACTCGAAGGTCAGTATCATTGTTGAGGTAGGAGTGAGTACCTCATTTACTTTCCGCTGAATCCCGTAAATCTCGGACACACCATATGGTTCGAAGAAAGCTTTCAAATTTTCTTCCGATTCAGTTGAGAAGTCTTCGTGACTTACCACATCCTTGAGAGGTTTAAGGTCGGGTGGGCGGACACATGAACCTAAAGGCCGGCTGTTTTCTTTAAGTTAGTGATTTTGCTGATCTGTTCGTCAGAGCACCATTGGAAAACGATTGTGCTGTTTCTTTGACGAACCACCAACTGACATTTGCCAAACTTTTCGATTTCCCTGGCAAGTTTGATCGGGGTGACACTGTTCATTGTTTCATTGTCTCTTTTACATGACATGACGAGAAAGCGGGGCTTAGTAGGTCTGTCAGAGTCATTACAAAAAAAACTCAAGATTTACTTTCACCAACAAATCTCCTCTTGCTAATTGAAGAGGGCGGAGGGTAGGTTTTTTATCCATTGAGAGGATATCAGATTCATCCCCGTGGTCCCCACCATCCACGGAGCCCAACAAGGGTACACTTCATCGGAGAGTCAGCGTTGCCACGGGGATATAGTGGGGGGGTTATCACAGCTCTGCACCGCCGTGGATCCTCCCGCTCACCCCGGAGTTCAGTACAAGGCCTAGTCTAAGCCGGTTGATCGGGAGTGGGTTAGCTCCCGACCGCCCGTCTAGAAGAGTCCGTAGCCAAAGCAAGTGTATTGAGACCTACAAGGAATGTTCTCTAAAATACGTAAAAGCACGTACCCCTGGATGCCAAGAAAAAAGTAGCACGAGGAGAGTAATTGGGAAACAGACAGGCCCTCAACCGCCAGGGCATACATTCCCTCCAACACGGGTCGCCATGCACGGCAAACACATGGGTGGGCGTTCAGTATACAGAGGGGGCCAGTGAAATAGAAGAGGGAGAAGAAAGGAGACAGGATGGTATAGAAAAATGATAATGTAAAATGGGGAAAAGAAAAACGACTTGTGAAGGAAAGGAATACTTGAGAGCCCTCTCTGTATTCTGACGTCCCAACCCACCTCGACGGGTCTCTTAGAACTCTAGATGTTAGTATCTCGTTAAAAGCTTGCAGAGAGAAGATTCTCCATGTCCAAGTATCTCGTGCAGAGCGTAACTAGAATCCTGTTTCATCGCTTCATTCCTGCAATTCGTTGAGGTCATGTTTTAATTGTCTCTCAATAAACTTACGTGCTCTTAGAGGAGAAAAAAATGGCAAAGTCTTCAACACAGAGCGATGCTTTCACAGGTTCTCGAATTGTGGATGCTGCATAATTGTAATACAATACCAACTGATACAATGGCAATCAGGGTGACACTCAGGATTGATCTCTAAGAAACCCCTTTTCTAACTGGTGAAAAGGGGATAGCCTAACACCACGGCGGACGCCGAAATACATCTTGTACGAATGTATCTTGTCGAAAGAAAGGCTTCTGAAAACAATAGGAGCCGGCCCTTGAGACCCGAAGATTATAAGGTGCGAACCTTGTCTATATCGAAGAAAATGGCTACCAGATGTTCACGTACCACAAAAGAAGTGGGTTGCAGGAGCCAGATTAACCGCGAGTTAACCATTCGCTCTAAAAGCATGTAAACACAGCTCGTGAGCGAAATTGGGCGGTAGGTTGACGGGTTTGTTCTGTCCTTTCCTTCTTTGGGAACTGGAATGAGAATGGCTTCGTACCAAATCCTGGGTGCATGCCTGCAATCCTGGGTGGTATGCTTCATTCAAACCTGGTTCAAGATGCGTAGGACCAAAAGACGTGCTTTTCCCGGTTAATGTTTCGACATTTGGTTATGTATGTGGTCTGGTCCAGCAGAATCTTTCGCACGGTCGATAGCAGAGGAAAATTCATCCACGGAGAAAGAAGAGTTATAACCTCCCTCCAGGCGACTCGAAAATCTAATCTGCAATACTCCATTCTTCTCTTAGTTTTCAAAAACCTAGGACAAGAATGTAAAGAACAGGAGATTTTCTCACAGTGAGAGGACAATTCCTCAACTACGTCTTCTGGAGAAGTGATGAGACTTCCATTAACCAGAAGGCCTGAGACAGACGGGGAAAGTCTTCTTCCTGTCTCACCATTCGCCATACTACTTTATGGGGGTGGCGACAAAAAAAGGCTCTCCAGGAAGCGGCCTTACTTTTGCGTATTACCACTCTAGCTCTCGCTCCTTTTATTTTTAATAGATTAGATTTTTAGTGATGGGAAACCTATTGAGCCTCGCTAGTGACCGCTTTCGATCACGCAACGCGACGGCACAATCGTCATTCCACCAAGACATAGGGAAGTGTCACGGCCGGCTCGCAGACTTCGGAATTGCAATGGTGGCTGCGCGGAGAAGGGCGTCGGTGAACGGACACTTATGGAATCTATGTTTAAATAGTCAGAAATCCTTATTTCCTTGCTGAATGTATCCCAGTCAGCACAATGAGTTAACCAGCGAGATGGATGCGTAACGTCTAAACTAGGAATATCAAAGTGAACCAGAGTAGTGAAATGGCCACTCCCATATACGACATCGAGAACAGGCAGTGGTGGCAATGGTAGATAGAGATGGACTGTAGAGGTCCAGATCGACTGAAAGTATTTCAAGCCACGGAAAAGTGAGTATAATTCCAAGAATTCGGAAGAATTCTGGAATTAAGTTCTGCTTGTCAATAATACTACCTCCCGATCAGGACGTAATGCCACCACAAGCGGAATTGTGGACATTAAAGTCTCCATCAATAAGGAAAGGTTGGGGCAGCTGGGAGATTGCATCTTCAAATTGTTTCTGTGATACGGTTTATGCAGGTGGAATATACACATTGCACACAGTGAGCGAAGCTGATGGTAAATTTAACCGTACGCGTACGGTCTGGAGATCAGTTCGGATGATGGTTTGAAGCAAGAAGTCGCGGTTAAATACCGCGGCACCGCCATGAGCGCGAAACCTGTCATCTTGACCAAACCACTAAGCGTGAAACCCGCGAAGACAGAGGGAATGTTGGGTAGAAGATTAGTTTCCTGCAAATAAATAATAAACGAGTTATGACGGAATATTATTAACCTTGAATCATCTAAGTGGTAACGGCATGTTCTATTCCACAAGAGAGCCATGGTTGAAATTTAGGTGGATTTCTTCCTTTTCTTCTTCCTCACCTTCTGAAAGGTACTTTGAGCACTCGCAGGGAGGTACTCGCCCACAACAGAGCCGTCCTGACTACTGGTAGCGAGGGCGGCGAGCGTTAAAGCTGAACCCTGATCCCTTGTGATTGGTGACCGATATTTAGAGGTATGTTTTGGACCTCATTTCGTCGTCGGATGAATTTGGGTATTTGTTGTTGCATTAGATATGTTCTTGGGCTTTATTATCAGGATTAGAGTCGTATCAGAATTAGATTTATTATTGTCAGGATTAGAGTCGGAGTGGGGATCTCTCATACTCCTTACTCTTGATCCTGAACATCTCACCTGTTCCATGGAGATGTGTTCTCTTCGCATTGCATTACCTATATACTTTTTCAATCTTTTTCTTCCTCACAGGCCTTCTCTGTATGCTGAACGACCCTCCCACGCATTTGCCAACCATGGCGAACCTAGTCGAAGGGAATGGGAGATATGGGAGTTGAGGGGTTTTTGAATGCGCTCCCGATTGTCGCCTTGACGCTGGTTTCTTGTGGATAGACCCGTTCTAGCCATATTCGTTATGCAAACACCGGTGAGCTCTGGTGACAGAAGGGATGTCACTACACCTTGGAGGTCCCAATACATTTTTTTTGTTCTCTGACTCTTCTAGACGTGCGGTCGGGAACTAACCCACTCCCGATCAATCGGCTAGGAATAGGTCTTGTACTGGTCTTGTACTGGAATTGGTCTCCAGGGTGTGCGGGGAGATCCACGGCGGCGCAGCGCCGAATGGAAAAGGGAGAACCTTCTCTGCATCCCCCCGACAGGATGTGGACCACCCCACCTCGACGGGACAGTACTAGAGATAAACCGAGAAACATCTATAGTGTTTCTTACCAAGTTTGGCCTTGGGAAAGTAAACCTCGCTCATCGGTTCTGGATATCATCTCTCTCTCTCTCTCTCTCTCTCTCTCTCTCTCTCCTTTAAAATGGTTGGGCATTTGTTGGAGTTTTGCCGCATGAACTCCTTCGCAGTCCACGCAGTGCAACACACACGGTTGTTGAACAGGGCTTGTTGCACAAGACCTGTCACAGCGCAGACAGAGCTTTCTCACTTACAACGTTGCGTATGACCAAACCTTTGACATTTAACTCAGCACAATGGGATTGGGACATAGTGACGCACGAGAAGATGGTCCTTTCTGGGAGAGTAGGGAGGTTGAACGTCAAGATCAGAGTGGGAGTGAGAATCTCTTTCCTCGTGATCCTGACGACCTCGGTGAAACTTTCGGTCTTGAAAAAGGAGAGTAGTTCCTTCTCTCTCTCAGACTCAAACTCATCATGGTTGATGAGTTTGCCCTCACAAGAGTTACGGGTACGGTGAGTAGTCACTTCCACCTGGAGGACGGCAATGAGCTTACTTTTAATTATCTTATCTGCTCATCGGTGCGTTATTCAAAGAGAATGGTACCATTCCTTTGTCGCACGGCCGCTTGGTGGTTTCCGAAAGAATCTCCGATTTCTCTCGCAAGACGGACCGCTTCTCACACTCTGCAAAATTGCCTTCTTCAGCGTATGACATAAGAAGAAACCGTCATTTCTTCGGGCTATCCTCTTCTGTAAGTAAAAAACTATTGAAGTCGACCGTTTTTTCATAACATCGCCTCTCCCCTGCGGAAGAGGGCAGGGATGGTGGTTGAGTGATGATACGATGGATAGTAAGTCATCTCCGTCCACCAAGGAGTCCAACAAGGTAACCCCCCACTGAGACGATAGGGATGTTACAGAGTTTAGTGGGGGATGACAGCGCTGCCCCGCTATGGATCCCCTCGCACACAATGCAACATAGTACAAGACGTAGTCCGAGCCGATTGATCGAGAGTGGTTTATCTCCCAATCGCCCGTTTAGAAGAGTCCGAAAAGTGTATTGAAATCTACAAGGAATGTTCCCCAAAACACGTAAACAACGTATCCCTACGTACAAAATAGAAGTGGCACAAGGGAAGTAGTTGCGAAACAAACAGACCCCTCAACCGTCAGAACACACATTCCCTCCGACACGGATCGTCAATCACGGCTAATACATGGGTGGGCGTTCAGCATACAGGAAGGGAGAGTGATATAGAAGAAGAAGAGACAGGATGTTGTAAAAGAACGAGAATGAATGATGGGAGAAGATGACTGGTGAAAGAAAGGAATACCTGAGAGCCCTACCTGCATATCCCCGTCAGGACGTGAAGCGACCCAAATCGATGGGGGCATGTGTGTGTGTGTAAGGGTGAGGATAGGTCAAGGAAGAGGAAGGAAATATCGCGTGCAGTCCGTGGCCTGTTAGGGTACTTCTCCGGCATTCGCCTGGTGTGGATTGGAGAAACCACGGAAAAATATCGATCAGAGCATCCGACCACTAGAATTCTCTTCCAGACAGCGACTGAATTCGACCTAGCTATCTAGCTAGTGTCGAAAATCCTGCCACCGTCGGGACTCGAACCTAGGTTTTCCCGGTCAGAGGCACTCTAGTGACATTTGATGCCCTGAGCCACCTCTCCTCGACCATTCACAAGGACCATCACACTTGCAGGCTCCTCTGATTTCAGGTCAGCAGAACGCGAGTTCCTCCGAGACATCACCTACAGGAAAGCCTGTGAAATTGGACACCTGTTTATCTTGCACATCTTTAATTGGACAATTTTTGTTATGGAACCAGTCATTTCAGATACTGCTTAAGGAATATCTTCGATGCAGATGAAACGTAAGTGTATCATCGTCTGTTGCCAAAAAGGTCGTAAATTCAGAAAGTCGATTCGCGTAAAGGAGAGAAGAAAGCAAAAGAAAGACACAGTTCTATTCTGCTGTAGTGCCCAAAGCGAGAAACTAAAACCACATATTGTTAACGCTGCGAATCTCAGTGTGTTGAAGAAGAACGTTAAAATGAATAACCTTTCAGTAAGAAGGCATGGCTGAGTACGTACACGCTCATAACCACCTCGGCTATCAGTTTCTTAGTATACTTATGTAACTTATAACTTGCATTGATCAGTGTATTATAAATAAATATACTCACCTCCTCTTTAGGTAATTAACATTTGAAGTGAAAGATTGTTTGAAGCTGGAGAATGAAATTTTGGCGGTTTTTTAAAAGACTTCAATACTAGGAAACTGTTGATTAATCTTTGGAGTAGCTTGATGCACGTGTTGACCTGGTACAAAGAAATAGTTAAATGTTAATATATGAAATATATACACTTTCAGTTACGCACAGTTTTGAGCTATCAAAGCTCGCGACTTGAGAAAGATGCGCAAATAATATTATTCGCTACTGGCGCACACGATACCACTTTCCCATGCGCAGTTCAAAAAATAACTTGCTGGCCGACACTTCATCGCCTCTTAGTTTAGTGTGGTTCACGACGCTGTCAGTTCCCATTCGTTCGTGAAGATAAACTGCAATGATGGCCAGTGTCCTAAGTTGACCTAAACGTAAAGACTTGTGAATAAACGAGCAAGTTTCTATTATTGAATGGCATGACAATTTGCTTTAGGTCACCGCAAAGCAGAAGTGCACCTACAAGTTTCACAACCTCTTTCTGTGTAATTATTAAAGAAGAGAAACGATATTCTTCAGGCGGCACAGAAAAACAAAAACTTGTAAGTTTTTGTATTGTAATATAAGAGAAATCGTGTTGGGAAAGGCTATGATATTGCCTCTGCTCTAAGGATGTGGTTCACTAATGTTCGTGAATAAATGCTCGTGTTGATGATCCTGATGAAGATGCATCAAAAAGCAGAGGAGCATTGCTAAGAAAATGGGAAAGGAAGAATTTGTAGCAACAGAAGAATGGTTTCACCTTTGGAAAAGAAGGGAAAACTTTGTCTGCAAACGAACGCACGATGAACACAATATCGCTGATCAGGCAGCAGCTGCTGAAAGATGGAAAAGGAATGGCCAAAAATTATTTCTGATTTTCCCCCGATTCCGTGTACAACGCCGATAAAACTGGACTATATTTCAATGCTCTAACTCAGCACACATATTTATTAAAGAACGCAAACGCTGAAGGCTGCTTAACTGTTTAAGGGCCGCTTAACTGCTTTGTGCTCCGCAAATACGTCCGTCGAAAAAGAAAGATTGTGGGTAATTGGCAAAAAGTAAAAACCCGCGATGCTTTAAGTATTAACAAATTTCAGGTGTACTTTCATGAAAACTCTAATGTATGGATGACTGCTTCCATATTTCAAGAATGGATATTGAAGTGGGATTACAGGCTGACTCGAAAAGTATTTTTATTTGCTGAAAACTGTACAGCACACATAATAAATTGTGAATTAAAGAATATCAGCGTTGTCTTCTTTTTATCCAATACGACTTCAGTAATACAGCCATGTGATCATGGAATTAAACGAACTTTAAAGACGTATTATCCCCATTAGAAGCTCGCAAGAATCTTTGTTAACGTGGAAGAGACAAGGAATGATTGTTAATGATCTTGCGAAGAAGACCAATGTTCTTGATGCCCTTCACCTTATAGCTAAGTCATGGTATAAAGTATCTGCAAGTACTACCCAAAACTATTTCCGGCTTGAGTATTTTCCAAGAGAAACATAACGTAGGCACTTGACCACAGAATATGTTGGAAAACGAATTTCGGAAATGGATGGCTGTGGATGAAAACATCACATCTGCTAGAGAGACAGAAGAGGACGTATGTGGAATCACCACTGCTACAACCTCACAAGTGGCGGCAGCAGCGCGCTCGCGCGTGTGTGTGAGTGTGTGTGTATAGAAAAGTGGGTTTTACGCTCTAAAAACGGCTGAAATGAGGCACGCATTAGGAATATTGCGACGCGGTGTTCAACACAGGTCAGTTGATTTCATGAAACACTATGAGTACAAGATTTACATTAATGGAATCCTCAGAGAAAACCAGAACCAGACTTTAATAGGGAAATTTTTAACATTACAGAAAATGTGTCTAACATTTAATATTATTTGTCTATTTAATATGATTGCCTAAATAAATTTTCTTTTCTCGGTGGTAAAGGCACAAGTGAATATATTATGAATAGATGTAGATTCTATATATTCATAGTATTCTATTTGATGTAGATTTATTTTTCATAGAATATTTCGCCAATTGTTATCAATCGGTTAATTTTTTGGTTACTTAAAGTCGCATCGACTTCTAGGTCATTAGCGACCATTATTGGAGTTGACGTTATGGTAACTATGAAAATGAAATGAAATGGTGATGATAAGGGGTGAAAGGACGAACACAAATACAACCATGCCCGACGCGGGACTCGAACCCGCGACCCTTCGGTCCGAGATCACTACGACACTACTGCCTTCGCGATCTCGGCCATCAGGCCGGTTAATCGGTTAATGTTATCATTAGACATCGAATGTTAGGGAAATGCCTATTTTATTCTAACTAACTTATTTAAAGGCCGATATGTGCACGAATCATGACAACTGAAGACATAATGACGGAGTTTTATAATTCTTATTTTTTTGCTTTTTTAAGCATAAATGTCTTTTTCGTAATTACAATTTTTATAATCATTGGAATTTTTTGCATTTTATTTTTTGCATTATTTGCGTGTTATTTGTAAATAGTACTAAGATAGAAAATCGGCGATGGTCCAAAGTGATCATTCATTACGAAATCTTCAATTCACGTTTTTGTATTTTAAAATACCTAATAGTAGACCAACAGATTTTTCTGTTTCCCTATTTCATATATATTAGCCATGCTCCGAGAACATGGTCAATTGACAATACACCGAAGACACCGAAATTTTCAGTGGAAATAAATGAAAATTTCCGGGTTGCAGTGTTGCTGAAGTTAGTCATCTGCTACACATATCAGTAGATGTTGAGAGATCCTTCTCCGCGTTCAAACTGATTTTGTCTCCCAATCATCGCAAATTTGAAATTGTGATCCTTTAAAAGTTAAGGTTATATATTTCAAATACAAACTATTAAGAATAAAATGTAAAAGAGTTTTAAATATGTTAATCTTCTTTTACATTAAAATATACGTAGGTTTTGTGTATTTAAGTTGATATTACAAACAAAAATTACAAATATTTTTCACTTTATTGTGTTTTTTTCTCCTTATACATGACATTTTCAGTTTTTTAGCCGCGTAAAAGACGATTTTTTAGTGCGTAAACATTCGATGACTAGTTATATTTCCTGCGGCAGATGTAAATTCTATGTTGGCAGAATTCAATATCCCAACATAGAATTAACCTAAATCATTCAATAAATTTTGATCAGCTTCGAATTTTGGCGGTAGAACCCAACAGAAATAAGAGATTAATACTACAAACGTTGAATATAAAAACTAAGAATACTATAAACACAGTAAAAGAATCCAATCATTTTACGGACATTTATGACAATATACTAAATAGTTTTCGGCAATAACGCATCACCCCCTTTTAACAAAAAGGATCGATCATTTCAAAATTACATCTTTCAACTCTCTCATCAGTTCCGTTACTCCATTTTGGAACCACCCTTTTCAAACGGTTAACGGGCCATGTGGCTGGAATGCACTACATCACGTACTTAATCAGATATTTTTGTATATTTGGTATATACTTGTTATATGTTTTTGTATATATTCCATTTGGTTTTCAAGTTTATAATAAGTGATCTTTCATTGAATTGGGTATTGACTTATTTATTTTATTTTTGTAATTTTTATGTTCTTCCTTTATTTAATGAATATTGCGAAAATCATTTTGGCGTCGTCATTTTAAACTACTTATATAAATAAATTTTCAGTTATACCCGATGAGGGAGACAGAGCAGCCTCCGATTGATTTATTGATTGATTTGGATTTAAGAGCGCTTCAACGGCTAAGGTCACTTGCGCCCGTGTCAAATTATTTTAAGACCAGTGCATAATATTGCAGTTCCAAGTTAATAAAGAAAATTAAAATCTTTAATAGAAAGCAAAGTAAAACTGAGAAGGGACGTATCATAATAAAAGGGATTAGTAGAAAAATTGCCAGATAGTTTTTTGTTTAAAATCTCGGGCTAAAAGCCAATAATTGGCATTATCATCTTCTCTCAGATAAGGCTGTACTAGCCAGTCTCTCGAAAAAAGCCAAAAAGCTTGCAGAGAGAAGATTCGTCATTACTAAGAATCTCCGCTAGGGAGCTAGCGAAGTCATGCCTTCCACGATTCTATCTTAACCCAGTGTAAGACATGCTCCACGGTAAGATCTATTTTACAGTATTCGCATATAGGAGTGGGTCCCCGTAGAGATAGGCGTGGGAGAAATGGCAGTGACCAATCCGGGAACGGTTAAAATGATCTCCTCTCGCCGAGCATCACGAGATGAAGAAGACAAAGGATTTATGGAATCCTTGATGATCGTGAGCTTAAATCTGAGTTACGCCACCTGTTTGCAATTCACTGCGGATAGAGCGTCTTATAAAGAGTTTAGTGTCTTCCGTGGACGTAAAGATGTCTAATTTCATTTCTTCGAGGCAGACTTGCCGCCTGTTCAGCTATTTCATTTCTCTTATTCCCACGTGTCCAGGGACAAAACAAAATACCAAAATATAGTGGCGGACCAAGAGATGGTGGATTTGCTGTTGAATGGTCATTGTCAGTGGGTCACAAGACGAGAAGGAGATGGATTCAAGAGAGCTTTTTGGATCACTGCAGATCACTACCATCTTTAGTGACATCGATCCAGCAAATTTAGGCCTCCTGAGAGTGCATATTCTGCGATATAGACGATACACGAAGAGTCTAGTCGAAAACCTTGCATGGATCTACTGAGTAGAAGGCACATCCGACTTTGCTGTTTTCAGAGGAGCCATCGGTAATAAAGTAATAGCCAGGATACGTAGATTTTATCGCCTCAAATTCCGATAAGAATGAACTGGGGGAGTTAAGGATTTAGGAAGGTTAGCGAGTATAAGATCTATTATCCGCCGGTGTAGTTTCCAAGGGGCAACAAGGTTTTGGGGAGGTTTCACTGGCTTGGGTAGTTTTATATAGAGCTTCTGTAAGAGCATACGGAGACGGACACCCAGCGGATGGGGTAATGCCGGTCTAAGCGCATATGAAGTCAGGTGGGTTCAATGGAGGACTGCTTGACGCGAGGGAGTATCAACATTGGATAATTTCGCGCCATATGAGGCAATCAGAATATCCCGCCTTCGGCTCAGGATGGTCTCCAGCCTCGGCCAAGAGGCATTCGATGCGACTCGTGCGGTAGGCGCCTATACTAATCGTTATGCCAGCATTGTGTATGGTATTTAATGGCCGGAGGGTTGATGGAGACGCTGACCCATACACTATGCATCCGTAATCCAAGATAGGGCGGATGAGAGTTCTATAAAAAAGGCAGTAGACAAACACGGTCTGCGCCCCAAGAGCTACCAGTAAGATTGCGAAGGAGATTCATAGGTGATACACATCGGTCCTGTAGTTTACGGATGTGTTTTCGCCAGGTTAGTCTCTTGTCGAATGTGAGTCCAAGGAAGGTTGCGGATTCAACGAATGGAAGCTGCTGTCCTACAAGAAAAAGATCGGAGTGATTATGGAGGTGATAGATTTTGCAAAAGTGCATGCAAGTGGTTTCTGAGGTAGAGAACTTGATTTCCATTCCTGCAGTTTGTTGAGCACAAGTTGTAGTTGCGTCTCAATAACTTGCACGCTCTTGGAGGAGCAAAAAATTGCAAAATCGTCAACGAGCAGTAATGCTTTCACAGGCTCCCGGATAACTGATGCAATACTATTGATAGCAATGGCAAACAGAGTGACGCTCAAAATTAATCCCTGAGGACACCGTTTTCTAACTGGTGACTAGAGGATAACACGTCGCCAAGACGGGGCGGAAAGATCTTGATGAAAGAAAACCTACTAGAAACAAAGGGAGCCGTCCACTAAGGCCCAAAGTATGTAAGGTGCGAAGAATACCGTACCTCCAGGTGGTGTCATACGCTTTCTCTATGTCGAAGAAAATTGCTACCAGGTGCTGACGTAGCACGAAAGAAGTGGAAATCTGCGTAGCGAGGGTGACTAAGTGGTCCATGGTTGACCTGTGCTTCCTTAAACCACATTGGAGAGGTGTAAATAGGTTATTTTGTTCCAGGAGGCAGACCAGACGTGTATTTACCATTCGCTCTAAAAGCTTGCACACACAGCTAGTGAGCGAGATTGGGCGGTAACTTGAGGGGGTTGTTCTGTCCTTTCCTTCTTTAGGGATTGGGACGACGATGGCCTCACGCCAAATCCTTGGTATAGCATGTTCAGCCCAAATCTTGTTGAGAATGCCGAGGAGAAACGAACGAGCGTTTTCAGGTAGGTGTGTCAACATTTGGTTATGTATCTGGACTGATCCTGGAGAAGAATTTTTCGCACAAGCGAGGGCACCGGAGAGTTAGTCCGTGGAGAAAAAGGCATTGTAATCTTCCTCCACGCGACCCGAGAAGTCTAATTTACAGTTTTCCATTTTTCTTTTCGTGTGTTAAACGCCAGAAGAATAGTGTACGGAGCTGGAGATTTGTTCGTAGTGACAGGCCATTTCTTCAGCAGTTTCTTGTGGAGAGGTTAGGAGATTGCCATTTACCATAAGCCCTGAGATAGATGGCGAAGGGAGTCTTCCACCGATCTGTCGGACCTTTCTCCACACACGTATGGGGGATGAACGGCAAGAGAGTGACGAGATGTAGGCTCTCCAGGACGCAGCCTTACTTTCCCGTATCGTTAACCTAGCTCTGGCTCGGGATATTTTCTAATTTATTAGGTTTTCCACGGTTGGGGACCTACTAAGTTTTGCCAATGCCCTCTTCCGATCACGGACCGCGGTGGCACAATCAGGGCACCATGGCACGGTTCCACCATGGCACAAGAAGGTGTCGTGCATGGCCCGACGACTTCGGGATGGCAAATGAGGCCGCGTGAAAGACAGCGTTATTAAAATGGGCGATGTCGTTTGAGCAGTTTTCCGATATTCGTAATTCATTCTTGAATGTTTCCCACTCAGCTCGGTGCATTAGCCAGCGAGAAGGGCGGGCAACGTTCAGATCGGTATTATGGAGGTTGACCCGAATGGGAAAATTGTCACTGCATACAGGTCGCCAAGGAGAGTCCACTCGAAGATTGTAGAAACAGAGGGAATACAGAGAGCTAGGTCCACTGACGAGAAAGTGTTAGAAGCTACGGAAAAGTGTGTTCTTTCGCCAAAATTAAGGAGAATTAAGTTTTGGTTATGTATGATATTTTCAAGTAGCCTGCCTCTCGTGCACGACATTGTGCCACCCCAGTCAGGGTTGTTGGCGTTGAAGTCCCCCACAATAAAAGGTGCAGACACCTGAGGGAGCACATTTTCCAGTTCTTTCTGTGACACTTGTCCAGGCGGGATATAGACGTAGCAAATGGTAATAGAAATAATTCGGAAATTCACACGAACCCAAGATATCTGGAGAGTGGTTCGTATGTTATTTCTTTAGATACCAGAGAGTGTGATAAAAGTACGACTCCGCCATGGGCACGGAGGCCATCTTTCACGTCTTGCTTGTAGCAAGAAAAGCCGTGTAGAGAGGGAGTGCTCACAACGGAGATGGTACCTGCAGGCAGATAACCACTGGTCTATGAATAGAGTATATCAGCTTTAACTCGTCCAAATTGGCACGACACCCATTTATGTTCCATGAAAGGAGATCCATAGTTTCTGGGTCTTAGATTTCTTAGCTTGTAGGGTGGGTTTCTTTTTCTCCTTTTTTCTTCTCTGATGGAGAGTAATAGGCTGGTTCGTGCGGAGTTCCTCGATTCCTGCAGAGTCGTCTTGACTACAGGTAGAGAGAGTCGAATGTGTTGGGAGACCACGGTCCCTTGAAATAGGCGACCTAGATCTAGAAATAGGGCCTGTCGGCCACGGTTTCTCTTGATGCTTTTGAATATTTATGCTCTTAGTTTCCATTTTTGTTTCTGATTGGAGAAGATATTTAGGATCTGCATCTCCGCCGATGTCATCAAAGGACACCTGACAGGCACCATCGCGCACAGAGTCGGCTTTAAGGGTCTGGGTTTCAGAATTTACTTTCTTCTGTTGACCCACGGTGTCAGCGAACCACGGTGTCATGTCCACGGGGTTTTGCGTCTGGTACCGACGTCGTGCCTCTGGAAAGGAAACTTTCTCAGAGACCCTGATCTTCTGATCTTTTTCTCTTAAGAAAACGGGGCACTGGTTAGAATTTGATGGGTGTTTTTGACAACAGTTCACGCACTTTGGATCTGCGGACAAGTTAAAGTCGTTACAAGCCTCCACTCCACAGTGCACGCAGATTGCGGCGAGGTTGCGTATGGCCAAACCTCTGGCATTTAAAGCAGCGCAGAGGGTTTTGAACATACTGCCTGACACAAGGATAATAGAAACTACACGTTATCTTTTCTGGTAGAGATGGACGGTCAAAGGTCAGTATCAGAGGTGAGGTAGGAGTGAAAACCCATTTACTCTCCGCTGAATCCTGTAAATCGCGGACACACCATATGGTTCGAAGAAATCTTTCAAGTTTTCTGCCGATTCGATTGAGAAGTCTTCATGATTTACCGCACCCTGGCAGAGGTTTAAGCGTTGGGTCGGCGTACATGCACCTGGAGGCCGGCTATTTCTTTTAGATCAGTGATTTTGCTGATCTGTTCGTCAGAGCGACATTCGAAAAGGATCGTGCCGTTTCTTTGACGAACCACCGCCTGAAATTTGCCAAACTAGTCGATTTCTCTGGCAAGTTTCATCGGACTGACACTCTTCATTGTTTTGTTATCATTTTTACATGCCATTACGAGAAAACAGGGCTTAGTACGTCTATCAGAGTCATTACAAAAAAACTCTCAAGATTAACAATATCACCAACAAATCTCCTCTTCCTAACGGAAAAGGGCGTGGGGAAGGTTTTTTAATCATTAAAAGGTTATCAGATTCATCCCCGTGGTCCCCATTGAACTTCACCGCCGTGGGTCCCCCCGCTCACCCTGGAGTTCCGTACAGGACCTAGTCCGAGCCGATTGATCAGTTGTGGGTTAGCTCCCGGCTGCCCGTCTAGAAGAGTCCGTTGCCAAAGCAGGTGTATTGAGACCTACAAGTAATAATACGTAAAAGCACTACCCCTGGATGCCAAAGAAAGTAGTACGAGGAGAGTAATTGGGAAACAGACACACCCGTCAACCGCCAGGACGCACAGTCCCTCCGACACGGGTCGCCATGCACGGCAAACACATAGCTGGGCCTTTAGCATACAGAGGGAGCCAGTGAAAGAAAAGAGGGAGAAGAAAAGAAACCTGTTAAAAAGGAATGAGAATTAACAATGGAGAGAAGAAAAATGACTTGTGAAAGAAAGGAATACTTGACAGCCATTTCTGCACCCCCGTCAGGACGTGGACCACCCCACCTCGACGGGTCTAAATTGTTAACAACCATATATTTGTCTCTATCCTAATGAAATTGTTAAAATAAAATATTCAAAACTGATTAACCACACCCCAAATAAAATACTTAAATATTTATAGCTATGTTTGTACTGTCTTCTTTGTTATTTTAACTACAATATATTGGCCTTTAATTCAATTGATGTTTATATCCTATTTGTAGCGTCATGCACAAACGCAATTGTAACGAACGGTCGCGTGGCATAGGCGACGCTAAGGCACCACGCGTGAGCCTTTGTTTACGAGCGGATGTGACGTCGGCGGGAAACCCTGGGAGGCAGCGTGGTGGGGGGAAGGACGAGCGTCAGCCCTGGCGAGCGGCGGAATGCTCTCTTGGTTACGGGACGCGGTGCGGCACGGATCGGAGTCTGGTGGAGCGGGCCGCGAGCTGTGCAAGGGCCGGCAATGTGTTGCCGTACAGAGGCTGACTCGATGTGAGTCGTAGGTGGGTTGCGGCGCTTCACGCCATCTAATGCTTGAGATTAGTGCGTAGTGGTGTGGTAGCCGTAACGGGAAATGTTATTATTGTCTGTGTTATTATTGCAAATGCATGACGCCACATATTGTACTTTTACATTGTTTCTTAATTCTGTATATTTTAGATTACTGGTACTATTAACTTAGAGCGTATTGTGCTTCTCTGGTGTTGCAAATGTTTGTATATTTATGTGAAGTGCTAATGTATACCAAACGTAACATTTCTGTATTATTTCTGGAATAATTTTACTTTTCCACCTACTTCTTCTTCCTCCTTTTCGCCTTTCCTTCACAGACTTCCTCATTGTTGTCTTTATGAACGTTTCCCGTAAACGCCCCTTCTCTTCAATTTCATTACTATACATACCATATTCTTTTCTATTAATTTTCGGCCGTAAGCCGGCATCCTGATTGAGGTTTTACTGGGTTTACTTGTGTTAATGGGTTTACTCAATTGCTTAAGGCGTACGCTCGGATGGTCTCTTGGTTTGCACTCTCTGCCATAAATGTTTAGCCTCTGCCCCTTTAGCCTCTCTCCTTTCTTCTTTCTCTTTCGTATTTTCTACTTCATTTTCCTTTGTTTCCTCCTCTCATTTTCTCTTCCATATCTATACATTGATGCTAATCGGCCCAAAGCCGACATCCTGATTGAGATTTTCTGGTTTACTCAATCGCTTAAGGCGTACGCCGGGATGGTCCTTAGTTTTGCTCTCTCAGACGTAAATGGACAGATTGTCCTCCCCTGTGTTACTACCCTATATTAATGTAGTGGTTACGCGGAAGAGCAAGTCCTGTGGCCATTAAAAAAGACATTATTATTATTATTATTATTATTATTATATTATTACTTACTAAATGTACTGTTAGAATTATTTTACCATCTTCAACAATAGAAAATAAATCTGATTTGAAAAATAAACCTCATTCTTGTATTATAATTTTTTTTCTACGAAAACGTTGGTTTCAATTTAAAGGAAGGCAGACTCATTTAGTACCCACCTCATGTTTCTGACTTAATAATTTTGTTGTGATAGTGATTATGGAACCATAGAATTCAGTACATTTCTGACACAAAATCAGAATTTAGCTGTTTGAATCGCATTATTCCAATTTTCATGAGTTTTAAAAATGTGTAGACATAAAATAACATTCCCTTGGTCAATGCAGGATTAAGATACAAGAATTTCTAATAGCAATTTTCAATGTCAGGTCACTAAGAACAGGAGAAAAGAGGTGGAACTCAATCAGGCTCTAGGAACTAACAAATTTTATGTATTAGGATTGAGTGAAATCGGGAAATTTGGAGAAGTCATAGTACAAAAAGAAAATGGCGATATTTTGAGATCCTTAAGCCACACAAAAGGACAGAAAGGTGTACGTTTTCTAGTGAGAAAAGAGACTTAAGAGACAATAAAGTAGAAATCATAGATGTTTCAGAGAGGCTAGCTGTTTTAAAACCGTATTGGAAAAAAGAACTGATCACCATTATTCAGGAATACGTACCAACAGAAAGCAGATCCGAAGACGATTTAGAAGACTTTTATAATTAATTAGATGAAACAATTAATATACATCAAGCAAGTGGGGATTGGAGATTTCAATAGCAAAATCGGCACGAAGGAGGGCCATTTAAGACAACAGAAAGCAGTTCCGAAGACGATTTAGAAGACGTTTATAATGAATTAGGTGAAACAATAAACATCAAGCAAGTGTTACACTGGTGATTGGAGATTTCAATAGCAAAATCGGCACGAAGCAGGGCCATTGGGAAAACGCCTTATGCTAATACGGATACACAAAATGAAATGGTAGCGGGAAAAGACATATCAAATCTGAAGGACAATATCTCAAAATAATAAACACTTGGAGCTCTCCGGACGGTAAGACAAAAAACGAAATAGACTTTATGCTAATCAATCAAATAGATCCTGTCATTGATATTTAGGCAATAGGAAAAGTGAAGTTCAACTCAGGAAATGTTCAGTCCAAAAATAAGTATATAGTGAAGAAAACAAACAATTGTCTTTTGAAAACTTCAAAACTGGATTACAATTATTTTAAATCTGAATTAAGAAACCGACTAACAGAACTGCAACTACATGAAACCGAAACACATATTCAAGAAGAATACTCGGCACTGAAAAAAAGTATTAGGGATGCAGGAAGGAGAGCAATGGGTACAAACGAAGAAAGCTAGAAGTAAAACAATTTAACTAGAGAAACTCAAACTCCTAGAAGAAAGATTGGCTAAATCTGGAACATACAATATCTTTTTCCAAAATTCTAACAAGAAGAATCACCACAACTTTAGATAACCAACCAACCAGTAGAAGAAGCCGAATTTAGATCAGGATTCTTACAATAGATCCCATGGTGGTGTGCAATTTATTCCTGAATGACAGGTGGTAGGCACTCCAGTTGGCCTTTCTGATGCAGAAGGTAATTACTTCTATGACTTGCTCGTTGTTCTCAGGTGTTATTGTATAAGCTATTTCTCTGTGGTCACTTAGAATCATTCCTTCTCTCATCGCCCAATACCGCACCATTGGTCCCGCACCGTCGTTATTTGTTATGTCGATATTTAAACCGATCTCGCTGTAAATTGTATCTACTCTTTGTAAATTGTTGTCTTCTGGTGAATGTTTGAAGGTCCGATTTTTCATTGATTGTGCCCATTGCGCATTAGCCAATCCTACATGTGATCTCCGCGAGGATCCTTACAACTAAATATATAACGTTAACCTCGTGGCACAGAGCGAAGTCGTTCGCGTTTCATTATGGAAGTCCGGGTTCGATTACCAGACATGCTCATGTGAAATTTGTTCCAACAAAACGAGTCTGCTTGCTTCACCGGCTGGGGCTAGTCCAACCCTTGTGAAGTGTCGTAAACCCTACCCCTTTCCTAATTCCTTCCCAATTCTGGCTGCTCGGTAGTGATGCAGGGGTGACTGGTGAAAGAGGCGCGTACTCGGCGATGCTACTAGCGGTTCTCTTGGTAACTGACCGACGAGACGGGACACAAATGCAGGGCCCTCTGGAATACAGAGAGCGATAATAACGAAGATTAATATGAGAGTCACTCCGGAAAAGCGCTCAATGCTCGACAAAGAAACGTGTTGCGTCTATTAATAACGAATAATTAAGATGATTAGGACGCAATAAATTTTTAAAAAATCTACACTTAAATATCGTTTCAAATGCTTTGTTTGGCTCATGAGGGTGCCGCTGTAGAAATCACTCATATCTCCGATACCTGCATGCAGGAGACGTTCCTAACACACACAAGTTCACTGACACAATCTGCATAGTCATGCAGTCATGTATAAAACACTCGATACAAAAGTACTATATATCATTATTTCAGAAGTATATATACCTTTTGCGGCTCTCACAGGCAACCAATCTTTGTAAATGACGGATCTAAATAATCATTTCACATGCAACCCGCAACACTCGATAGCATCGTCAAAATCTACGCAGTTAAATAACTTCTAAACGAAACGTTCTACGGCCTAAAAACATTAAATTTTGAGACCGAAGGCTTCAAAGATACGTTCCTCACACCGTAATCTACAGGATATGATTCTTTTGGACTTTTTATTTCATATTTTGCTGGACTGCAGTGTTAATCGATATTATCCGATACCAACTATATTACTCGGCGCGGGAGGTGATCTTGAATGGTGACGTAACGTTTAGAATGCTTAGACATTTCCTACTTATATGTATGCTTTCTGTATACATACAGAAAGCATACATATAAGTAGGAAAAATCGTGGTTTACGCCGATTAATGAGGTTTATTTGCACAATCATCACTTCAAGATTATGCAAATAAACGTAAATACACTCGCAGCAACAATTAGAAGTATTAATAGTTTGCTCGATTCCGATGAAGATTGCTTTTTATGTGTATAGTGCAACATTTCGTTCATTTATCGAATGTAAGTATTGACTTTCTTGTTTCTGCAAAACGTTTGTGATTTAACCTACAGTACTCATGCACTTGGTATGGTACCATATCTACTAAACATTGAACGCACATTTTATTCTTACTCAAAAATATGCGTGTCCATTTTTATCGCTCATCCCTCAAATTTTAAACTCGTTTAATTTAAGTCAATATGCATTCATGGACAGGGCAGTTCAAGAGGGGATTTTGTAACATGAAATAAAAATGAAATTCGATGAAAGCATACGCCTAATTTCTTTCAGAATATTATTCTTTTTCTAGTGTGGTTGATTTAAAAGACGCAACATAGGTAATTTAAGAGAATTAATTGTGATACCGTGTTTATTCGATTTCATTTCTTTGACAGTGGGTGCACTTCACTTTGATAAAAGGGGAAATTTGCTGCAAGTCTTTATGCTATGGTGAAAAGTCACGAAAGGAGCTAATGTACTATGGGACGACCCAGACTCAAACATCTCTGCGAAATTGTCAGGGTGTTCTGTGTGAATCCAAAAGATAAGGCAGAAGGTTCAAGAAAATTTGAGAAGTAAATCAAGTATGATGGAAAGAGAACTCTTACATCTTTTGGTGTTCTTCGTCAGAAAATGAAAGAATATTGGCAAAGAATGCGATTGTGTACAGTGAAGAGTGAAGACGGTGCCTTGTTAGGATAAGATTTTGTTTTACCAGTGCCAGTATTCTCTCTATCAGCAGTGATTCTGTAAAATTTTCAAGTCTGCGTATTCAGTCATGATATTACATTGAAAAAGCTGGCCAATAATACTTTCCCTAAAGTATTATTCACTAAAAGATTAGTAATTTCAACAAATTAATAAATTGGATAAGTTGAAGCAATTGCAAGAAAACCAGGAGAACTACTCTCGTAGTACACATAGTACTGTAAATGCTCTTTTGAGCAGGTTAGTGAAAGATCAAGATGTTACATGCAAGCAAGTAAAATTTATAATTAAACACATCGGTTTATCAATGATTGAAAATAGGTGGAAATGTAGTTGGTACAGCATATTATAGTCCAGATGCTGCTACTTCCTGTCATATTTTATTGTTAAATTACATAAAATCCTTTCCCATATTATTTCAGTAGTACAGATGAGTTTTGCGCACACGCAACCGATCTTCATAAATGAGGCCTCTAATGAAAAAGAACTTCACAGAGACGTGACGATTTGCACTTGGACTTCGAAAATATGTTGAAAAAATTAATCTAAATATTCATGTCCAAGGTATCACGCAACATTATTAAAATCTATTTAGTTGAATAACTCTTAGATGCAGCGTTCTTGGGCCTTAAAATTTGTAGGTTTGAAGCCGAAAGCCACAAGAAACGTTCCTCGCAAAGAAGCCTATAGGACGAAAGCTTCTTGGACATTCTATTACGTTTTCCTGATGCGGTGCTTTTCGATATAAACCCCATCTGATTAGAGACGTGCAGAATCTGCAACTGTATGTAAAATGAAACTAATTACTTGATATCCTAGGAGATTAAATTGCACTGGAGAACCTCTCAGTTCGGTAATAAAGTCACACAGGTAATAAAGTCACACACTATTCCAAAGAGAATAGTTTTACTTGTCCGATCCTGTATTTTTGCACGGACAACTTTATGGATATTTCTCGAGTGCAAAAAGCTTTTGTAATATTTTTGTGACTATCAAGGAAAGCAAAAAGCTAACTGTCAAGAAAGATTGTATCAAACATTTTTTAAGACACTGTTGTGAATTGTTTCAAGACCATGTCTATACAATATTGAATAAACATTTATCCAAAGTTTGTTTCAAACATCAATTTCATTGCACTTAGTTTTATTTTAAATTCTATGAGTACATTGGAAGTTTTTACATTTTAAATTTTGTAAAATTTTGTAAAAAAAAATTCATTAACAACTTCCTTTCTTCATATGGAAAGGAAAGATAGGGAAGAGGGTGGAATTTATCTTGCGGGAGTTCTCGCACGGGTACGGTAATTGTGTGTGTGTGTGTGTGTGTGTGTGTGTGTGTGTGTGTGTGTGTGTGTGTGTGGGCGCGCGCGCATGTGTAGAGAGAGAGGGGGTGAGGGAGGGAGTTAATTAGCTCCATTCCCTCATGCGCTTCCGTGAAAACTGCATTGCGATTCAACTTCAGCCGTTCAAAATTTGCAGGAGGTGCTAAAGTTACGTGAATCATCCTGTTTATTAGGGTGGTCGAAAAAGGTATTTATTTATTTTACGTCAAAAAACAGTTAAAAACTGCGTATGACGTGCTATGGGGAAAAGTGAATTGTGTGCACATTTTCAAAATTCTGTGATCACTACACTAAGTCATAAACAAGAAATAAATTTGGAATTTTGAAAGGGAGAAAAAAACAAAAACCCCCATGTAATAAAATATATTTTCAAGGATAAACAAGCAATAAATTTGGAATTTTGAAAGGGAGAAAAAAAAACTCCATGTAATAAAATATATTTTCAAGGATAAACAAGCAATAAATTTTGAATTTTGAAAGGGAGAAAAAAAAACAAAAAAAACTCCCATGTAATAAAATATATTTTCAAGGATAAATAAGTAATAAATTTTGGTTCTTATTACTTCCTGCCGCGACAACATGGAAACGATAATTTGAATAATTGTATTTCCCACTGAATTCTAAAAGACGTGCACAGAAAATGAAGTTACATTTATGTCCAGAAGAAACAAGGGCCATCTCAGCATTTGCTCAATGGATCAGGGAAACTGGACGAAAAACCTGATCGAGATGGGGGTCATCGACCCGGAAGCTGTAGTACAATAGTTGTTACAGGTTGTTTATACTCATTTATACAGTCCAAATGGTAAATAATGCATTATGTATCATTGTTAAAATTAATGTTACTTTTCTTGTGATGCTCAGTATAGTCTCTAATTGTATAGAAACAGTTATGCAGCAGAAACGATTTCACTTGGGATTTAAACTTTTCTATTGAATTTAATCGTTTAATGTCATCTGGCAAAGTGTTGTAAAATAATGTACATGTATTGTATGTGAATTTTTTGTAATGAGCTGTTGATACTGTCACCTGATGAATATGATTTCTACGTCGAGTGTTATAGTAATAGACTTCGGCATTTTCTGAAAAAATATTCCCGCCCTTCAGCAAGTCATTTTCTACAAAAACCACTGATTCGTAAATAAAAAGACAAGGTAATGGTAGAATTCCTAGATTAATGAAGAGAGCTTACATGAATCACGTGGGTGGGATTTGGTTATTACTCGTACAATTCGTTTTTGTAATCTAAAAGTCTTTTTTTTTTTTTTTACATATCGATCGAGGCAATCATTTCCAGGTAATTTTCCATTTTCAATCATTTCCAGGCAATCATTTCCAGGTTCATTTCGAGGTATCGAGGCAATCATTTCCAAACGTTTCATGAATATAAATAATTAGATTGGCATGCATCATAAGCTTCGGAGATTGTGAAATGTGCCTCTAGCGATTAGTCAAAAAATTCGTTTTAAACGTATTTGAATGACAAAAAACTTATCAGAAATAATAATTTTGCTTGTCTCAAATGTTGCTTCATTCGTTCAGGAATGCTATCTAAATTATCAATTGATTTTAAGTTATTATTTTAGAAGTTTATATGAAGTTTCATTTATTAAAGTTTTCTTTCATTAATGAAGAATCGTCGTGGAAGAAAGAAAAAGAGAATTATGAAACTTTGAATGGAGTGTCTATTCGTAACGGTTAGTTACGTGGTATCAACTGAGGGAGTGAGAGTGAGGTATTTCGTAATGTTTCCTAGAATGTTCTGCTGTTGAGTTAATTCAATGGGATAGCGTTCCCTCACTAACCTTCCCTGATGATGTAACAAAACGAGTTCCGAAACGCTGTGCAATTGCTGAAATAAATTATTGTCATAAAAAACTTTGGATACTTTTATTTGTAAACATTAATTTTAACAGTGATATTTAATGTATTATTTACCATTGGACTGTATAATTCTAAACAGTATGTAATAAGTATTGTATCGCAGCTTCTGGGTCAATGAGCCCCATCTCGATCAGGTTTTTCGTCCAGTTCCTCTGATCCATTGAGCAAATGCTGAGATGGCCCCTTGTTTTGCTTCTGGATATAAATGTAACTTCATTATCTGTGCACGTCTTCTAGAATTCAGCGGGATATATAGTTATTCAAAGAATGACATTCCGAATGACAAGATGGATAAGAGCCCAAAATTTATTGCTTATTTATCCTTGAAAATAGATTTATTACATGGGAGCTTTTTTTCAATTCAAAATTTATGTAGTATATGTCTTAGTGTAGGGATCACAGAATTTTGAGAAAGTGCACAGAATTCACTTCTCCCCATAGCACGTCATACGCAGTTTTAACTGTTTTTTGACGTAAAATAAATAAAAATTAAAAATACATTTTTAAGATTTCTTGATTGCGTGTACATTAAGTGACAGTCCTTAGTAAACTTTTTGCGGGGAATCGACATACGTTCTCGCATAATCTACAGCAAGCCAGGTTTGAACAGGGGGGGTAGATTGTAGATGTATGTAGATTCCATTTCACTGCACCGGTAGCCGATATTCTAAACGAAGCTCCGTGAAGTCACGAAAGTTAAACTGCTCGAGACACTACGGATCCCTCGATGAGTGACCGTCTACGAACCGTGGATATTAATGGCGCCGAGTCCTTGGACGGTAGGGATAAAATGTATAAATAACGTACGACTTTACTTGAGGTATGACTGACCAAGTTAAAGGAGAATTACACCACGTTCAATGTCAAAAAGCCTTGGAACGTTGTAACGCAAAATATTTTACGGAGAGGGCGAACCCCTTGGTATTAACAATGCATTTCAATTTTAATGCCATTGTCTCATCAGCGTCAGTGTGTATGTGAACTTGAGGAGGTAGATTTTTGTCACGAAATTGTACGAAGAAGGGCAAGAAGTTTAAAATTGCCTCCCGTGAAATGTCAATAAAATGCTCGAGTCAAAATAAATATTTTTTCTCCTACGTTATACAGCCAGCACGAAACAGTTAATAACAAAAATTAAAATATTAAATTATTACCATTATTATACAGATGGAATATTTTAGTCTGAGACGTGAATATGAGAGAAATGTAAAAAATAATAATAAGTACAAGGTAAAGGTATCCCTGTGCAATTGCACACAGGCCGATGTAGCCGCCACGGGAAGTGACGGTAGGGCAGCACTTATTCGACGCCATCGGCATGAGGAGGGTGACTGGCGAGCACAACGCTCAAATATGTAAGTAATGTAAATAAATACGTATTGTAAATAAATAATCAGTAATGGGAATAAATCATAAGCAATGTAAATAATAATAATAATAATAATAATAATAATAATAATATATAAAATAATAATGTTAAATTGTTTGTATACAAAAAATTGAATACGTGGAAGAATATTTATATTTGGGACGTTTATTATCTTTCAATAATAACACAAAAACAAATTAACCAGACGAATTTCCGCATCATGGTCAACATTTTGTGAATTTAAAAAATTCACTATTTTGAACAAATACAATAGCTTGTGAATAAGGACAGAAATTAAAACTTGTGTACTTCCAGCGTTTTCTTTTTGTTCGTAAGTAGATTCTGAATAAGTTACCGAATTGGGTGCTCCTGAATTATGAGTAATCCACCCGGCAACCGGAGGCCCTTGCCGCCCTCTACGGGGTTGTAATGATCTATAATGATAATAATGATCTATAATGATAATAATGATCTATAATGATAATAATGATCTATAATGATAATAATGATCTATAATGATAATAATGATCTATAATGATAATAATGATACCAATGAGCTATAATGATACCAATGAGCTATAATGCTACCAATGCTACCATTGCAACCATTGCAACCATTGCAACCATTGCAACCATTGCAACCATTGCAACCATTGCAACCATTGCAACCATTGCAACCATTGCAACCATTGCAACCATTGCAACCATTGCAACCATTGATACCATTGAAACCATTGAAACCATTGATACCATTGATACCATTGATACCAATGATACCATTGATACCAATGATACCAATGATACCAATGATACTAATGATACTAATGATACTAATGATAATAATAATGAAGTATCCAAACAAACACACCAGGATTCTTAAAAGGATTTTATTCCAAAATCCAGGTACAAAAGCCGCTGTGCCGAATCACCAGAAGATTGTACAGAGAGAGAGTAGCCGTGTCGTCATAAACCAGAAGAAATACCAGAAGTTGCCGAGTCACAGAATAGCCGTAGGGGACGTCCAAGTTCGCAGTACCGTCGTCGTCGTCGTCGTCGTCGTCACTCTCCACGCAATAACTCCACAACACTCGCCAGATACTCTCACTACCGCAGTCGCTCACTGTCTGCCCTGGCAATGCGCCGGGGCCGTCTTATAGGTGGTCTATGCTGTAGCCCGCTGACTAGCGGGGTAGTCGGGGCGGGGTTGAGTTTCTCCCCGCCTGCTCGGGCGTGACGGCCGCGCGCAGTCGGGCTAAGCTAAGCAGGGGCGGTAACGCACCGCTGACGTTACTCGGTGGCGGCACTTGCAATTGCGTGCGGCCGGTCACGACAAATAATAATGATAATGATAATAATAATAATAATAATAATAATAATAATAATAATAATAATAATAATAATAATAACAAAAGATTATGAAGAACAAGAAGAAAACAGCGCCGAGACCGGACGGAATCCCCAACATGATCCTTCGTATTGTGACATACCGGAATTTCACCAATACGAAATTCAGCAAATTTCATTTAAAATAACCTTATTAGTAAAAAGACGCTGGTTGCCATGGTAACGGAGTGCAACATATAAACAATGTCCATTAGTTCAAAAGCGGAGGATAAGTCGATAAGCGGAAGATCGCATAATTTTGTTTGAAACAAGAGATTGATTAAGTTTAAGGTTGCAGGTCATTTGCACCCGTTTCAAATTATTTTAAGAGCAGTGCACAATACTGCAGAGCCAAGCTAACAAAAAAACTAAAATCTTTAAAAAGAAAGCAAAGTAAAACTGAAAAGGAACGTATCCTAATAAAAGATTTGGCAGAAAAAGATTTGGCGTTTTTTAAAATCTCGGGCTTAAAGCCAATAATTGGCATTATCATCTCCTCTCAGATAAAGCTGTACAAGCCAGTCTCTCGCAAAAAGCCAAAAAGCTTGCAGAGAGAAGATTAGTCATTTCTATGAATCTCCGCTAGGGCCATTCCTGCAGTTTGTTGAGCACAAGTTATAGCTGCCTCTCAATAAATTGCACGCTCCTGGAAGAGCAAAAAATTGCGAAGTCGTCAACGAACAGTGATGCCTTCACAGGCTCCCGGATTACTGATGCAATACTATTGATTGCAATGGAAAACAGAGTGACGCTGAGAATGAATCCCTGAGGAACACCGTTTTCTAAGTAGTGGCTTGAGGATAACGTGTCGCCAAGGCGGACGCGGGAAGATCTTGACGAAAGAAAACCTACTAGAAACAAAGGGAGCCGGCCCCTAAAGCCCCAAGTATGCAAGGTGCGAAGAATACCGTACCTCCAGGTGGTGTCATACGCTTTCGAATATGTGCATGGTGGGTCGCATGTATTGGGACACCACGGTCCCTTTAAACAGGCGACCTAGATCCTAGGGCCTGTCGGTCTCGGCTTGTCTGGATGCGTTTGAGTTTGATGAAATGTTTATAATTTTGGTTTCCGTTTTTGTTTCAGACTGGACAACAGATTTGGGATAGGCATCTCCGCCGATGTCAAAGGATTGATTGATTGAGTTTAAAGGCGCTTCAACGGCTAAGGTCATTCGCGCCCGTGTCAAATTATTTTTTTAAAAATGCACTATATTGCAGTGCCAAGCTAATAAAAAATAAAAATTTTAAAATATAAAGCAAAGTAAAACTGAAAAAGGACGTATCCTAATACAAAGGTTTGTCAGAAAACGCGTTTTCTTAAATCTCGGGCTAAAAGCCAATAATTAGCATTATCATCTTCTCTCAGATAAGGCCAGTCTCTCGCAAAAAGTCAAAAAGCTTCCAGAGAGAAGATTCGTCATTTCTAAGAATCTCCGCTAGGAAGCTAGCAAGGTCATGCCTACGACGGCTCTCTCTTATCTTAACAAAATGTGCTCCACGTTAAGATCTATTTTACAGTATTCGCATATAGGGGGTGGGTCCCCGTGGAGGAGATAACCGTGGAAGAAATGGCAGTGACCGATCCGGAGGCGCGTTAAAATGATCTCTCGCCGAGCATCACGAGATGAGGAAGACCAAGGATTTATGGAATCCTTAATTCTCGTGAGCTTAAAATCTGAGTTATGCCACTCTGTTTGCCATTCCCTGCGGATAGAGCGTTTTATAAAGAGCTTAGTGTCTTCCGTGGGGACTGTGAAGAAGTCCAATTCTCTTTTCTTCGAGGCAGACTTTGCCGCCTGGTCAGCTATTTCATTTCCTCTTATTCCCATGTGTCCAGGGACCCAACAATATGCTAAAATATAGTGGCGGACCAATCAATAGATGATGGATTTTGTGTTGAATGCTCATTGTCAGTGCGTCACAAGACGAGAAGGAAGAAATGGATTCAAGACAGCTTTTGGAATCACGGCAGATCACAACTTTCTTTAATGCCATCGATTCTGCAAATTTAAGTGCTTCCAAGAGCGCATACTTCTCTGCGGTATAGACGCTACACGAAGAATCTAATCGAAAACCTTGCGTGGATAAACTGCAGTTGAAGGCACATCCGCCTTTGCCGTTTTGAGAGGAGCCATCGGTGTAAATGAAGGAGTGACCAGGTACGTAGATTTTATCGCCTCAAATTCCGATAAGAATGTACTGGGGGGAGTTAAGGATTTAGGAAGGCTAGACAGTCTAAGATTATTATCGGGCGGTGTCGTTTCCAAGGGGAAACAAGGTTTCGGGGGGTTTCACAGGGTTGGGTAGTTTTATATGAAGCTTATGTAAGAGCATACGGAGACGGACTCCCAGGCGATGGAGTAACGATGGTCTAAGTGCATATGAGTCAAGTGGGTTGGATGGAGGACTGCTTGGCGAGAGGGAGTATCAACATTTGATAATTTCGCGCCATAGGAGGGTATCAGAATATCCCGCCTTCGACTCGGAGATGGTTCTCCAGCCTCGGCCAAGAGGCCTTCAATGCGACTCGTGCGGTAGGCGCCTGTACTAATCATTATGCCGTCATTTTGTATGGTATTTAATGGCCGAAGGGTTGATGGAGACGCTGACCCACTATGCATCCGTAATCCAAGATAGGGCGTAAGAGAGTTCTATACAAATGCAAGAGACAAACACGATCTGCGCCCCAAGAGCTACCAGTAAGAGTGTGGAAGAGATTCATAGGTGATACACATCGGCCCTGTAGTTTACGGATATGTTTTCGCCAGGTTAGGCTCTTGTCGAATGTGAGCCCAAGGAAGGTTGCGGATTCAACGTATGGAAGCTGCTGTCCTCCAAGAAAAAGGTCGGGGTGATTATGGAGGTGATGGATTCTGCAAAAGTGCATGCAAGTGGTTTTTGAGGTATAGAACTTAAATCCTGTTTCATGGCTCCATTCCTGCAGTTTGTTGAGCACAAGTTGTAGCTGCCTCTCAATAACTTGCACGCTCTTGGAGGAGCAAAAAATTGCGAAGTCGTCAACGAACTGCGATGCCTTCACAGGCTCCCGGATAACTGATGCAATACTATTGATAGCATTATATGATATTATCAAGTAGCCTGCCTCTCGTGCACGACCTTGTGCCACCCCAGGCAGGGTTGTGGGCGTTGAAGTCCCCCACAATAAGAAAAGGTGCAGGCACCTGAGAGAGCACATCTTCCAGTTCTTTCTGTGACACGACTTCTCCAGGCGGCATATAAACGTTGCAAATGGTAACAGAAATAGTTCGGATATTCACACGAACGCAAGATATCTGGAGAGTGGTTCGTATGTCTATTTCTTTAGATACCAGAGAGTCTCTGATAAAAGTGGCGACTCCGCCATGGGCGCGGAGGTTGCCTGTAGCAACAAAAGCCGTGTAGAGAGAGGGAGTGCTCAGAACGGAGATGTGTTTCCTGCAGGCAGATAACCACGGGTCTGTGCATAGACATTATTAGCTTCAATTCGTCGAAACGGGTACGAAAGCCATTTAAGTTCCATGAGAGGAGAGCCATAGTTTCTAGTTCTTAGGTTTTTGATTCTAGGGTGGGTTATGTATCGTTTTTTCCCCTTTTTCCTTCTCTGTTGGAGAGTAATGGGTTGGTTCAAGCGGAGTTCCTCATTCCCTGGCAGAGTCATCTTGACTACTGCTAGAGAGGGTCGTATGTACTGGGACACCACGGTCCCTTGAGACAGGCGACCTAGATCTAGCAATAGGGCTTGTCAGTCTCGGCTTCTCTGGATGCGTTTGAGTGTTTGTAGAAATATTTAAGCTTTTTGTTTCAATTTTCGTTTCAGACTGAACGACAGATTTGGGATAGGCATCTCCGCCGATGTCATCAAAGGACACGTGGCGGGCAGCATCGCGCGAAGTGGAGGCTTTAGGCGTTTGGGTTTCTGAGTTGACTTTATGTTGACCCACGGTGTCAGCGAAACATCGGGCCATGTCCACGGGGTTTCGCGTTTGGTAACGGCGTCGTGCCTCCGGAAAGGAAAATTTCTCAGAGACCCTGATCTTCTGGATCTCTCTTTCTCTTAGGAATATGGGGCACTGGTTGGAATTTGAGGGATGTTTTTCACTACAGTTTACGCACTTTGCCTCTGCGGAGCAGTTAGAGTTAGTTACAAGCCTCCCTTCCACAGCGCACGCAGACTGCGGCGCTCACGCAGCGAGTTTGCGTATGGCCAAACCTCTGTCATTTAAAGCAGCGCAGAGGGTTTGGAACATACTGCCTGACACGGAGATTGTAGAAGCTACACGATATCTTCTCTGGTAGAGATGGACTGTCGAAGGTCAGAATCAGAGTTGGTAGGAGTGAGTACCCCATTTACCCTCTGAATCCTGTAAATCTCTGACACACCAAATGGCTCGAAGAAGGCTTTTAAATTTTCTTCCGATTCGGCAGAGAAGTCTTCATGATTTACGACACCCTTGCAGAGGTTTATGGTCGGGTGGGCAGACACTTGCACCTGGAGGCCGGCTATTTCTTTGAGGTCAAGGATCTTGCTGATCTGTTCGTCAGAGCGACATTCAAAAACAATTGTGCCGTTTCTCTGACGGACAACCGACTGAAATTTGCCAAAATTTTTAATTTCCCTGGCAAGTTTGATTGGGCTGATACTCTTCATAGTTTCATTCTCTATTTTACATGACATGACGAGAAAGCGGGGCTTAGTAGGTCTGTCAGATTCATTACAGAAAAAAACTCTCAAGATGTTTCACCAACAAATCTCCTCTTCCTTATGGCAGAGGGCGGAGGGTAGGTTTTTTATCCATTAAGAGGAGATCAGATTCATCCCCGGGATCCCTACCCACCACGGAGCCCAACAAGGGGACACTCCATCGGAGTGCCCGGGTTGCCACAGGAGGGTTACCACAGCGCTGCACCGCCGTGGATCCCCCCCCCCACTCACCCTGGAGTTCAGTACAAGACCTAGTCCAAGCCGGTTGATCGGGAGTGGGTTAGCTCCCGACCGCCCGTCTAGAAGAGTCCGTAGCCAAAGCAAGTGTATTGAGACCTACAAGGAATGTTCCCCAAAATACGTAAACAACGTATCCCTAAGTGCAAAGCAGAATGTAGCACAAGGTAAGTAGTGGGGAAACAGACAGGCCACTCAACCGCCAGGACATACATTCCCTCCGACACGGGTCGCCATGCACGGCAAACACATGGGTGGGCGTTCAGCATACAGAGGGAGCCAGTGAAATAGAAGAGAGAGAGAAGAAAAGAGACAGGATGGTATAGAAGAATGAGAATGTACAATGGGGAGAAGAAAAATGATTTGAGAAGGAAAGGAATACTTGATAGCCCTCTCTGTATCCCCCCGTCAAGACGTCAAGAACCCCGTCAAGAACCCACCTCCAGAGATCACCCTCTCTCCAAGTGGAAAACAATTAACAGCCCCCTCTCAATATAAAATACCAGATTGTCACCAAAATGAAAATCAGCGAATTTTATTAAAAAATAACACTTTATTAGCAAAAGCACGCTGGTTGTCATGGTTCCGTAGTGCAACATATAAACAATGCCCATTAGTTCAAAAGCGGACGATAAGTAGCATTCATGGTTTCGCCTTAATAATTACATAGATACTTAAATAAATAATGAGATTGTTTTTTTGTTTTAAACTTTTTAATATAATAAAAAAGATGAAGAAAGTTGGCACGTTGAAGGATACAAAAATATTAATTGGACCTTTCGACACAATATCAATCGGATCATGGTGCTAGATATATAGCAGTTTATTTGAACATAGAAAATTTACGCGAGTTCGGACGTAGTAATTTGTCATTAGTATCCAAAAGATAGAACTCAGAAACTGTTTTATACGGAGTGAACAGTGAATGCCAAAAGTGGGACTTATACATTTTATTGAGCGAACAATAATAATCGAACTTGGTCTCCGATGATAACTTGGTGAACTTATACGCTAATATTTTAACTGCACTTAAGATTTTGCTTAGGTAATGAACAATAAGGAGTATTAGAACTTCAAGCAGGTGAACGAGGATGGAAAGCCAATGGATAAACAGTGTACATAGTGGTTTATGAGAAGAAAAGACAAGATACGGATTTGGTCGGTAGCAAGAAAGGAGATATGACGAGGCCCATTGCTGAAGTCTACGGGGAGACATCCTTTACTAGGACAGCACCCAAGATTCTCATGGATAACAGGTTCTATAGCGCTATAGTAAAGGTCCTGACCAAAAAGAATCTTATACTAAAATTTATTAATAAATTTATTTTCTATTTTATGACAGCTGATTATCTTTTGCAGTCACGTGCAATCCAGTAGGATATTTAAATTTTGCATTTCAGATTCCACGCTTCTCCGTATGGGAGGGCAAATTAAGTAATCGTAAGTACTTACGATTATTTGAGTACAGAACCCGCCGACGGAGTCAGCAACGGTGTTATAATTAAATATAATTTGGGAGCTCATTCTCGTAATTTCCTGGTGCCCATAGAATTATTATAAATTAGGAAACACGTTACAGGAATTTGAGGGCAGCAAGACAGGGAATATGGGTGGGTATATTTCAGTATAGTGGTTAAAGAATACCCCGAATGCATCCTGGATGCTTCTAATCACTGCCTTAAAATGGGGAAATTCTTTAAGGAATGGAAGCAACACAAGCTAGTCCTCATATGGAAAGGAAACAAACCAATTGAGCTGAGGTCGTCGTTCAGACCTTTGTGCCTGCTGGATACGATGAGTAAATTACCAGAGGGATTGCTCCTTCTACGACTAGAGAGACACGTGACTTCAGGAATAAACTTCTCAACGAGACAGTTTGGGTTTAGAAAGGGTTTCTCGACAATAAACGCTATATAAGAAGCAGTCCACTAAAAACTGGGCTGAAACAGCCGGAAGTTTTTTTTGTGCTCTGGTGGCGATAGACAAAAATGTATTCAACTCGGCCAGCCGGAAAGAGATAATACAGACCTTGATAGCTAAAAAGATCCCTTATGAGGATACTGGAGAACTACCTCCGCGAGAGAAATAATATTCACAAATGGATATAGGATAGAGAAAGACAGGACTTGTGGTGTCCCACAAGGGTCCAGATTGGGCCCCTTTCTGTGGACTGTGGACGATGATCTGCTGAACACATCTTCCGAAGAACTCTCAACTCATTGGTGATACTGACGAGACACAGTGTGTCATAGTGACGTGGAGCAACTGGAAATGAAGACCAATGACACTCTTGACAGGGCGAAAAGATGGCTGAATATAAGAAATCTCCAAATCACGGTAGCAAAAACAGAAGTATTGGTTACAAATTAGAGAATATTCCGCCCCTCCCTCCCCCGGTGATCGAATGAGAAAAAAGCATATAGAATGGAAACGGAAAATAACATATCTTGGTATCGAGATTCATTCGAATTTAAACTTTGGATCCCATATTACAAAAATGGCAGATAAGGCAGCAAAGACTAGAGCAATCCTCTCCAGACTTATGCTGAACTCTGGAGGACCCATTAAAAGTAAACGAAGATAGATATCTAGCTCAGCACACTCAGGGATGCTGTATGCTGCCCCAGTGCTGGCGACTGTGGAAATATTTACAGATTCAGTGAAGGATGTCACCGAGGATAATTTTGGGTTATCATACAGTATGCAGACTTAGCACTGGCAGTGTACCCCTTATCCATCTTCTAGCTCAAGAAAGGAAAGCAATGTATCTAAGGCTGAAAGCGGCTAATCAACAAATGCGCCCACCGACAACAAAGCAGTTACATGATATCAAAGCTGAGCTGCAAAACCATCTTATGTAGAATGGCAAAGCCGATGGGATTTGCAGGAACAAGTCAGATGGACTTATAGTCTTATTACAAACACCAAAGAATGGATTAGTAGAAACCACGGAGCAATGAATTACTACTTGTTGTAAGCTCTTTCAGGACATGGGTGTTTCAAAAAGTACCTCTTTTGGTTTAAAATCGCTGAAAGCCCGATATGTTCTGCCATAAACAAGATGACGCTACGCACTCTACATTTAAATGTAAAGCCAGAGAGGAAGCCAGAACGAAATGCCACGATAAACTGCGATTGGAATTCTCCTGTAAATGCAATCGAAACTATGCTGTAATCTCAACAAAACTGGAAGAGACTTCATAATGAATATTCTCAAACAGAAGGCTATCATTGGTAGTAGATCAAGCACTTGCTCACACTCAGTCCCAGAGTCGTAATGTCTCGCTAGATGGTTCCACGTGTGGGACTACTCGGTTAAAGGCGAACGGAGGGGAGTTTTAGTCGGTAGACCATGCCCGGGAGTCTCCACCGGTCCCAGCTCCACCAGTCTCCATAAAGGATTTCCCGTCTCAAATAATAATAATAATAATAATAATAACAATAATTTAAAAGAAATAACAGCTAAAGGCATTGCGAGTGCCATAAGAAAGACTCAAAATTGAAAATCTCATGGAGCAGATTGAATCCGAAATTTCTGGTAGAAGTACTTTACTCATGCTCATGAAATCATTGCACGCTGTTTCACTGAAGTGCTCAATAACCCTGATAAAATGCATGACTATCTGAGTGAAGGAGACACTTTTCTAATGTTCAAAAACGGAAATGAACAAAATCCAATGAATTGTAGACCAATAACATGCTTATCAACCATATACAAGCTCTTCACCTCTGTTATTGGTGAGAAAATCTACCTCCACTGTGCAAATAATATCTTTGAAGAAGAACAGAAAGGTTGTATTAAGGGAGCTATGGGATGTAAACATCAACTCATCATTGATTCTGTGGTCTTAAAGCAAGCTCAAACAAAGAAAAGAAATCTCCACATTTGTTATATTGATTACAGCCAAGCTTTTGACTCCGTTCCTCATAAATGGCTCAACAAAGTACTGGAAATATATAAAATCTGTCCAAATGTAAGAAATATTCTTCAACGTCTAATTAATAAATGGCGTACAAAGGTACGATTCTAAGGTTATTACCTTGGGAAAAGCTGATGTCCGAAAAGGTATATTTCAGGGTGATTCCCTATCAGCACTATGGTTTTGCCTAGCTCTAAATCCACTATCAACTCTTTTGAACAACACTAAATGTGGCTATTGATTGAACATGAAAAACACAAAAAGACTAACCCATTTACTGTACATGGATGACCTTAAGCTCTACGCCGAAATAAACGCCATGATAAACTAGAATCGCTTATAAGTGTAGCAAAAATGTTCAGCGATGACATCGGAATGAAGTTCGGTCTTGATAAATGTGGTATAATAAATATTCATAAAGGAAATGTACAAAACACAAACCAAAGTTTCTGTGATATGAAAAAGATACCACCTGAAGAAACATATCTCTATTTGGGAAACCCTCAGAACCATCGACTGGATCATAATCGTATCAAGGAGAAACGTCGAATAAAATATCAAAAGCGGCTAACAAAGTTGTTAAACACTTATTTATCAGGGGATAATCTGATTTCAGCTATCAACACCTGGACTGTGTCGGTCCTAACCTACTCCTTTGGTATTGTTAAGTGGACTGAATCTGACCTGGAGGAGCTGGACAGATCAACGAGAATTAATTCCGCTGTCTTCATTCAAATTCCTCAGTAAAAAGTTTATATCTACCTCGAAGGATGGGAGGCAGAGGGTTGGTTAATATAAAAACGCTTTGCCTGAGACAAGAGGAAAAAATGCGACAGGTCCTTTTAAACTCCGACATATTAATGAAATTAACTGTTAATGAGGACCGCGGCTTCACTCCGTTGAACCTCCATGAACGAAATTATGATTTCTATGAAATCATAATTTATATAAATCAATTTCTATGAAATTATGATCTCTACCCGCCAGTCGAACTTTAATGAATGGAAACAACAAGAAATACATGGAAGATACCCAAAAACTCTTTGTTTCGAGATAATGTAGACACACGTTCCTTGGTGGAGTGGCTTTTGGAGAAACAAATATATCCTGAGACCGAGGGTTATATAATATCAATTCAAGACAGAGTTATCAAGACCAGAAACTATCGAAAGCATTGTTTAAAAGAAGATGTGGTGGATAAATGTAGGAGATGTGGAGTTGTAGGATAAACTATAGAACACATCACAGCTGCATGCTCTTCCCTCTCAGACAGTGCTTACTTAGGAAGGCATAATCAAATTGCGAAAATCGTGCACAGGGCAATTGCAATAGATCATAAATTATTGGATGAATAGACGCCGCCATTCTATAAGTACACCCCGCCTCCAGTGCTGGAAACAAGTTCCAGCCTTTTATACTGGGACAGACCAGTTTTAACTGATCGTACTGTCGATTACAATAGGTCAGATATTCTCCTTATAGATAAAAAGAAGAAAGAAGGAGTAATAAGACATCGCAGTACCATTATCCCACAACATCAAACAGAAAGAAATAGAAAAAATTTCGAAATATGAAAACTTTCCTATGAACTAAAACATGTTTGGAAATTAAATGCTACCAAAACATACCCACTCGTGATATCGGCGGAAGGCCTGGTCAGTAAAAACTTCCTTAAAACTTAACAGAACTTAAACTACCCAAAAATGTTCTGAACATGGGACAGCGCGCTGTTTTGTTGCAAACAGCCCATATCGTAAGAAAATGTTTATCTTAAGTCCAGACATTAGATGAAGTAGTTCTGTGACCGAACCTCTCCCCAAAACAAATCTGGGGAAAGTGAGCATTTTTACCAGCAAAAAGAGCAGAGAAAAAGTAGGATGATGATGATGATAATAATAATAATAATAATAATAATAATAATAATAATAATAACAACAATAGCCGATCCGGTAGCCAAAATCGCTAAGCCAATCTCGGACGAAAGGATCGCGGATTCGAGTCCCGTCTCGGGCATGGGTGTGTTTGTGCATGTCTGTTATGAGTGTGTATTCCAATTACCCTAGATTATCATTTTCCATACCCCATCCTAGCAACCCTGGAAGATAAAAATTGGATTCAGCATAATGCTGATCCCCCCAAAAAAGGATTCACGTACACTTGCCACGGGATAAATGTAAACTGCAATTTTTTCTTTCCTTAAAGATGTTGCTTCATCAATGGAGCAAAATGAAGAACCCATTGGGATATTTTTAGATCATTCGAAACCTATTGACGTTATTAACCATAACATTGCTCTCAAAATTACCTTCTTATGGAATTCGTTGTATTGCCCTAGATTGGATAACCTCGTACCTTAAACATCGATCTCAAAGAGTAGAAATACCGTACTGGCACGAAAGGACATTAGTAAATGATCTCTCCAATTCGTTGCCAATTGAAGATGGGGTCCCACAAGGTTCGATCTTAGGTCCTATCCTCTTTCTGTTGTACGTAAACGATATGCCCTCATCTATTAAAATTGGAAAAACAGTTCTGTTTGCCGATGACACGAATGTCCTTTGCAAAAAAGAAACAAATAATACAATTTCAGAAGTTTCAAATTGGTTTTGTAATACAAATGAATAAAGGAAACACATAATAAATAAACACATACAAAGGAAAAACTGTCTCAATGCAATTTTGCGTTTCAAATCGGAAATCGTATGCTCCATTGAAAATCAACAATATGCAATTAGCTGATGTTAAGGTAACAAAATTTCTATTTATTTATTTATTTATTTATTTATTTATTTTACGTCAAAAAACAGTTAAAAACTGCGTATGACGTGCTATGGGGAAAAGTGAATTGTGTGCACATTTTCAAAATTCTGTGACCACTGCACGACCCCCCCGGCGCCGAATACCATGGCGAACATGAGGTGCAACAGAACTGTGATTTCGATTTTGATGACTTGTTGGCCACCTTTGATGCCCTACAAGGCACGCCTGCACCGCCTGAAGATATTCCTGTAAACTGGGAATTCTGGCGACCTATTCTTAATGCGCAGAGCGCATTGGATGCCCAGGAACGGGCAACACGCGACCGAGAGGAGCGGGACGAGATTCAACAGGACGACGGCGTCTCACTCTGGCCTCAAGCACAACGACGCCTTCAACCACTACGCAACATTCCGCCACTAGTCTTCGAAGCTCGCCGGACCCCGAACGTGCAACATCCATTGTTCCAGACGGGTGTGCGCCACATCCCTCCTACGGCGGCACCGCTGATGTTACGCAATACGAGCCCGTGTCTTCAAGTGACTGTGCAAAACATGTGCGACGCGTCCATTTTGGAACCAGTGCCTTACGGTTCCCTCCGTAATTCTTTTCCCCTCGCCTTAGTGCCTAAAGCCGACGGATCCCACCGAGTGATCTACAATATGGCCGCGTGGACCGAGCATTACGACCCACCTCCAGTACGTTTGCCCTCACCGTGGCAAGTGTTGGCCGCGACACGCGCCAACTGTCTAGCTGTTAAACTAGATTTAAGTGATGGATTCTACCATATCCCGGTAGCTCCGCAGTTTCGGCCCTACCTTGGCGTCACAATACGCCGAAAACAATTTCGATTTTGTTGTTTACCCATGGGCTGGGCGCTCAGCCCCTATTTTATGCAAACTGCAATGAGAGCTGCCCTCCAGATATGTCGTTCTACGGCCTTTGTATATTACGACGACATTTTGCTCCTGTCCAACTCCGCCGAGGATCTTCAAGAAGACATCGAGGCCCTTCGAGGTATGGGCTTCAATCTCAACGCGAAGAAAAGCATTCTCACGCCCACCACATCTTTAAAGTACCTGGGCGTCATCCTGGACCTCGACGCCGGGACCATCCGAGCGGACGCCGACTACGTGCGGGCCGTCCGGTCACTCCCGGCGCGCTGGCTCGCGGCGCCCCGCTTCGCGGCCACCGTCGCCGGGATGATCGGCTGGCTCGCCGTGGCGAGCAACGCTTCCTACCCGCTAGCAAGATTATTGCGCATGGACCCCGCCATGGCGATACCTTTCATCCGCCGGCTATGCCCGGAGGAAAGGTCTCTCCACACATCACAGCGCCCATCCTTGACCGTCTACGCCGACGCCTCCCTGCGTAAATGTGCCTTCATCGCTCCAGAAATTCAAGAATGTTGTGTATGGGAACCGCTTTTTGGAAGCGGGATCTTTGATTACGAGTTCGAGGCCGCTCTTGGCGCAGTGTTATATTTTTCTAGCTATAATGTGAACATTTTTATTGATAACTTACCTGTAGTGTATAACATGTCAAAATTTGTATGTCATTCTCACGACCCAATGCTTGTAGCGCTTGCGCATATCATTTATGTAAATTGCGAATTCACACCAGTGTGGGTTCCTTCGAATCTTAATAAAGCGGACGCCTGGTCGCGAGTGTAGGGCCTCCGGCGGATCAGGGCTACCCCGGCCAATCAGGGGGCTCCGTTGCGCGTCTCCCGGCGCAACGGCCCCCTGGCTTGGAACGGGCGTCCTGGTCAGTCGGAGCCTGACACTCGGCGATGCGGGTCGCCCAAGAAGTCATATAACACTAAGTCATATACTACTTAAATTTTGAATTTTAAAAGGGAGAAAAAAACAAAACTCCCATGTAGTAAAATCTATTTTCAAGGATAAATAAGCAATAAATTTTGAATTTTGAAAGGGAGCAAAAAAAACAAAAAAACTCCCATGTAATAAATCTATTTTTAGGATAAATAAGCAATATTTTTTTAATTTTGAAAAGGAGAAAAAAAACTCCCATGTAATAAAATCTATTTTCAAGGATAAATATGCAATAAATTTTGGCTCTTATTACTTCCTGTCGCGACAACATAGAAACGATAATTTGATTAATTGTATTTCCCACTGAATTCTAGAAGACGTGCACAAAAAATTAAGTTACATTTATGTCCAGAAGCAAAACAAGGGGCCATCTCAGCATTTGCTCAATGGATCAGGGAAACTGGACAAAAAAACCTGATCGAGATGGTCATTGACCCGGAAGCTGTAGTACAATAGTTGTTACAGGTTGTTTATTCTTATTTATACAGTCCAAACGGTAAATAATGCATTATGTATCATTGTTAAAATGAATGTTACTTTTTTGTGATGCTCAGTATAGTCTCTAATTGTTATGCAGTTATGCAGCAGAAACGATTTCACTTGGGATTTAAACTTTTCTATTGAATGTAATCGTTTAGTGTCATCTGGCAAAGTGTTGTAAAATAATGTACATGTATTGTATGTGAATTTTTTGTAATGAGCTGTTGATACTGTCACCTGATGAATATGATTTCTACGTCGAGTGTTATAGTAATAGACTTCGGCATTTTCTGAAAATATATTCCGCCCTTGAGCAAGTCATTTTTACAAAACCACTGATTCGTAAATAAAAAGACACGGTAATGGTAGAATTCCTAGATTAATGAAGAGAGGCTTACATGAATCACGTGGGTGGGATTTGGTTATTATTCGTACAATTCGTTTTTGTAATCTAAAAGTCTGGGAGCTATAAGATGTATTTCCCCAGAATATTATGCCATATCTCAGGCGGGAATGAACATTCGCGAAGTATACACAACGAGCAGTATGAAGGCTGACTGAATTTGAAGAATTCTGAACGCATAGCATAATGAACTAAATTACGTGTTCAATTCATTTAAATGGACGTTCCATTTAAGGTTTGACTGAATTGAAAGACCTAAAAATTTTGTTGCCTTAACATCAGTCAATGGTACACTGTTCATTTTCAATGGAGCACAGAATTGTTTATTGGAAATGGAAAACTGCAATAAAACCGTTTTCTTTTCGTTTACTATTAATTTATTTCGGAACCAATTTGAAACATCTGATATTGTACTATTTACGGTTTCTTTATTGCAAAGGATGTTCGTATCATCCGCAAAGAGAACCGTTCTTCCGTTTCGAATCATCGAGGGCATATTGTTTACGTAAAGTAGGAACAGAAAATGGCCTAAAATCGATCCTTGAGGAACTCCACATACAACGGGCAAAGAGTCGGAAAGGTGCGTACCTAATGTTCCATCATTCCAGTAAGGTATTTCAACTCTCTGAGATCGTTGTTTAAGGTACAAATATAAGCAATACTACGAATTCCATATGAAGGTAATTTTCAAAGTAAAATGTCATGATTAATGACGTCAAAAGCTTTTGAGAGATCTAAAAATAATCCAATAGGTGCCTCGTTTTGATCCAATGATGAGGCGACATCTTTAAGAAAAGAAAATATAGCTGTTTCCGTTGATTTTGATTTTCTAAATCCATGTTGGCAATCTGAAATCACGTCGTGTTTAGTGAGAAAGGTTTCCATTCGTACGTAAAAAAGTCTCTCTAATATTTTTGAAAAAACTGATAGAAGAGAAATGGGCCGATAATTTTGAATTTCATTTTTGTTGTCGTTTTTGAAAAGCGGCTTAATTTTAGCTGTTTTGAAAATGTCTGGAAACGTTCCAGTGCATTAAATGCATTAAAAATGCAATTTTGTGCCTGAAGACCCTTAGTGAGATCGGCAGCAATTCTCGAAAAGTATTGGTTAAAGAGACTAGCCACTGTTGCCGGATCGTTCACATTTATATCGTTATATTTTAAAACAACATTCTCTACGGGCTTTCTAGTTGATGTGGTAGTATTTTTTATTATATTCCACATTGCTCTTGTTTTATTATTTGAGTTGAAAATATCTTGATCGTTTTTCATGATTTTAGCCTGCCTTATGACTTTTCGTAACAATGTTTTGTATTTTTTAAAGTAGATAAGGAAATCTTGAGATACGTCATGACGTTTAGAAATGAAAGAAAGAATTCGCTTGTTTTTACAAGATGTCCTAATCCCTTGTGTTATCCAAGAATTGCTTTTCCGTGAAATATTTAATTTTCGTTTTTGAAGAGGAAAGCAAGTGTTAAAATGAAATGAAAGAGTTGAAAAAAAAGAATTATATTTGTCGTTTGTATCAGCAGTATTATAAACCGTTTCCCATGATTCCTGCATCAAGTAATCAATGAATAGTTTAATTTTACTTTTAGTAAACAATCTAGTCATACGTGTATTATTGTGTCAGTGATCGCATTTCTTATAATGGTAAGAATTTGGGCATCGTGGTCACTGTATCCTAAATCTTTTGTTTCAACTTCATATCGAGTAGTAGTTTTGTTAATTATAATTTGATCAATTGCCTTCCTCGAATGTTGTGTGATCCGTGTAGGTACATTAATTGTAATGTCTAAATTGAAGGACTCAAATGAGGTAATAGGTCTCTCAATTCAGTCAAACCTCAAATGGAATGTACATATCACACAATTAAACACTAAATTATGCTCATTATGTTATGCATTCAGAATTCTTTCTAATTCTATCAGCCTTCATGCAGCTCGTTGCGTGTATTTTGCAAATGTACATTCCCGCCTAAGATATGGCATAACATTCTGGGGAAGCTCATCCTTTAGTGCCCAGACATTTAGATTGCAAAAGAAAATTATCCGAATAATGAAAAAATCCCATCCACGTGATCTGTGCAAGCCTCTTTTCATTGAGCTTGGAATCTTACCATTACCTTGCCTATTTATTTATGGGTCTGTAGTATTTGTCAAAACTGACTTACTAAACGGCGGGAACTTATTTTCATGTAATACTGATATTTATAGTTACAACACTCGACGTAGGAATCATGTTCATCACGTGTCAGTATCAACAGCTCACTACAAGAAATCCACATACAATGCATGTACGTTACTTTACAACACATCACCAGATGAAATTAAACAATTAAAATTGGTACATAAATTTAAGTTAAAAGTAAAATCTTTTCTGCTGCAAAACTGTTTCTATACAGTTAGAGACTATACTGATCGTCAAAAAGAAAAATAATGTTTACTTTAACAAAACTAAGATATAGTATAATGAATTAGTTTAGATTTGAATTGTATAATTTTAAAAAAAATACTCAATATACCTGTACCAAATAATGTAATTCAGCTTCCGGGTCAATGACCCCCATCTCGATCGGGTTTTTGTCCAATTTCCCTGATCCATTGAGCAAATGCTGAGATGACCCCTTGATTTGCTTCTGGACGTAAATGTGGCTTCACTATGCGCACGTTTTGTTGAACTTTCCTTTTGCTTCTAGTGGTAGTAGAGCTTTGGGTGAGTTTCTATTTTGTTAACAATACAGAAAAATCAAATCTGTTCCTTCCTTAACCGTTAAAAATAAGTTTTCTATAATTTGGCAACGAAAATATCTAGTTTTTGAAATGTTAATCTCTGGCTTTTTTAAATTTATTATTATTATTATTATTATTTATATTATTATTCATCTTTCAACTATTAATAGTTAAATTGTTGGGAAGGGATTCTGAAACCCAAGAAAGCGTGCGCAGATGATTTTCTCCCCCATACGTCACATACAGTTTTTGACTGTGACTAAATAAATAAATAAACTGAGTCTCGGTAAGTGCAGTGTTTGTCCGCGTGGTCCGAGATGGCCAATTTGCGACAAAATAATAATAATAATTATTATTATTATTATTATTATTATTATTATTATTATAAATTAACACTATTTTTATACACGGAATTTTCTAGCTTCAGACATGAGAATACGAGACAAATGTAAATATATACAATGTATTAAAAAATATATAAACCTAAATTTTATAAACTCGTCATGTATAATAAATAATAATTATATACTTTTAAATATTAAAAATGTTGGCCTTTTTTGTTGAATTACTAAAAAGGATGGGCCCCAATCTGTTAATAACCTAAGGACCTCGGATCTTGAAGTCCGGCCCTGATTCCCTTATACCAGGGGTGTCCAACTTGCAAGGCCTCGAGGGTCACAACTGAAATCTTCAATATGCTTGCGGGGCTTATTTTCATGACTCGTGCGATCCATCCACGACTTCACCGTATTTTGCACTCGTCTTCACCGATCTTGCCCTGCTGGTCTGAAAGGTGGAGGAGGAATTGAAACCATGGATGACATCAGGCCCTAGCGTGCACAACGCAGCGAAACACATTGATATGATTTTGAATTTGTGAATTTCCTAAAAAAAGAACCTGGAAACTAAACTTCACCTCTTTTTAAGGTAAGGGGGTGTTGACCTCGACAGGGCGCGGGCATTAGGCGCACAATGCTCTCGCCCGACGTGGATACATGGGACTTCCACTTTTGACTAATAACCAGGGAACTTATTTCTATGTAAATATATATTTACTAAATAAGCTAATATCTTTATTTATTTGTTTATTTATTTTACGTCAAAAAACAGTTAAAACTGCGTTTGATGTGCTACGGGGAGAAGTGAATTGTGTGCACATTTTCAAAATTCTGTGATCCCTACACTAGGTCATATATTATACATACTGATTTTTGAATTTAAAAAAAAGGCTCCAATGTAATAAAATCTATTTTCAAGGATAAATAAGCAATAAATTTTGGGCTCTTATCCATGTTGTCCTTTGGAATAATACTTCCTAGAATAACTGTATTTCCCACTGAATTCTAGAAGACCTGCACAGATAATGAAATTACATTTATGTCCAGAAGCAAAACAAGGGGCCATCTCAGCATTTGCTCAATGGGTCAGGGAAACTGGACGAAAAACCTAATCGAGATGGGGGTCATTGACCCGGAGGTTGCAGTACAATACTTGTTTCAGGTTGTTTATACACATCTATACAGTCAAAATGGTCAATAATACATTAAATATAACTGTTAAAATTCATGTTACTTTCCTTGTGATGCTCAGTATAGTCTCTAATTGTTTAGAAACAGTAATGCTGCAGAAACGATTTCACGTTGGATTTAAACTTTTCTATCGAATTTAATCGTTTAATGTCATCTGGCAATGTCATCTGGTGATACTGTCACCTGATGAATATGATTTTTACGTCGAGTGTTATAGTACTAGACATCCGCAATTTCTAAAAATATATTCCCACCCTTAAGCAAGTCATTTTTGACAAAAACCACTGATTCGTAAATAGACAAGGTAATGGTAAATTCCTAGATTAATAAAGAGAGGCTTACAAGAATCACGTGGGTGGGATTTGGTTATTATTCCTACAATTCTTTTTTGTAATCTAAAAGTTCGAGAGCTATAAGATGTATTTCCTCAGAATATTATGCAGAATATCTCAGGCGGGAATGAACATTCGCGAAATATACACATGGAGCAGTACGACGGCTGACTGAATTTGCAAGAATTCTGAACGCGTAGCATAATGAACTTAATTTTGTGTTCAATTCATTGAAATGGACGCTCCATTTAAGGTTTGACTGAATTGAGAGACCTAAAAATTTTGTTGCCTTAACATCAGTCAATTGTACACTGTTCATTTTCAATGGAGCACAGAATTGTGTATTTGAAATGGAAAACTGCATTAAAACAGTTTTCTTTTAGTTTACTATTAATTTGTAATTTCGGAACCAATTTGAAACATCTGATATTGTACTATTTACGCTTTCTTTATTGCGAAGGATGTCCGTATCACACGAAAAGACCCGTTCTTCCGTTGCGAATCGAGGGCATATCGTTTACATAAAATAGGAACAGAATAGGGCCTAAAATCGATCCTTGAGGAACTCCACGTGCAATGGGCAAAGTCGGAAAGGTGCGTACGTAATGTTCCATCATTCCAGTAAGGAATTTCCACTCTCTGAGATCGTTGTTTAAGGTACGATCATAACCAATCTAGAGCAATACCACGGATTCCATATGAAGGTAATTTTGAAAGTAAAATGTCATGATCGATGACGTCAAAAGCTTTTGAGAGATCTAAAAATAATCGAATAGGTGCCTCGTTTTAATCCAATGATGAGGCGACATCTTTAGGAAAAGAAAATATGGCTGTTTCCGTTGATTTTGATTTTCTCAATTCATTTTGGCAATCTGAAAGCTCGTCGTGTTATGTCGATACTAATTTGTATTATCTTTATGTTTCACAATATGTAGAGTTAAAAAATACTTGTATTTTCCATATGTTGTGTTTTGGTACAGATTGGTACAGAATAAAAGTCCAAACAATTTCCATATTTCTTATAAAATCTGTCCATATAACATACTAAGCTTAACAGTGAAATTTCATCAAATATTAAAAATGCATCTCAACAAAGAGCTTTGAAATTTTCAGTCATTCCTTAAACATGAGAGTTTTTTGAAAAATTGGGAGAATTGACACTGAGAAAATAAGTTAAGAAACTGAACGTTTTATGCGAATAATATATCCACACTCCGGTCCTGTGGCCCTGTCTGAGGGGACTGAGTGTCCTGCAAGGTAAAGGGGGCCGCGAGGAGGCGATGTACTACTGGATTTGTTTGATAGATGGCCTTGAGACTTCATTTGCCTGTGGGAAACGCACCTCAATTCAGTATCACACCACCCCTTCTCCTTTCCTCTAAGGCAGCCACCCGGAAAAGTCAAACGTCACAGAGACTTCGACATCAGAAATTGATTTCTCTTCGGTTAAAACCCAGTCAGAATACTACTCGTATGTATTGGTTGATCTCTTTTAAGCCAGTGTAAAATATCAGAAATAGCACAATCTGACAGTGTAAAATTAGAAGTTACATTTCAGAATTTAAAGATGAACTGTTGATAAACCATCAACTGACAAAATATTATTTCCAATGTCATTTTTTATCATATTAAGTCTATATTTAACTTCATATTTTGATAAAAATGACTACATACATATTTACATATTTCATAAATTTTTAGACCATTTAAATATGATCCCTACTAATAACTTTTCACGGGCCACAATAAAACGCATCGCGAGCCGCCTGTTGGACAACCCTGCCTTGCATTATTTTCGATCGCAAAGAATATGCAGCAGGTCCACATGAAGTCTTTCAAATTTCTTATACTTTTCCCACTTGATTTCCCAATTCCCTTTCCCTCTGAAAAAAAAAAAAAAGAAAAAACAATTACAAAAATTCTTGAACAAGTATACTTACATTCAATGGTGTCCATGGTGGGGTAGAGTGAAATATGATACTTCAGCCCCTCAAAAGTCAACGATACGTATTGAAAAATTTATCTTTTCTAACTTTCTTTTCTAACAAAAGTCATTCATATCAATTGTTAATGTTATAAAAATTAACTATAAGACAACAAATAAAAATGTATTTTATACTCAACATAAATGAAAAATTCTTCATATCAAAACATTGTCAGCTGGATACTATACTCACAGTACTATAAGTGCTCTTTAAATTAGAACACTCCAGAGTAAAAGTTAGTCAGTATATTCACATTGTATTTTCATTATTTTATTCACTAATAATATCACAGCTATGCCCCTGGCATTATCAGACATTGCCTCTGGCATTGTCTCAGATATTGCCTCTGGTATTGTCACCGATACTGCCTCCAACATTGTCACCATTATTGTCTCTGACATTGTCACAGACATCGTCAGAGATATTGCTTCTGATGGTCACAATATCTTTTATACTGTTAAGCATTTTATTTTATTTACAAAGTATTTTAAGTATTTCATTTACTTAATTAAGAATTCAACATTATTGTATAATGTAAATACAAAAACAATTCTGAACTATAAATAATGTAGATTATCTAAACTTATGTACTAAAAATTATAATCCAGAATATTCAGAGCTCAACAAAGTGGTGCAAATTGTACTTCTCCTCCAAATGTAACATACATAGTTTTTTAATATTTTTTTGTTGTTTAATTAAAAAAATGTACAATGGCCTTAGGTAATTTTTCAAAACTTCATAATATACAAAACAGATACTATACTACAGTACCCTTTCCAGATTCTCATCAGGAAATCAAAGTATATCATTTTAACTTGAAAATCTCCACAGAATTTAATTTGTCACCTTCGTATACTAAAATTTGGGTAATTTGGAAAATTAATGCATCAAATGACAATTGAACGATTTTCCACAAAAACAAAATCCTATTTCAATTAGGAAGATAATCATAAAATTCTTCACAAAAAAAAAGTATAATAGAAAATGATTTCAGGCAGTACCAATATAATATTTACTGCTAATGTTCAACTTTACACTTTTGTTAAAAAAATTTCTAGCACCATCACACCCAATAAATTATCATTTGCTGAAGTATCTTTGACATAGAAACACTGTAATTTCTCCTCTTTCATCTTATGATAATTGAAATGAATATGAATAGTGATTATAAGTGGTATTTAAATATGTTACATATAAGCCATTGTTAAGGGTAAATAATGATGGCAAAAATATTTTTTCTATTATTAAGGTAGATGCTAAAAGGAACTGCTTGGTTCGTCAGAATTTTACGAATCATAATTTGTATTCAACAAAGTAATGCAACCAAATATTTTAGATTATAGTACTCAAATTATTAATAAATATTCATTTTAAGGAGTAATACAGAGCTTGAAAAGCAAGTATACGTCAGAACTGAAATCTACAGCACACATGATCTTAAAAGCGGAAAATCAAAGCATGCTAAGTTTACCTGAGAGAATATGGCTTGTATGTATATTTTATACTTAGATGTAAGCAATTGTGGATATGGATATCCAGAAATAATGCAGTACACACTGCGATAAATTCTGACACACTCCTCGAAACACGGAGAATTTTAACTCTGACCGCCTTCAACAAATCTATATGCTACAAGACTTAACGAATCAATAACATTCTCAGATCCATGATGTAAGTAAAAGGTGATATGCTGCGCATGTCACCGACATTTTGAATCTATACACCAATAGCGTTTGTACCTTCGTCCTACCGCGAAAAACAAATTATGTACTACGTGTAAACATATAGTTACACAACAATAGTTATTTATGGGCGTTATAAAGGTTCTAATGATCTCAGAGATGAGTTCATTAGAATCAGATAGCGCCCGTGGTACATTACATGATTTTTGTTTCTCACCTAATTTTAATTATTAGTATTTACTTATTTACTAATTAACTAGTTATTAACTTGACTTGGTTAATAATGTGTATGTGTAAGTACACATACCCACACTAGTTTCTCTCTAAAAGTTAGACGCCTCAAAATTAGATTTGGTACCCTTACTCTTACATTTATGGATCAAATAACTGTAAAAACGTTTTCTGCCTAACACTAAATATCTTTAAAACCATCGCTAATATAATGAATTGTATGTTAAGAAGACGTGATATACAGAATTTTTTGACGAAAAAATGTATTTACTCTAAATTTGAAACATTTATTTTTCCCCCTGAACTATGTCTGTAAATCTTGTATTCTTTCAGGGTTCTCTCATTTTCAATAGTATCAAGGCTTCTTAAATCTGTTTTTGTTTCATTTTCCTATGGTAATATCATTTCCCATAAATCCTCCTCCCATAAGTCCACGCCAAAGGGCTTCCTTTCCTGGCAGAGCCACATTGATCACAACCTTAAATCTTGTAAACACTGTTTAAACTACTGCTTCCATTCATTTTTACTTTACGGTACACATGATATAGAAAGTATTTGCACAAATGCTTCGAAAAAAATCTGAATTTTTTCGGCCGAAAATTCCTTTGGTGGGTCTCTGAAACACAAAAAGTGGATTTTTCTTTCTCACAAGTACAGTAAATTATTCCAAAATTCTCACATTGTGGATTCGTGACAGCGAAAATGTGTTGTTGTTTTTTTGTTATTTTTTCATAAAACGTCACTCCGTTGGTCTGTGAACAACACAAGCGTCTAAAACAGGAGTTCCCACGGGGTCAGTTGATTGCTTAGTGATTCCGGGCGAGTCATCTGCTAAAGTCATTAGTCCCGTAAAAGTAGTGTCATGCTTATTTTTTCCTCGAAGGTGGCAGTGATCTTCCCCCGCTGGATGGTGAGACCTGTCGACTAGCGGGGTTTTCCTCAACGAGGTAACTCTCACTACCGGAACACTGTCCCAGGCGGAACAAGCTCTATGCTCCCGACTGGTCTTCCGTCATGTGTGGTAGTGTAGTGCATGAAAGAGAGAGAGAGAGAGAGAGAGAGAGAGAGAGTGAGTGAGTGAGTGAGTGAGTGAATGAGTGAGTGAGTGAGTGAGTGAGTGAATGAGTGAGTGAGTGAGTGAGTGAGTGAGTGAGTGAGTAAGGGTGAGGATAGAACAAAGAAGAGGAAGAAAAGTTAGCGTGAGGTCCGTGGCCCGTTTTTTGGGGGATTGATCCGACATTCGCCTGGTGATGGTCGGAGTAACCACAGAAAAAGCAGGGTAGCTGGCCGCTAGAATTCTCCTCCACACAGCCTAGCTGACAAGCTAGTGTCGAAAATCCCGCCACCGTCGGGACTCGAACCTAGGACATCCTGGTCAGAGACTGTAGTGGCATCAGTTGATGCCCTGAGCTACCTCTCCCGGTCCTCTGGATTCGGTATCGGCCCACGGGGGAGTGGGAGATGAAATTTTGAAGGGGCTCAGTGATGATCAAGAGGTCTAGTGGGGATCTATACCTCAATATGAACCGGCGGTTAATGGGTATAATTAAGATCCCATTCATTACAAAAAATATCAAACGAACTAGATAATGATTTGTTTTCTGATATAGAGCAACAAAACATATAATAATAAATCATGAATTCGCTCTTCTTCTTTCGTATCGTCGTTGTCGTCGTAATCGCCGTTAATCCTAGAATTGAATTAATTGGGTGTAGGCACTCAATAAATACAATTCCACTACTTTTTTATTTCTCGGTTAATTTTTCTTTCTAAACAAATATATTCATTTCTTTTGTAAATAATAGACAATTTACATATTTTTGGAGTGTTTCTATGCTTCTGCAATGCAAATTGTTTCCTAGAAAGCATTTTTTTCAAACCAACTTTTGAGCGCTTAGTGCCGCTCAGCCATCCCGAATATCCAAGAAATTTATTAGACAAAATATGTTTACAATTATCTTAAGAGCTTTTTTTCCAAATTTCGACGTTTCTTCCGGACACCCATATTGACAACGATCTTCTTCGGCATTTTCCCTTAGAGTTTGCCACTTCAATTATCAATGTCTCTCGGCCCTCCCAATCTCGCGGGTCTCGCGTTTGAGGTCTCATCCTCCACAGCTTCTTGATATATTTTTCCCATTCTCAAATTGGACTTCCTCTTCTTCTCCTATCAGGTGGGGTTGCCACTTTAATATTTTGTGACCATCTTTTTACCGACATTCTCTGAACAAGTCCATACCATTGCAATGCTCTATTTTCTTCAAAGAACAAATTATATCTGTCCTTCTCTCCGTATCACTGCATTCTGATCCTCCGCAAGTTGTAGGCGGTCTCATGTAGTCCATTTCTACTGTCCTAATCTTGTCACTTATTTTGTTTTGTGGGCTACATTTGCGCCTGTATAGTACTATATTTTCTACTATACAGAAGAATATCCTCTTTTGAGATCGCATTTACGTAAGGTCTGCACATGCCGTAAAGCTTTGAAGTTGCTTTCCCGTAATTACTTCTTAAGTTAATATGTGTCACTATTATCCAAGTTGTTCATAAAATATCCAAAATTTATTAAAGGTCCATTTGAAGGTATTATAACTTTTATGTTGGTTACCATTCTCTATATCCGTTATTGCTTGTCCAATGCATATACATTCGGTTTTATTTTAATTTATTTCTAATCCCCATTTATTTTATTATTCATTAGCTTTCAGCATATACACAATATTCTTCATCTTGGACAAAAGATTACACTGGTCGACAAGGTTTTCTTCACAAGAAATCTGATTAGTGTATCTAGTGCATTTTTTCATACTGAATTCAGATATGTAGTCAGAATTTTTCCATCAGGCTCAGTTTTTTTGTGACAGCTACTTTTAAAATCCGATTTTGTATTCCCTTTACCTGTCATAGTAACCTTTGTCTTATATTAAGTGATTTTTCAATCTGTATTTAAGGGCATTATATCATTATCATGTTGAAGCACCAATAGGTAACATTGTGCAGGTTTATTCATGTTTTGACACGTTCAGACCTTTATTGGTAGTAATTAAATTTTGTAAAATCTATGGATAAACTTTCTGATGGGTTCTTGTATTTAAAATCGAAATTTTCCAAAAGTCAGTAATGCAAATTTGAAAGAAGGGATTTTTGTAGGATCACAAATAGGGTCATTATGTTTAGTTTATGAACATTTTGAAGGACTGTTAAATCCACTAGAATAAGCACTGAGACCGTCTTTCAAAATTTTATGTTGCAATTCCTTTGAAACCATAAAGCAGAAAACTATCGTGACATAGTGACAGATCTTCTGCATAAAGCTATGGCATGTAACATGTCTTTGAAAATTAATGTCTTGGACCCTCACTTAAACTACGCCCGGAAAAGCTTGAGAATGTCAACGATGAGCATGACAAGTTTTCAGCAGCAAATTTGTACAGTACTGAAAAAAAAATTGATCGGGGTCTTCTGCGGCTAAGTTCAGCTTTTGCACGGCTTGGCCAGCCCTTGTCATGACGAAACGTCGCAGGCGGAGCCTCACAAACCATCGTAGCCAATCTCAACGCAGGGGGAGGGGAGTGCCCTAACAAATGTACGTCGTAGAACATGGCGGGCGTCGCTAGTTCAGATGTAGAAGTATTTTCAAATAAAAATACATGGAAGAAAGATGTATCAACATGAGTAAATTCATTGAAATATATATGAACACATAGCACTTAACCACAGTTAACACAATCTCTTTTTAAAGAAATTTACATTGATATCAGATAAAATAACATTGATGTTGTTTGATGATAAAATAACACTTGGTTTTACCTAGTTTTACTCATGATCTTATTGTATAAGGAATCAAATAAAGCCCTATTACGGAGGTTCGTGTATTTACGTAAGAAATAATATTGATTCTATATTCTTGTTAGAATTCAATTTATATTGTTGAAAAACTTTTTGAAATAACAGTAGTACATTTTACTACGCTCAAAATTATCTTACTTTGCACTACAGACTCCTCCAACAAAGCAAGCTTTAGATTATTTCAATTTCGTAGAAAAATCTAGAGATAACTCTGAACAAAATTAGTAATCTCTTTAAATACATTGTTGTATGTGGAGATTTCAATATTGATTTTCTGAGCGAATTTACGAAAAAGAGCAGTTTCTCAACTTAATTCATCTTTTTTTAATTTAGATATTACAGTGAACGTACCTACACGGAATACTCTTAAATCACAAAACAGCAATAGATCAAATTATAATTAACAAAACCAATAACTAGATATGAAATAATAACGAATAATCTAGGTTGCAGTGACCATGATGCGCAAATTTACAATTACTAATAACATGAATACTGACACAATAAATAAACACGCATGTGCCGAGAATTTATTACAGTTAACATAAAGTTATTTACGGACTACTTGCTGGAAGAATCATGGGAGGCAGTTTATAACGCTATTGACACAAATGAAAAATATAATTTATTTTTCTCAAAGCTTTCATTTCTCTTTAACGCATGCTTTCCTATTAAAAAGAGAAAATTAAACATTTCACGAAAAATTAATACTTCTGATCACAAAGGAATTAGAACACGTAAAATAAACGTACTCTCTACTTTATTTCTGAACGTCATGACGTAACTCAAGATTCCCTATCTACTTTAAAAATACAACATTGTTACGAAAAGTCATAAGGCAGGCTAAAATCATGAAAAACAGACAGGATATTTTGAACTCAAATAATAAAACAAAAGCAATGTGGAATATAATAAAAAATACTACCAAATCAACTAGAAAACCCGTAGAGAATGTTGCTTTAAAATATAACGATATAAATGTGAACGATCCGGCAACAGTGGCTAATCTCTTTAACCAATACTTTTCGAGAATTGCTGCCGATCTCACTAAGGGTCTTCAGGCACAAAATCAAAAACAAACAGTTCACCCAAAATTTGACACAATGTTCGTTTCCGAAACTTCTTCCTATGAAATTCTAAAAATAATCGTTAAACTAAAAAATAAATATTCGTCCGGTTTAGATGAATTCTCGGATTCTTTGTTAAAGACCTGTGCGAAGGCCATAATACATTCGTTAACTCACATATTTATTTCATCTTTATGCACTGGAACGTTTCCAGATATCAAAACAGCTAAAATTGCCGCTTTTCAAAAAAGGCAACAAAATGAAATTCAAAATTATCGGCCCATTTCTTCTATCAGTTTTTTCAAAATATTAGAGAGACTTTGATGCAATGAATGGAAACCTTCTCTACTAAACACACGCGCTTTCAGATTGCCAACATGGATTTAGAAAATCAAAATCAACGGAAACAGCCATTTTCTTTTCTTAAAGATGTCGCCTCATCATTGATCAAAACGAGGCACCTATTGGATTATTTTAGATCTTCTCAAAGCTTTGACGTCATTGATCATGACATTTTACTTTCCAAATTACCTTCATATGGAATTCGTGGTATTGCTCTAGATTGGTTATGTTCAGACTCTTAAAACAACGATCTCAGAGTTGAAATACCTTACTGGAATGATGGAACATTACGTACGCACCTTTCCGACTCTTGCCCGTTGTATGGAGTTCCTCAAGGATCGATTTTAGGCTCCGGCCTGTTCTCACTTTGCGTAAACGATATGCCCGACGATTCGAACAACGGTTCTCTTTGCGGATGATACGAACATCCTTTGCAATAAAGAAACCGTAAATAGTATAATATCAGATGTTTCAAATTGGTTCCGAAATAACAAAGTAATAGTAAACGAAAAGAAAACGCTTTTAATGCAGTTTTCCATTTCAAATAAACAATTCTGTGCTCCATTGAAAATGAACAGTGTACCATTGACTGATGTTAAGGCAACAAAATTTTTAGGTCTCTCAATTCAGTCAAACCTTAAATGGAACGTCCATTTAAATGAATTGAACACAAAATTAAGTTCATTATGCTACGCGTTCAGAATTCTTGCAAATTCAGTCAGCCTTCATACTGCCTGTTGTGTATACTTCGCGAATGTTCATTCCCGCCTGAGATATGGCATACAATATCTCTGGGAAATACATCTATAGCTCCCAGACTTTTAGATTACAAAAACGAATTGTACGAATAATAACCAAATCCCACCCACGTGATTCATGTAAGCCTCTCTTCATTAATCTAGGAATTCTACCATTACCGTGTCTTTTTATTTACGAATCAGTGGTTTTTGTAAAAAATGACTTGCTCAAGGGCGGGAATATTTTTTTCAGAAAATGCCGAAGTCTATTACTATAACACTCGACGTAGAAATCATATTCATCAGGTGACAGTATCAACAGCTCATTACAAAAAATTCACATACAATACATGTACATTATTTTACAACACTTTGCCAGATGACATTAGACGATTAAATTCAATAGAAAATTTTAATCCCAAGTGAAATCGTTTCTGCTGCATAACTTTTTCTATACAATTAGAGACTATACAGAGCATCACAAGAAAAGTAACATTAATTTTAACAATGATACATAATGCATTATTTACCATTTGGACTGTATAAATGAGTATAAACAACCTGTAACAAGTATTGTACTACAGCTTCTGGGTCAATGACCCTCATCTCGATCAGGTTTTTTTGTCCAGTTTCCCTGATCCATTGGGCAAATGCTGAGATGGCCCTTGTTTTGCTTCTGGACATAAATGTAACTTCATTTTCTGTGCACGTCTTCTAGAATTCAGTGGGAAATACAATTATTCAAATTATCGTTTCCATGTTGTCGCGGAAGTAATAAAAGCTAAAATTTATTGCTTATTTATCTTTGAAAATAGATTTTATTACATGGGAGTTTTTTTTTCTCGCTTTCAAAAATTCAAAATTTAAGTAGTATATGACTTAGTGTAGGGATCACAGAATTTTGAAAATGTGCACACAATTCACTTTTCCCCATAGCACGTCATACGCAGTTTTTAACTGTTTTTTTTGACGTAAAATAAATAAATAAATAAATGTTAGACCAATTAATTTCTTATACACATTTTAATTCCAATATTATGGTCCATACATAATTTGTGAACTTTATCAAATGTCCAGTTTACTACAGATGTTTTTGGTAAGAAAAACAATTATAATTACATATTTTCAATTGTTCATATGTTTATTAATTTGCAAATACTGTCTTTCTTGAATCGATACACTTAGGAACCATTTTAATAAAAGACAGTTAACTAAAGACCAACTGTATATTTATCATTAAAGTAACAATTAAACTAGATATTAAGCAATCAATTTTAATCTCTAATCAAATCTGCTATTTTGCAATATTCAACTCAGGGACGATTTGGGGACACTCCCCAGCAGGAATAGCACAGATTTCGGAATTGTTTTTAAAATTGTTAATTGTTGCAAAGTTGTTAATTAGCAGTTTTAGGTTCTGGGACTTCAGAGAACACTTCCCACTTAAGAATCACAAAAATTGGAAATTGTTTATAATTTAACAAATTTTCAAATTGTTTTTTATTCTTTCATCTCAATGCCCTTTACACAAGATGCATAATTCCGCAATCAAACCGGAGCTATCGCCTTTCTTTTTCGTGATACGCAATTGTTTTTAGGATCTTAGCATCTGATGCCAACTCTCATTTGTTTCCAGACAATTCATTCGATTCTGGTAGTCTAGTATAAAATTCAAATAGATTTGGAGTGTCTTGCTTTCTGCTGATTAAATTGTATTAACGATTTTTGACTTACGACAAATCGGTGGAAATTGTTGCTCATGAGCTGTTTTTTAACATTCAAAATTTAATTTCTATTCTTCATGTATCGTTGAAACAGTAGTTTGGTTATTTTGATTCGTCTGTGTTATAAATAAATTCTCTTACAAATTTCAAAACGCTGAGACTGTTTGCAACTAGACTGTCCTGCAAATGACTAACTGTCCTGCAAATGTAAAGATTTCTTTGTATTTGTGTGCATTCTATTCAGTGGTGCAAAGTGTATGCCAATATGTTTATCGTCCAGCGAAGAAATGACTATCAACAAAATATTTGCAAAATGCTTTTGACAGAGTGGTGGGTATCGTATAAATAATTTTCATATTTATTCCACGAGGCAAGTTTTAGGCAGCAGATATATATTCTGTGTAGTATTTTAATTTTGATGAAATTCAATCACATGTGAATTCAAATAGAAATATACATTTTTTACCTGATATGAATGGATCAATAGAGGAATTCAATGATGCCTCATTTGTTAATAATTTAAAGAATAATAATGTATATTTGACACCAGGCTTGAGCAATCCTCAACTCTAAGGCAAGCGACGCTTATCATTGGCTCTTCTAGTAATTCAAGTGGCCTGTCCTCGGAAGTTTATCTCCGTTCTCCTCGCCTTAAAAGGCGTAAGAGACGGAGTCTGTAGAATTAGGCACAAATCCAATAACACTTCTCCTGAGAATGCTTCGTTACGCTCTTCTTCAGGGGAAATGTTTTGGACGTGTATTAAATTGTGAAAAATTAATTAAATTCAGTGTAATAACCAAATAATAGTTTTGTATAATTTGTAATGCTACACACATTTAAATATAGAAATAAGACATGCAACTAAACAGTATACACATGTTTTAGGAAGACGAAAATTCTTTTCTTATTATTACATTCATTTGTATACTTTTCACAGATAGAATATTGAGAAGCACACCATCAATCTGATGACGGTCTGGTAATAATAGATCTTATACATAATTGTCGTGTAACGACAGAATTTTCTAATGTATGGCGGGAAATAAAGTACGACCATTAAAATGAGAGACCAATTTGCGATGAAACTGTTTTTTAATGCATATATTCCAAATCTATATACTTCTTAAATTAATTAACGTTGCTTCCATTTCCATTGAAGGCAAGGGCATAACATCCCTCACGCGCCTATGTTTTGAAAACGACCCTCAGGAGAAGTCATTGCCGAGTTACCTTGTTATTGAATCGAACTGATGAAATGTTCTGTTCTCACAGTAGTTCCCGAAACTCGTAAATTCCATCAGGCCATCTCAAAACTTAGAGTACTCGCATCCTCATGTAGGCTTCCGCGGCCGGAGTATGTCTCTTGGCTGTCCGGGACAAGCCGCGTCGATTTGCTCGTTGCTGACGTTTCGCCCAACATATTGTGGCCTTCCTCAGAGCGTACTGCTGTCAAATTTTTTTCAATTTTCCTCTCGCCAATATCCTTGGCGGGGCGGGGATTTATTCAATCTTGTGGAATACATAAGCCCAGCTGTTGCTTTGCGGAGCAAAGATGAGGGCTTTAACTTAAAAACAAACTAACGCGCGGAGGACGCGCCTCAGCTCCACCTGGAAACGGGCTTTCACGACCCGCCAATCCGGTACCTCTCCAAGGGGACACCCCCCCACGGTCGACCAATGACGGTCGCCGATTGGCTGTTTTGTCCTTTGCCTCTCAGACGGCTCTACACAACCAATTTTCGGCTCTTTTTATGTTAATCCGCTTCAAAATGTCTCCCTCATTCTGTTGCCACCCTCCCCACGCATCCACCTGCCCCCCCTTTCCCGCTACAGCTCGGTTCTTCCTCCGCCAATCCCATACCATCTGCCGGCTTCCTATTGGCCGATACCTTTGGCCGATACTGCCTACGCGAGCCATTTGACAGCCCTGCAGCGTTGCTGGGCCTGATGTTCGCGGATGATTTTGCATATTATGAAATCGGCGAACATCAGGCAGTCAGTTAGGCACTTATGACTGTCTCGCTACCCTTCCCGAACGGCTGTTGGAAACGACTCGCTCTCAACCTCGATAAATGCGTCGCCGTCAACTTCACTCGCAAGAGGGAACGCTGAGCTTGGCCGGCGCGCATTTGCCGTGGCAGAGCGAAGCGAAATATCTGGGCTTGTTGCTTGACAGCGGCCTGCTGGCACGCGCACGCCTGATACCTCGCGGCCAAAATCAAAATTAGAACCCTTCTTCTGAAACCACTTCTCCGTTCTCCTGATCTTTCTCTTTCCTTAAAGCGGCGCCTATTCACCGCATGCGTGCGCCCCCTGTGGGCGTACGCGTGCGAGGTTTTCGCCGCCGCTCCACCTTCCACTCTGCGTCCCATCCGGGTCGCAGAAAACAGAGCGGCGCGCCGCGGCGCGCGCCCACATCTTTAATGTACTTCTGACCACCGGAAACGCTGACGTGTTCAGAGTTCTGGGCGTGACATCAGTTCCCGGCGGAGCTTCAGCGGCGGGCGGAGACGGCGCTCGAGAGGGCGTTGAGGCCGCTCCGCTCCGCGCATCCCAAAGTGAGACCAGCGTAGCGCGAACAGCGCGCAGGGCCTTCCACAGAAGAAAGGCCCAAAGCACGTCGCCTCCACCTTCCGCGCACTTCCCGCACACGTTCTGAACTGTTGTGCGACGCGGGAGAGCAGAGCGCGTGGAGGCGGTCGCCGACCCCGATGCCGGAAACCACGTGGGAGGCGGAACGCGCCCCACCTGGCCTGGGCCGCCAAAATCTCGAATGTCGCGGCGCCACGGACGCCTGGCAGTCGGCGCCGTGACGTAAACAGCGCGCGTATATAGTGTACATAGTGAATTGGGTGGTGGCGTAAGAAATGTACGAGGAATGGTTTGTAAATATAGTATTAATATGTAGGACTGAGTGAGAATGAACAAATTTTGCAACACAAAGGAAATGTGAGAATAATCTAAAGAACTATAGTACTTCATCATTATTTATTGTTTAAAACAAGTAGCCCAAAGTGGCCATGTATAGTTTTAATTAGTCTAAGATTAGTTTTAATTGGTATTTTAAGATATCGCCCTCCCGCAGCTCCAGAAACCTAACGGTTGGAGCATTTTTGTATACCCAGTACTTGAATAAATTCCCGCCTTGCCAGGGCAACTGGCGAGGGGAAAAAGAAAAAGACGGACAGCTATGTGGGAGGCGAACGCCGCCCCTGATGCCGGAAACCACGTGAGGCGGGAAACGCGCCCCGCCTGTCCTGGGCCACCAGACCCGAAAACGTCGCGGCGCCACGGACGATTGAGTAGCAAGTCGGCGCTGTGATAAACAAACCGCCTTACTAATAAAGGTCTGTTTAGCCAGGAGTAACATATTTACTGGAAGTAACTACCTCAGAGTAAGCGTGAGTAAGCGCAGTTCACACAATCGCGGAGTAAGCGAGGTGTAACTACGCCAGCGTTACTCCACAATCAACGTTTGGCAACGTCTAAACCCCTGAGTCGACTTCTCAAATCGAATGTTCAATCGATAGTTTCGTTCGTTTGGCGTCTGTCCTTGGCAGTTTGTTGTTGTGAATCAGCTGTGAGTGATCGTAAGTCAGCATGGATTTCTTCAACGAAATTGAAGACATTGAAGCTGTGGAGGAAGTTGAACTCATTGGCAGCCTGGTGAAGGCCGTCCGGAGGAAGAAAGTCTATCGCCTCAGACGGAATCCTTTTCTGGAGGAATATTCGGCGGAGGAATTTCCGGAGGAAGCATTTTCGGGGCTGAAGGAGCGATGGAGCCTAGATATATTCGGGGAGAGTTTGTCTTCTGAAGGTGGTAAACTTTTCCTATAAATTTGCCAGAGCTAGGGCAAATTATATTTACATGCCCCGAACAATTGAAGAGGAAACACAAGCCGCCCATTTATTCTCATCGATAAATGGGTTCAGAAATGTGATTGGGTCCATAGACTGTACCCACATCCGTATACCCTACATGAGAAGAGATGCGGGGCAAACTTTTTTCAACAGGAAAGGCTTTCCATCTTTGAATGTTCAGGTACTTCATACAAACATTGGCTGTAGTGATTGTTTAATTTAAAAAAAGATCATCAGTAAGAATATTAAGTAATTGCAAACATGAACTCTAAGATTCATATATGTTTTTCAGGGTGTTTGTGATGCAAACTTAAAATTTCAAGATATCGTGGTTCACGACATGGAAGTGTCCATGATAAGGTTTTAACGAATCCCGTCTGAAGCGGAGAGATACATGAGGCAGAGAATTTAGAGGAGGTTGCTTGGGGATTCTGGTTGATCCTGCACCATATCTATTTACTCCTGTGCAACTGAGGCGTAAATGAGCAGGCGTACAACGCCAGCCATTGGTGCGCACACGCAACACCATAGAAAGGTACTTTGGCTCTTGGAAAAGCCTGCTTCAGGTGTTTGCTTTCAGGTATCTGAACTGTGATTAGCCTTTTTAATAACATTTATTACATTCTCACCTCACAGTTACTTCTATTTAATTGTAAAATATGTTTGCTCACAGGATTCAGAACATCACTGGAGCAGACGAAAGTGAGTATAGTGGCACTGGCAGTGCTTCATAATGTAGCTATTTCTTTAAAGGAAAGAGAATTTCCTATAGAAGAAATAATTGAAGAGCCAGCGCTAGAGCCACTGATTTTTGCTGAAAATCCACGTGGACTTGCTGTGCGTGCAGCATTCATCCAAAACAATCTTTGATTCAGTGAAAATTAAAAATAACTTTTGACTGCTCCATGAATGCTTAGGAATATAGGGTTTAGGAATATGGGAATATAGGGATAATAGGAACATAGGGTTTGTGGTTTTAGTGAGTTCACACTGTTGAGAAGTGCGGACCCTTCTCAGCGTCTTGTTGAAGATTTCCACAGTTCCCCTCGTTAAAAAAAGTCATTGACTAGCAAGAGCAACTTGACTTTGGTTCTGCAATGAACCAATGTGAGGCTGCTCTGCTTGTGGGTTTCATAGGAATAAGTTAGTGATTACAACCATTAAAGTATTAAAGCATTTTTTTTTTAAAATCTTATTTTTCTTCAGTTTTCCTCATGCAAACCCATTATAAGTTTTATAATTTCATTTTGTTCATCCATTATCTGTTTCTCATTTACTCTCGTCTTGAATACATTTCAGTCTCAACTTCTGTTCCTCTACCTTCAGCTGCTGCTCTTGTATTTTTAATCTTTTCTCCATCAGGAGTTCGTGTTCTTCTTCCTTCCTTGCATTCTCCCTCTCTTTGTTCTCTATTCAAATTCCTGTAATAAATCAAATCGATCTTATGAATGTTGACGGAACGAAAATTTTTCCCTTATATTATTAAAAACTGAATGAATAATTTTAACACCTTTGTAGTACGTCTTGAATTTTTTTCAAGATGAATAGCTCTGGACTTTTGTCCTGAATTACGACCCTGAAAAAGATTTAGAAAATGTTGTATATCAAACATTTATTGCATTCTCATTACAGAATTGCTTTTATCAAATTGTCATGCACCTTTCCCTCAGATAAAGTGGCCGGCAAATTCATCTTCCACACCGCGCCGACAAACTTGGACACCCCTCGGCCTAGGGGAGGGCAGGGGGAGGGACGCGTTGACCAATCGCTAGCAGGTAGAACCACAGTTGTCTGTGATTAGTGCAACATCCCAAGGGGTGGAAAGATCGTTGCCTCAGGGGGAGGGGGCTAGTTTGTTTACATACGAGGCGGAAATAAGTCACATTTCCCTACCGATGGAGAGATTTTGCCTGCACGTTCGCCACGACGAAAAAATATTTCTCAGCGGGGGTTTCCGTCCAGAATTATTGTCAATTGTCCTGTAAATATTTAGCATTTAAGCAACAATTGATCTAACGTTTAGCAATCGATTTGCAACTCCAGTCGAAGTGCAATTTTCAGATGCTCATTTCAGGCACAATTTGCGGACCCTTCCCGGTCGTTCTAACGCATATTTCGAATTTGTTTATAAAATTATAAATTGTTGCATAATTGTTAATTCACAATTTTTGGCTTTTGGGCATCGGAAGACCCTCCCCCCTTTAGATTCGCAAAAGTTGGAAATTGTTTATAAATTTTCAATTGTTGCAAATTTTTTTATTGTCTCATCTGAGAGGCGTTTAAACGCGATACAAAATTCCGAATTCGATCGGTGATATTATATTTCGTTCTCGAGATATATGTAATTGTTTAAAAGAAATTAACATTTTAGAATGACCCCATTTGTTTTCACTTAGAACAGTTTCCAATGTCGCACTTTTGCCTGCTATACTTTAAAAGCACTTTGCTTATAACCTAATTCTGTGGCCAATTTAAGTGCGCTAAATCCGTCTTTTTATGGCGAATAAGAACATAACTTTTATTTTGTTTTTATATTCTCTTTTAAATGCAGCAATTTGCAAGTCGATATATTTATCAAATAAAGAGGAAACTGATTATATACAAATTATTTTGAATAAAAATACGTCGAAATGAGTGTTTCTGCTTTTTCTATCAAAGGATGTTGCTGAGCAACCGAATAGCTGTGTTATTAATTTTTTCAAAGGCTACTTTTAAAACTGTGAAGAAACTATACGTTCTCTTATTTACCCATTACCATTAAAAAATACGGAAACATACTATTAGCTGTTTGCTGTAAACTATATTGAATTGGATAAATGGAATGTTAAAGTTTTCAAATAAAGAAATATTTGTTTTGTGCGTTGAAAGATCACATGAGTGGAATCACACATTACAATATTTACATAAGTGTAGAAATTTCCAAATGAACCTATATAAACTTTAAGTTAATATTTTCAACTCAATTTATCATTCAATAAGTCAGGATCATCTTTCTAAAACTGTTAATTCCATGATTTCATTTTATATTATTCAAATAAGAGCTAAAAGCATCATGTGCTAAATCTGCGCATTGTTAATACATATTTTTAAACATCATTAATATATTTAACATACGTTTTTTAGATTGGCGAACGTTTCAATGAAATTTCATGAATTCCTAAATGCTTGAAAATAAATACTTGTAAAATTAAATTATTGTAGCGTGTAAGAATATAACAAACTCACGTACTTGGTAAAACGAGTTGATACTACTAAAAGAAAGCAAAACAGATGTTATAACAATTCAAAGAGATTTACCGTTTGTTTACAGTTTAGTAAATACCAATGCTCTAGCATTTCCCAGTGAAAATACATAGAACGAACTTGGTGGTCAAGTGATATGACCTTCCCAACACAGACTACATTTCAGTATCGTCAGAGTTCGAAGGTGGTTTGTTGGCCGCTACTCTCCATTCTACGAATCTATCAAAACCTTGAATTTTGCACGTAGTGGTTTATTAAACGGAAACGGGCCATTCAAGGTATCTAATGTGCGATCTTTGAAAACTATCCCTAAGAAATTATTATATACATTATAAACTATTATATATAAACACTTATATATAACATTATAAACTATCCCTAAGAAAAATATCAAATAAACAATGTTAAAGGTCACCAGCTTTAACGGCAATGTTTAAAGGCAATGTTTGCCTTTACTATTTGAATGTTTTCAACATCCCCAAAACCTACAGAAAACTCATGTTTTTACAGGTTATTATAAAACCAATTCAATAAATGTAAGCATTTATTCACGTTATTATTTTTAAAACACTCAAATATCTACGATGTTATTTGATTCATGTCTTTATCGAAGATCTGAGATTCAAAAACTGATAAGCAGAGAATATTAAAGTAATTGAGAGTGATGATGAAGTTAATTGATCAAATGAAAACAATGTTTCTTGTTTCATATAATGCTATCTTGTTTACAGACATGTAATTGCATGTGACACCTATTTAAACATCCGAATCCAATGAAAATTCTTCTGAACAAAAAATCATTAATAAAACGTTGATTCATCAGCAAGGATTATATTATTAAATACATTTTAGAGATTCATGTGATCCTGTGTGAATAACGTAGTAAACGAGCTTCGTATGATCCAGTTTCTCAGAATAATACAAAACCTGCTAGACAATATTAATTAAACATAATAGCTACAAATAAACTATTTACGACATGAGTATCGTAAGATATCTTATTATTTATTTATTTTACGTCAAAAAAAGTTAAAAACTGCGTATCGTAAGATATCTTATTACAATACGAAATTGGAGAATTATCAAACAAGACTCTTTAGCCGAAACTGTTAACCAATTGAATATTGTAATATAATGTTACCATTTGAATATCATAGAAAGTTACACGCAATTAATCAAAATTCATTGAAACTATAATTTTTGTTTAAATTTGACTCCTTATCCTGCGAAAGATATGTGACAGTACTTATGTTAACAGTTCTACTGCCATGGGTTTAATTAATTAGTTTGCTGTACGCAAATTAATTTTTTTGGTTTTAAAGAAGCATGGATATACAGGGAAGGATACGCTGAAACTTAAAAAAAGCTACTTAGACAATTTTAATCTACTTTGTCTAATAAACTACATGTATATTCTGAATGGCTGATCTGCAATAAATACGCAAATGTTGGTTTGAAAATATGGTTTCTATTGCAACATTTGCATTCTAGAATCATATAAACAGACCAGGAACATAAATATGTTTATTATTAACAATATAATTTAATATATTACTAGAAAGGTACCAACTGAGAAATAAAAAGCAGTCGAACTGTGAAAATTGGGTGTTTTTTTATTTCTAGGTTAATTTTTCTCTGATCGTTATCATTTATTTTGTTAATAAACAATTTAGATATTAATGAAGTGTTTATATGCTTCTACAACGCAAATAGTTGGCTAGAAAACATATATCCAAACCAACGTCATTCTGTTGTTGGTCGTCGTAGCGGTTGGACGTGCTTTAGCGGAGCTCCGGGTGAGACAATGGGTTGCTACCTGCAGGAGTATCGGGCGCGACGGCGTGGGTCGCGTTTTCCAGCAGCGCCGGCACTCTCGGTATCGTTTCGCGGGGACGGTGCAGCTGCTGGAGCAGCATCGCGTGCAACCACGATAGCGGTGCTACATTAATTGGAGGTGTCGAACCTAATCCGGGACTCCGCAGTTGAAGCAAATGCACCGCATCTTGTGCAGTGGGTAACAGCAACTTTAAACGAGAAACAGTGCGAGTTAGGTGGATCGTGTACCTGCTATGAGTTGTGGTAAAACGGAGACATGGATAACGGCAAATGGTTTGCAACAAGTGCAAAGAAAATCGAGTCCGGCTACTGGAAGAGAAACTGATGCCGCTCTTCTTCAAAACCCAAGAGTTGCAGGAGTTAACGCAGCTCTGGAGGCGAAACTCCGAGCTCTTTCCAGTAGGACGCCAGCCAGTCGAAGAGGCTCCAACTGGCGAGAAAACCCATCCTCGTAATTGGAGACTCGATAGTCAGGCATTTAGGTAATCAGCGCAAACATATGGATGCGCAGTGACTCCCGGAATTCGAACCGACAGCCGCTGCATGGAGAATAGGACCTCGGAAGCAGACACCGTCATGTCGGTACTAACGATCTTGGAGAAGAAATCTGACTTCGTCATAGATATGGGTGACCTCGTGATGAAAGTGCAATAAAAGTTCCTATGCTAAATATATATTAGTGGGATTCTCAGGCGTCGCATCCGTGGAGACGGGTTGATGTAGTCAACCGGTTGTACGAATGGGTGTCGCAAACCAGAAAGGTGTTTTTTGTGGACCCAAATTTTGGTTGCAGGACGGCGATTTCGGTCGACGGCTTACTAAATCGTCAGTCCAAAAGCTGGTGGACTCTTCTCGCGCGTAGGAGGCTTCCGAACCTTCCGCGACAAACTCGTGACCACATGGCGGTCGTGGCAAGGGATATCGAATCCTATAAAATTGTTTGTGGGAACGTCTGACGCGGACTGCAGTGCGGCGGGCAGACAACGACGTAGCTGCGACCTGCAGTGACGCGTGACGGCGGCGAGGGTCGGCGACGCAGTGGCGACGAACGGCGACGCGGTGACGGCGGCGAGGGACGGCGACGCAGCGGTAACGGATAGTGTCGCGGTGACGGCGAGGGACGGCGGCGCGGGGGCAGCGATCGACGAACGGCGAGCATAACGGCGGACAACGACGCGAGAACGGTGGCGAGACGGACTTTCACGGCGTAATCGCGCAGAAGGTGAGTCTCTGGTCTTTCTTAAGGTTAATTGTAGGAGTATTTATAATAAAGCCGTTCATTTCGGAACACTGTAGAATCTACACGATGTCGTGGATAGTACGAAATCAGTTGGCTCAATGCGGAAATATTAAACGCTGAAATCTTCAGACAAAATTTCTAACATTCAGACGTGATAGAATAGATCGCATTGGCGGGGGTGTTTTATATGCGTAAAAAGACAACTTGAAGCAGTAGAGGCATGGGTGGACAAATTTGAAATAATAGTAATACATTCGAGATAGAAATTCAAAAACCAATGGAACAGGCGTATAGGTCATAGGAAAGATGGGCGGCAAACTGTTGCAAAGATCGCAGAGGAACCGGCGCACCAGGAACAGTGGGAAAACGTCATTATCGGCGGAGACTTAATCGTACCGCACGCCACAGGAGGGGATGGGGCCGAAGGCGCCGCCCAACGCCCGTTAACGAGTTGGTTTGGGACATGGCTGAACGCAGGTAGGAGTAAAACCGACACGCGATAATGCTTTACTAGACGTTTTCTTATCTGACCGGTGGACAAACTTCTTTCCTGCGAAATAATTCCTGAATTAGCGACCACAGCGAATCCTCTTCTCTTAAAAACGTGCAGAGGGTAAGCGAAAAACGATCTCGTTAAAGGAAGAAAAATTTTTCAGTTTGAGAATAGATGTTACAAACATGCAATTACATTTGAAAAGCAATTTAACTTGGGCTTCTAGCGGATACAGTAGAACATATGACAAACTTTTGTGGAACATAATTTTAGAATGCTTAGAAAAATTCGTGCCTACTTCAAGAAACTACGGTAATCTGGATCCGGTCTATTTCAACAAAGAAGTGAGGCGACGAAAAGGGCTGTTAGGAAAGCGTATAGTAAACGTACGTTATCAAGGAACAGAAAAATAATTTTCTACAATTATCTAAAGACTTACTAGAATTAAAGTTACATACCCAAGAAAATTACCTAAAATCAATTCTAAACGATCGATTGAACTGTTGGCAAAATTTCTTCAAGTATGTAAGACATAAGAAAGGGAACAAAGAAAATATTCCAAAGGATTCAGGAGCTGATGGTCTGTTAATTAAGTAAATATAGTGAAAAGGCGGCTTGTTTAAATAGCATTACGCGACGGGTTTCAAGCCGAAGGATCAGATTTCAGTAAATAAATTAATCGTTATAGAAACCTTTAGAGTCGATGCAGGAATTATTAGGGAGAAAAGGATTGCAAAAAATTAGGAGAAATAAATCTGTAGGTCATGACGGAATACCAGGAGAATATTGAAATTGGGAGGGGAAGCTGCTGACTTTTACCTTGTTTGGTTAATGGACGTCGTCGGCCACAATACGATTCCTCAAATTGAAAGTAGAGTGCAATTAGAAAAGCATTCACAAGGAGGACAAAAGGATTGTTAATAATTATAGGCCTATAAGTTTGACATCAGTTGTATGCAAGCAGAGATGAACATATGATTGCGGAAAATATATTAGACGAGTCTGAATAAAACTGACTGGCTTTTTCAAAATCAATGCTGGCCGTCCTAGCTTATTCGCAAAGACAGCTGTGATTCATTTCTTTATGTCAGGACATAGCAGATTCATTAGATGAAGGGAGTAGGATAGATGCAGTAATATTAGACTTTTCAAGCATTTTGATCTTATTCGCATGGACTTTAATTGAAAACTTGCCAAAACTGAAATGACCATCGAATAATCTGTGGATAAAAGAATTTCTTACGGGCCGAATTTCAAGCAGTCAGAATAGGTGACAAACACTCATCGGAAGCCGATGTGTCCCTCTTGGTCCCCAGGGAGGTGTTAGGGCCATTGCGATTCTTAGCGTTTATTAATGATATTGCAACGGGAATAAAATCGAAAGTTAATTTTCGTTGATGTGATTCGCATAATATATAGAGTATTGGCGCGTCTTCGGATGAAAAAGGTTTTTTACAGAACGATCTAACTGTTTATGGAACTGGCGCAGAAATAAGATGGAATTAAATCCGGAAAAGATAAATTCATTTGTTTTACCAAATCTTGCCTTCGAATGTACACTGAATTCATAAGTTAGAACCAACGATATACCGCGTGTAAAAACTGTAAGTACTTGGGTTTATCCTGCAGCGACTTGCTGGTTGATCATACAACAATACGGTCAAAAATCACGGAGGGCACTGCACTTTGTAATGGCGCATTCTAAAAACAGTAGTTCGGAATGCCCGATACTTCAAGTATATACTTCACTTGTTCGTCCTATTTTAGAGTACAGAGTGGATTCGCTGGGACCCGTACAGAAAAGGGCAACCGAGGCGTTAGATAAAATTCAAAACGGGCCGGAAAGTTTGTAAATTATGCAATGCGTTGGATGGACGAGATGAATGGGAACCCCATTCAAGAGACGGGAACGGCGCGTTTATGCGTAATGCAAGGCACATACAAGTGGATTTATATGGTGACATCAGTAAAAGATTACAGAAATCTGATTATAAAAGTAGAGGAGACCATCCTGGAAAATACGATGCAGTCAAAGGAAGTGATGTAGGTGTTCTTGTGAATCGTACTATAGTAGATTGGAACAAACTACCTGCAAAAGGACTAGAGACTCTTCCCTTCTAATGTAGTGAAATTTAAAATATACTTGTTCTATGTAGGTCATCATTAATAGCACTGACTTTTATCATTATTATTGTTATTACATATTATATTATTATTGTTATTATTGACATAGTTTCCATTATTAGGTAATCGTTAGTATTATTAATAATATAGCTGTCTCTTATTCAGAGAGAAGGAAGTGAAGTGTTATGCTATAAGTCAACATATATAGATAACTCAAAATTAATTTATAACTAGGATATTAATCTCTAATTCTAATTAATTATATTTGTAAATATTTGTCATAGTTATAATTGTATATCTAATTGTAATAATGTTTGCCAATTACATTAGCTCAGTTAAATCTCGCTAAATCTATCTATCTATCTAACGTTTGAATGCTTATTATATTAAGCCATTTGGAATATCCAAGGAGTTTATTAGACAAAATATGCTTAAAATCGTTGGAACAGCTTTTTCGAAGATTCGACATTTCTCTCGAATATCCTATATACAGGGCTTGATTTTTGTTGGTATGCGACGAACGGCGTTTTGTTCCTTGAAATAATTATTAAATTAATGAATATAAAAATGACTTGCTATTATATTAATAATTACCTGAGGCGCGTTTCGGGGCCTAAGATTTTAAAAATAAAGCATTGGATATATGTATCATAATAATCTACACGACACTGTCTTCAAAGTTACGTCGAGTTTTAATTTAGGAGAATCAGTGAATGGTCTAAGTTTACTCACTAAAATAAATTTATCTTTGCATACTTTATTTAGAAAGTGTTTTGTGTTCAAAATAAGTGTTGTTTCAATATGTTTCTTCACGAATTATCTGTAATTAAGCATGCACATTCAATACGCCTAGGAACTGGGGTAAAAAAAGAAACAAAAAAAAAGACACCTACTGCACCAGAAAAAAATTTACCCGCCGGAATTGAACTGGTCTTAAAGTGAACCCGCCTGACACGGTTCCTCTGCAGACCCACATACACGACAAGACTACCTCTTCGATGCGAAAAGAGTGAAGCATTTGTATCTGGGTAGTTTTAAAAACGAGTGTTTAATTTTATCTTAATACAAGATTTGTTTTTAAAAAGAGATTTCCTATTAAAACAAAAATTCAAGTGTTAATATTGTTTTTCGACAATGTTAATACAGATCAGCCAAGTTAATATTATACAGTAGAAAATTGGGGCTAATGTAATACACTTTAAGAGTTGTTACTTATTTATGTCCAAAATTAACAAGAAAAGGACAAACGATAGGAAATATTATATTCTATTATATGAATTATATATATAAGGACTCAGAATGTTACAATATTTGGGGAGGAAAAAATCAAAACTAAAGGCCTAATTTTTCAGTCAAAAATCCTTACTGCCGTGATATAAAACTTTGATGTTACTTCGTTATTTGTATGACAGATGGCTTTAAAATAGGTTATCATTAAGAAAGAATTAATTTTTTTTTCCGCGTTATAATAATGCACAATATTAATCGTGTCATGATACATATACAGCCTCAAATTTGTGGGGCTAATATGATACAAATCCTAAGAGGCTAAATGTGGTACGGTATCGTGGGGCCATTTTGATACGCTAAAAATTAACACGCAGACAACTGAAAGGATTTTATGTTATATTTACATCAAACGCGCTAAAATTCCGATTTGATGTTGATAAACTACCCAAGTATTTATCTGTGAAGGAAAGAGACAGGCTTATAAAGATTAAAGAATCAGGAGGGAATCAGAAGGGTTCATAAAGATTTCCTCGTTCTCTCCCTACCCAGCATGGTGATTCACTTATGATAATTAACTGGCGTGAGTTTACTGTTTCAGTGCAGTTACTGATTTTTCACTGGAATCACAAGGAACCAGGCCTACAATAGAAGCTAACACCATCCCTTCAACTCCAGATATCAACTGTTCTCCTCCAGTATTCTCCTTTGAGATAATACTGTTCATTTTTTTTATTTATTTTTTTATTTATTTTACGTCAAAAAAAGTTAAAACTGCGTATGACGTGCTATGGGGAAAAGTGAATTGTGTGCACATTTTCAAAATTCTGTGATCCCTACACTAAGTCATATACTACTTAAATTTTGAATTTTGAAAGGGAGAAAAAAAACAAAACTCTCATGTAGTAAAATCTATTTTCAAAAATAAATAAGCAATAAATTTTGAATTTTGAAAGGAGAAAAAACTCATGTAATAAAATCTATTTTCACATAAATAAGCACAAATTTGCCTCTTATTACTTCCTGCCGCGACAACATGAAAACGATAATTTGAATAATTGTGAACTCTAGAAGACGCACAAGGAAATTAAAGTATTTATGTTCAGAAGTGCAAGGAGCCATCTCAGCATTTGGTTTCAATGGATCAGGAACTGAATAAAAACCTGATCGAGATAGGGTCACTGACCCGGAAGCTGTAGTACAATAGTTGTTACAGGGTTGTTTATACTCATTTACACAGTTCAAATGGTACACATTATGTATCGTTATTGTTAAAATTGAATGTTACTTTTCTTGTGATGCCAGTATAGTTCTAATCATAGAAAAACAGTTATGCAGCAGAAACGATTTCATTTGGGATTTAAACTTTTCATTGAATTTAATCGTTTAATGTCATCTGGCAAAGTGTTGTAAACAACGTACATGCATTGTATGTGAATCTCTTGTAATGAGCTGTTGATACCAGCTGGATGGCGATTTCTACGTCAAGGTTATAGTAGTATGAGATTTCGCATTTTCTATATTCCCGCTTCGAGCAAGTCATTTACAAACCATTGATTCGTAAGTAAAAAGACACGGTAATGGTAGAATTCAAATTAATGAAGAGAGGCTACATGAATCACGTAAGGGATTTGCTATTATTCGCACCGTTTTGTAATCTAAAATCTGGGAGCTATAAGATACTTCCTTAATATTATGCCATATCTCAGGCGGAATGAACATTCGCGAAGCATACACAACGAGCAGTATGAACAATTGAATTTGCAAGAATTCTGAACGCGTAGCACAAATGAACTTAATTTTGTAACAATTCGATCAAATGACGTTCCATTTAAGGTTTGATCGAATTGAGAGACCTGGCAATTTTGGTTGCCTTAACATCAAATAATGGTACACTGTTCATTTTCAATGTAATAGAATTGCTTATTTGAAATGGAAACTGCATTAAGGGGGTAACATAGCTAATAGGTCTCAAAATTGATTTTAAAATAATTTATATAAAAGTCTGGTGTTTTAGTTTTAATTTCGTGAAAGACTTGTTTTGACATCTTCATAGTTTAGAAGCGATATGCGTATTTAAATAAAGCCCGCGCGCTTGACAGCCCTTTTAGTGTCTCGGTCACACTTCGCCGTGTTATCGAATAAGTACTGTGGTCATAATTCGGCATTTCAGTTTTGGCGCAAAAATCATTATAATGTCTGTAGCAGTAGTTTTCATACTAATTTGCGGAATAGATTTCGCTTGTTCACAGCAGCAATTTCCTCATACCAGGATATTATCAACTTATTATGGCAATGCTATAAGAGAAAATAGCAATGCTATAGAAAACATAAAATATACAGTTGATAATATGAAAGGCTGTCTGGGGCTTACTGGTTTCATAAAGCTTCAACTGATGAAAAGCCAATGCATGATACGTGTCCAAAGGCATTGATTCATGGTGTCCATACCAAAAGATAAAGAGCAACATGTTACTGCTTCATGCTAAAAACAAGATTCCTATGGCAATTATGGAAATTATTAAATGTTTTTCAAGACTTATGCCACCCAAAGCTTGAAAGATGTGTTGGTGGTCACACACAAATAACAATGAATCCGCTTCATTCAAAAATTTGGAAAGTGTGCCCAAAGAAAAGTTTTTGGAAAATGAATTGTTGAAATTGGTAGATATGATGCTGTCATTACTTTCAATGATGGCATGACAGGGAGACTGAAAGTTCTGGAAAAACTGGGTGTTTGCAAAAACATGACACAAGAATTTAAAAAGTGGACCAAACAAGAATTCAGTCGAGTGAAAAAAAAAAGAAAGAAATCTTTAATACAAAAGCGAAGCAAGTAAAGACCAGAAGAAGGTCAGACTTGAAACCAACTGCAGAAAATAGAAATTGAAGGACATTTCTATGCTTCTGGTGCATATTAGACACTAAGATATCTTTCTCAGGTACTTTCCTGTTACTGAAACTACATCAAATATCTTGAAACATAGATTTTTCAAATGGTTTGAAAGATAACTTTTTTTCAATATATAGATTTTATTCAAATTTCAGGAAATGTTTCTTATATTATTAACTACAGTCTGTATCAAAAGAAGATTCTAATATTATTTTCAAGTCTTATTCTGTGATTTTTAAGTAAAATTTAAACCAGAAATTGAAACATTTGTAAATAAATATGTTTTAAAATAGATCAACAATAAAATACAATATTTTAACTAGCTTGTTACTTAGATTATTATCTTTGTATTAAAATTGAATTTCATTAAAATTTCCTGTAATGAATTGGCATTTTATGATGTAAACGGTGAGTATCTACAATTAATATACATTTTTAATAACAAATAAACATATTGTAAATAATTAAAAATACCAGATATTGGTTTTTGTGTAAAACATGTGCTATTATATCACAGTATAAAATTTAATGATTGTGTCATAGTAGTTAAAGAGGTACTAAATTTAAATTTATCATAATTTTCCACTGAGATAGCTGAATCTACTCCTCTTACGGCGAATAATTTGCGGTAGAAAACATTTTGCGGTTAATTGCATAGTTGCAAGTAGTATAGTTACTTGTATAATCATTTGTATCCATTATAAATATCACATAAAGCATGTGTTTTTGAAAACGCCACTACTTATTTTAGTGTGTTAATGTTCTAAGAATCACATATAAATATGCCCCTATTGCGATCTCTGGCTTCAGACGTTCGCAGGCGCGCCTGTGTTGAGCTCTAGCGTTATCGCAACTTTCATCTGTGACGTGTAATTCAACTGGCCATAGTCGCCGAAAGATAAGGCTGGGAACTACGTCCACAGATTGGTTCTAAAGACCACGGCATCTGGTTGAAAATACTTTAGTAAATGAGCTATGTAGTTGCGTGGTTTTAATGGTTTGAACGTATTGTGAATTAAATTCTTTTGACATGGGCGAGACATTTCAATAAAAATTCAAGTGTGCAATGAATATCACGTAACTATTCTTTCGAAAAAGGCGCTGGACGTGTCAAGAATTATCTGTGATAGCACAGTGCGGTCGAGCCAGACCTACAGACTGCAGGATCCGAGTTCAAATCCCAGTAACGCTGCAACATTTTACCTCCACGTAAGAGTTACGTAATGCTGTAAGAGGCAGTGTCGTAAATTCTACAGAAAACACGATTGTGGGCAGCTAGTCTGAAAGTGATTGTTGGTATTGTTCTTTTATTTCCTATACACAAGGCTGTCAAAACGCTTGTTTTTTGAACCCGGAAAGTGGTTTTCCAAAACCTCTTGTCAATCCGTTCGTGTGAGTAATTCTAGAGCTTCAAAGTAAACATGATTTTCACCAAAATGGATATTCCTTTGAACGATCTGGCTAATATTACGAATCTTCGAATTTGAAACGTAACTTTTTAATTTTGAAGGTACTTACACTAAACTCATCATATTTACATAATTTTCTCAATAAGAGCTCCAATTTTTCTGTAATCTATTCACACAAGCACAAGATATTTAAAGATGGCGTACGTCCAATTTTGGGCGAACGATCTGAATTTTCGAAAATTTCAAACAAATTTCTTTAACGTTGTCGAAATAAGTATTATCGCTAGAGATTTGTTTCCATGAAATCTCTTTTTAAAAATAGATATTAAATTAATGTAAATTAAATACTCCACTCTTTTCTAGTAATGATTGCTGCTATTGGATCTAACCGCTTCCTTGTTCTTTGGATGGATACTGCTTTTTTTAAATTTTTTCCAACAGTATTATCTCAAAAGTATCTGAGGAGTGTTGTTGATATCTGAGTTGAAGGGATGGTGTTAGCTTCTATTGTAGGCCTGGTTCCTTGTGATTCCAGTGAAAAATCAGTAACTACACTGAAACAGTAGAAGCTCACGCCAATTGATAATCATACGTGAATCACCATGTACTGGGTAGGGAGGAGAACGAGGAAATCTTTATGAACCCTTCTGATTCCCTCCTGATTCTTTAATCTTTATGAAGCCTGCTCTTTCCTTCTCAGATAAATACTTGGATAGTTTATCAACATCAAATCGGGAATTTTAGCGCGTTTGATGTAATATTAAACATAAAAATCCCTTCCAGTTGTCTGCGTTAATTCTTTAGCGTATCAAAATAGCCCGACATCTGTATCACATTAGCCTCTTAAGTTGTAATTAAGGTTAGCTCCACAAATTGAGGCTGTATATGTATCATGACACGATTAATATTATTGCATTTATTATAACGCAGAAAAAAAGATTAATTCTTTCACGATAACCTATTTTCAAAATATCCTGTCATACAAAAATAACGAAGTAACATCAATACTGAAATGTAGTCTGTTTTGAAGGTCATATCACTTGACCAAGTTCTTCGTTCCCTTTGTATTACCGAAATGCTAGAGCATTGGTATTTACTAAACTGTAAACAAAACGGTAAATCTCTTTTGAATTGTTATAACATCTGTTTTGCTTTCTTTAGTAGTATCAACTGTTTTAACAAGTACGTGAGTTTGTTATATTTTACACGCTACACTAATTTAATTTTACAAGCATTTATTTCAAGCATTTAGGAATTCATGAAATTTCATTGAAACGTTCGCCAATCTAAAAAACGTTTTAAATGTATGTTAAATATATTAATGTTGTTTAAAATATGTATTAACAATGCGTAGATTTAGCACATGATGATTTTAGCTCTGATTTGAATATTATACAATGAAATCATGAAATTAACAGTTTTAGAAAAATGATCCTGACTTATTGAAGATAAATTGAGTTGAAAAATATTAACTTAAAGTTTATGTAGGTTCATTTTGAAATTTCTATACTTATGTAAATATTGTAATGTGTGATTCCACTCATGTGATCTTTCAACACACAAAATAAATATTTCTTTATTTGAAAACTTTCATTTTACAGTCAAGAATTACTTCAAATTAAAAAACTATATACTTTATGATACCAAACACCCTGACGGTCATGCACACGGAGGCACTGCTATCCTCGTTAGAAAAAATATAAAACATCATGAAGAAAAAGAGTTTCAAGACATCGATCTGCAAGCTACTACTATAACAATCACTGATCATGTGGGCCTCTTACAGTAAGCGCTCTCTATTGTCCACCAAGATTTAATACTAACAAAACACGCTTTGAAACCTACTTTAACAACTTAGGCTCAAGATTTATAGCAGGAGGAGACTTTAATGCAAAGCATACACAGTGGGGATCAAGGCTCATCACTACGAGAGGACGAGAACTCCAGAAAGCTGTAACATCACTTCAGCTTGAAACCATTTCAACAGGAGAACCAACGTATTGGCCTACAGATCCAAACAAAATTCCAGACTTACTAGATTTTTTCGTCGCCAAAGGTATATCATCTGATTACTACTCCGTAGAAGCATCCCATGAACTATCATCTGACCATACTCCTGTTATTGTCACTGTTAGTAATACAACATTACTACGACTCGCTCCTGTCATACTTGTAACAGGCGCATTTAACTCACTCAATCCAGGATTCTGCCAACGCCAAACTGAATAACGCATTTAAATTGCTTATTGACATTTGATGAATAGCAATTGCATTTGCAGGCACGGCAAACTGCAGCATGGCATGCAACAATTCAACGAACTTCCGTTAAAAATTGCACGATGTGGCCTGCCTAAGTCATCAACAAAGTCACTGAGAAAAGAAGGTTAAGAAGAATATAGCTAACGTCAAGACTACCAAGAGATAAAACCAACTATAATAGAGCCACTAGACAACTCAGCAGGCTTCTAAAGAACTTCAGAAATAACAAGTTTCAAAATTACGTCTCCAGCCTTTCCCCGACAGAAGCTACAGATTACTCCCTATTTAAAGCCACAAAATACTTAAAGCACCCAATCAAACCTGAACCCCCAATTCGAGACAAAAATAGTAAATGGGCCAGAAGTGCTACAGAAAAAATTCAAGTATTCACACATCATTTCGCTAACGTTTTTCAGAGCTTCCCGCCTACGAATATGAGAGATGAAGAGGAAATCGAAGAATATTTAGATTCACTCAGCACAAATGCCTTCCTATAAAATTTATTACAACTAAAGAATTATGTAAAGTAATACAGAAGGACTCACTTTGCAGAAAAGCACTGACCTCATCACTGCACAGTTGATAAAAGAAATACCTTTTCACGCAAAGGGATTTGCACTACTCACAGCACTTTCAATGGGATAATCTGCACTGGGCATTACTCCTGCCCAATGAAAGGTTGCTCAAATTCTGCTATTCTTTAAACCAGGCAAATCCCCACACGAAGCGTCATCATATCGTCCTATAAGCCTACTTCCAGTTTTATCTAAGGTATTTGAGAAATTTCTCCTAGCAAGACTGCGACCACACATCCGTAACATCGTTCCCGATCGTCAGTTTGGATTTCGCCAGCAGCACTCCACCATCGAACAAATAAACAGGATCACATCATATAAAGAGAACAACTTCCAAAACAAGCAATACTGTTCTGCTGCCTTTGTAGACATACCGCAAGCCTTCGATAAGGTATGGCATAAGGGTCTCCTGTATAAATTAAAACTCTACCACGTTCCTTCCTAGATATTTTCAAATCTTATCTTACGGATCGACAGTTCTAAATCAAATATCAAAACGAACTCTCAGACCTTTATCCTATTCAATCTGGGGTACCACAAGGTAGCGTACTTGGTCCAGTACTATACCTGTTATATACAGCAGATATTCCTGAAACAGAAAATACAATAATTGCGACATTTGCTGATGATACAGCCATTTTAGCTTCAGACCCTGATCCTAGAAGAGCATCGGATAACCTGCAAGACCATCTCATCACACTAGAAGAATGGTTTAAAAAGTGGAGAATAAAAGTAAATGAGAACAAATCAGCTCAAATTACATTTACTCTCAGGAAAGAAACGCGCCAGTAGAATTCAACAGAAACAAATACCGCAAACCGATTGCGTAAAATATCTAGGTCTTCACTTGGATAGACGTCTCACCTGGAAAAAGCATATACAAGCCAAGAAACAACAGCTCCAACTGCAAACAAGGAAACTCTACTGGCTTATTGGCTACAGATCCAAGCTGTCCCTGGAAAATAAATTGCTAATTTATAAAACCATCCTACTTCCTGTATGGACATATGGAATCCAAATCTGGGGCACAGCCAGCAGAACAAACTTATCAATTCTTCAAAGATTCCAGTCAAAAATTTTAAGAGTCATCTCATCAGCACCTTGGTACATGTCTAATGCAGCACTCCATCGAGACCTCAATATTCAAACAATTCAATAGATGATACAAGAAATTAGCCTAAACTACAATAAACGCCTGGAAACCCATCCAAACCATCTAGCCGTAAACCTTTTAACAATAGCCAAGAAATATCTCGCCTCAATAGAACCTCCTCTTTGCAACTTCCTTAACGCTTTAGTATTTGACATTGACATACACAAAACAAAAATAATTCTCCGTTTTGTGTTCTTATTATTCTAATTTTTTTCTCTTTTATGTTATAGGCTTTGTATATTGATCCTGGAAAGTACCAATGGGGGACTTTTCGGTAATGTATTGTTTCATTGATCATTTATTTTTGAATTATCATATTTACTTATTATTTCGAATTGAAATAGATTGTAACTTCATTGTGTTAATAAAAAAAATTGAAAACTTTAACATTCCATTTATCCAATTCAATACAGTTTACAGCAAACAGCTAATAGTATGTTTCCCTATTTTTTAATGGTAATGGGTAAATAAGAGAAACATATAGTTTCTAACTCACGGTTTTAAAAGTAGCCTTTGAAAAAATTAATAATACAGCTATTCGGTTGCTCAACATCCCTTTGATAGAAAAGCAGAAACACTCATTTCGACGTAATGCACATTCAAAAATAATTTGTATATAATCAGTTTCTTGATAAATATATCGACTTGCAAATTGCAGCATTTAAAAAGAATATAAAACAAAATAAAAGCATTCATATTCACATAAAAGACGGATTTAGAGTAATTAAATTGGCTACAGAATTTGTTTATAAGCTAAGTGTTTTTAAGGTACCAAGCAAAAGCGCAACATCGGAGAACTGTTTTTTCAGTGCTGTGTTAAGAAAACTGTTATATTTCAAACTTGGCAACCTCGTGACTTGGGAAATGTAACAATTACAAATGACAAGGTATCGGTCGCCAGCTGTTTAAGACAGCACAACGAAACGAAGCTCGCTATAAAGCAAAGCGAGGTGACCATGATTTTACCGACGAATTTCATGCGGGGCTAACAGAGAACCCCTAAGCTATCAGATTCGCGAAGACTGTCGTCACATTCGAAACCTTTCGAAAGGACGCTCCAGGTTCTAAATAAAACAGGATCATAAATTTTAAAGGATCTCAGTACTTGGAGATATAACAATCCAAATAACTCAAACATTACATTTATTACAAGACCATGAATGAATACAAAATCAATTTTTCCTGCTGCGCAGATACAAAAATTGCTGCAAGAAAAACAATACAGAACTACGAATAGAAATACAAGAATGACAGACGGCGGTGCCGTCTCTATACAAAAACACTTATAAACAGGAACACTAAACGGCGCTTCAAACAGTGCGCCTATACTCAAACAGAATTACGGTATTACAAACAGCCTCGACAATACCCACTTTAGGGTGAGGAAGTTAACAGGACACATATGCAAAATTGACCAAGAAGCCGACCTCGGTCTTCTTTCAATACGAAAAGGAGTGAAAAACTGAACTACTAAGTATGAGCCATTACCTACAAGAACCAAGTGTTGTACGAGTGCATAGTTACCAAATTACATGGAAATGGATCTCTTACCATAACTTACAACCTTCTAAAAAATTTAACAATGAAACAGGAATACTCCGGAATGAGAAGGAACGGTCCTCATGCCCGCTCGTATCTCATTCAACACAGCCGTGACCGCACACGAATGCCGATCGCCACGCGGCCGAACGATGCCGCCGTGACCGCACCACCTGTGCCGATGACGCGCTGTCGCCCAGCCGACTTCTTTGCCGACTATGGGACCGGATGCGTAGCATTGTCAATGGCCGCGGTTCAAAGCCAACGCACGGGCTCAGCAGATGCTTTAATCAAAGCCAAACGCCGAATGTACCGAACGCCGTCTTACGCAGAAGCAATAATCCAAAACTGCCGAATGCGGCCAAGCGCCGTCTTACCTACGGCAGGAACAAAACTGCAACATTAACAATCACATAAGTAATGCATTAGTACTAAGTACTAGCTTCACAACATAAATCGGAGGCCAGCACACATACAAGTCTCTTTAAACTACTGCAGATACAAATCAAGAACAAAATATAGAGTAAACCTGTTTCAAACCATTAGCAAATTTACGCAACCATATGAATCAACAAATATTTCAAATACAAGATCCAATTCCATGTCATAAAAGCACTCATACACATATTTACAATAATACAATACGGTTCGGAAGGAACCGGGCCTTTCATAAAAATACCATTAATGGCTCATAAAATTACAAAACAGCATGCACTCGTCATGCTGGTAAGAGAGAATGTACGAAAACGATGGACAAGCTTTCGTGAGACTAGTAGCAAAAATTAAAAGAGACGTAAGACTAAAAGCGGCGAAAGGCTACATAGCAAAAGGTGGCGAAAGGCTCTGTGCGCGAGAAGCACACGTTCGCTCTCTACAGGCGCGACACTTTACGCGTAGCGCGCCTGTAGAAGGCGCTTCACAGCCAGCCAGAGAACCATGCTTCAATAGGTAAATATAATATTTTTGTTTTGCTAAAATCTTAATTTAAGGCTAAAGGCAAACGAGGCCTGGCATACACCTAAATTACTGTAAATTGCGGATTTTGTTGTTAGAACCCGCTACAATCAGTGGTTTTCTTACAATAATTGAAAACTTGTTTTGAAACTAGTGAAAAGTCTTACACAAAATGCCAATTTTTTCTCAGCACTCAATAAACGAAAAAATCATATCTTATTAACAATTTCTTAGGTTTCTGGAACCTCTCATGGCCATGAGATCACAGTTTGATTTTTTGTAGTTACCATTTTAGAGAAAAATTAAAGATGAAAATTACCTATATACTAGCATACTTAATCTAATTACAGAGCAAGAGCTTACAAGCTATGGATATAAAATCTTCTCGGTAGGTCTTCTCAGACGATCGTTGGCTTCTATTAGCTGTTTCAACACCATTATTCAACATTTGTAATTACTTAAATTTCCCAAATTTAACAAAAACAAATGGGGTAATTCTAAGATGTTAATTTATAAAATCATATATATCTCGAGAACGAAATATGATAACACCGATCGAACTCTGGAATTTTGTATCGCGTTTAAATGCCACTCAGATGAGACAATAAAAAAATTTGCAACAATTGAAAATTTATAAACAATTTCCAACTTTTGCACATCTAAAGGGGGAGGGTCTCCGGATGCCTAAAAGTCGAAAATTGTTAATTTACAACTTTGCAACAATTTATAATTTTATAAACAAATTCGAAATATGCATTAGAACGACCGGGAAGGGTCCGCAAATTGTGCCTGAAATGAGCATCTGAAAATTGCACATCGACTGGAGTTACAAATCGATTGCTAAACGTTATATCAATTGTTGCTAAAATGCTAACATTTACGGGTCAATTGACAATAATTCTGGACGGAAACCCCGCTGAGAAAAATTTTTCGTCGTGGCGAACGCAGGCAAAATCTCCACCGGTAGACTTATTTCGCCTCGTATGTAAACAACCAGCCCTCCCCCGAGGCAACGTCCTTCCACCCCCTGGGATGTTGGTGAAAATTCAATCACAGACAACTGTGGTTCTACCTGCTAGCGATTGGTCAACGCGTCCCTCCCCCAGGCCGAGGGGTGTCCAAGTTTGTCTGAGCGGTGTGGAAGATAGAATTTTGCCGGCCACTTTATCTGAGGGAAAGGGTACGTAATGGTCATAAGATTGATGATGATAATTAATTAGAATAATTTCTTTTATGGTTTACTTGCTGTGTTTACGGACCTAAAACAAAACGTTTAACTATTGTTAATACCCTTGCAGGCCTTTCTGATTCTTTATGCCCTCGGGCCTTTTGAATACTTTATTGCCCGCAATAATACCAACATGTACATTTTTATGAATTCCATGTATTTGAGTTCAGATGTAAGCAAATACAATAAATTGTATAAAGCTCGCATAAGTAAAATAAATCTTTATAAATCTTGTTTGCTTAATTGACATGAAACTGCAATTTTGGAAAGCTTCCTTGAATTTATAATTGCCACCAGTCACTCATATTTCACAGTTATGTATCAGCTTTAAAAGATACATGTGCTTCTCGAGTAGCAGTTCTTAATACTTGAGGTATTAAAATGTACAAGACACATTGGCTAACACCTCAAATAATATTTCTTGATATTATGGAATATTATAAATAACTTTTGGCAATAAAGGCAAGTAACCTACAAGTACCGTTTCATCAGCGTGATTCCCGCTAATATAACTCTCAAATACACCACAAACATTTCCATATATTTCTTGAAATTTTGCTGGAAACCACTATCTATAGCTTTGTTAGCTTTTGCAAGAATTTCTGCAGAAACTTTACAATATTCTTTCATTTTGTACAAAAAATCAGTCCAACAATGATTAAGCAATAGTAATTAGGTACACACACTTTTGTTTAACGTCATACTTGACAAAAAGCTGATTACACTCATCTTTTCACTTAGACGTAAGAAAACTTCAAAATACATGAATTCTCGTTTAATTCAGCAATGAACTAGTAAAACCATAAAGTTTTAGAGTGCCCTTAAGATGTGTTTGCCCCTCAGGCGATCTCCAACCCCTCGGGTTTGGAAATCGCCCTCAGGGCAAAAAATCTACTTAATGCCCTACATACATAAATAACTGTACTAACCTTTGTGGCAGTTTTCCTGTTCCTTGGTGTTTCTGCCTCCAGGCCGTGTGTGTATTAGGCCGCACCAATTCGCAATATGGCAGCTTGAAAGATTTCCTGTCGGAATAGCCAACTTATGAAACTATGACTCAGATCAAGGCCTGCTTTTGTTTTGTTTGTTGTCTCATTCACATCCTGCGCGTTCTCGAGTCTTGTCCATCATTCATCAATACATGTTTCGTTTTTCGGTAGAATTAAAAGAGATGTTCATCTTTAAACGAACTCTATAACACTATTAAGCACTATCATTATCAACTATTGCCAGCTTACATGTTAAAAAGTGTCAAGTGCAAATGAAAAATACAACCTCAAAAGTTATCTGCAATGCTAATTTCATGTTATTAATGCTTTTGAGATGTGTCAACAGTTCCTTCATGTTTTGAACTGGTAGTAATGAGTTTTTACGAACGCAAATAAATACCACACAATTATTGAAGACTAACGTATATATGGTAGTGATGTAATGAATTGTTCCTTACAGTCCAGTTATGTCAATATCAATGCAATGCAATTCATTTAATTTATCTGTTCAATAATTCATTAGCTTTTAAAAGTAAGTTTAAAAAAATTAAAATCATCATTAGTGTAAGTAAGTCTTCAATAACTTATCCATTGTTACCAGAGACAGTCTTTCTCTTTACCCATTTTTTCACCATTTCAGTGTGTGATTCATAAGATTGGGATAATGGTAATAAATACGACTTTTTGATTTTTTAGCATGTTTATTTAAACAGGAATGTACACAATCAATATAAATGGCACATTAAATATATAGTTGCACAATAATATTGAATCTACTCTTATTGTGACTACATTACTATAAGCACCTAACCCTGAACATGCAGTTATTACACAGCAAACCTCTCATTGCTTGTTAACAATTCAATCAAAAGTATATTATACTTCAGTTTCCATTATACATTCATGCCAAATAATTCCTAATAGGCAGCTAAGCAGTACAAGATTAATATATTGTTTATTTATTGCCAGTTAAATATACATTTGCTGTGAAAAAATTCAAGGTAAGATACAACGGTTATTTCAGACAAACTAGAGTATTGTGCCAAGGAAATTCAAAATGCATGTGGGATTTAGAGAGAGATGCGGTGCTACTTGCCCAAGACTTGTTATTGTATAATGCAACAAGCATTAACTAAAGAAGGTTACAAACAAGCTACAAAAAACTGAAACAATGTTGACAAGACTATTTACATATACATTTAGATATACAAGACAAGTACATGTGTGAAAACTAAGAATTATAATAATTAGAGAGATGATTTTTATGTCCTAAAAATCTTGAAATGCATCTATGACCTAAAAATTTGAAATATGTGCAATTAAAATTAAGAAGATTTCTCATTTCATGTGGTACTTGGAATGAAAAGATGATTTTTGAAAACATAATATTACCTAGCTCACTTCTCAGAGAAATAATTGAAGTAAATATGAACCTTAGTGAAGTGCATTCTAAGTATTGTTTCATTTTCTCTGTCTGGTTTAAAAATATGACATTAGCAAATATCCTACATTTGCACAAGTATTTTATCATGTCTAGGAAAGAAAACGATAACTCAAATTGTGACAAGCTCGTTCTAATCAATGAACGCTCGCAAACAAATAGATTATATGAAAACAAAGAATGGTTTAGAGATGTCTCTTTTAACAAAATAAATATAGGAGCATAAAAATATGCTCTTATTATTATATGAATATGCCACAACAGGAAAAATCTATCAAATAGACACTAACAAATTATTCTACAAAGTATCCAATTCTAACCACATGTCAAGAAATTTCACTTCGCTACACCCTGAAGCCATGGACAAAAATATGCAAAATCATATGTATGCACTTCCTATAATAATACACACACAATAATAATAATAATAATAATAATAATAATAATAATAATAATAATTAAATGATGCAATGATGAAAGCCTTGCATGACATCGACTCGATGAAATACAAATGCAAGGCCATTGCGGAGGAAAGAGCAGAGTTCCTGATCGACTACAAGAGTGCTCAACTACGAAAATAGGAAAGCACTATGCGGGAGACTCCGCCAAGGGAAGAAAAAAGGGGCAAGAAGAGAGAAGCTCCCAGCCCCGGCGGAAAACCACCAGACTGGATAAGAGGAAGGTGACAAGAAGACGGAAGGAGAGGTAACGGCGACAATGCCGTGAAAGAGAAGAATATAGAAGTAGTGGAAACAGAGGCCACGGTGAACAACGGCGAACAGACATGGTTGTTCGCAAAGTCGACCAAAAAGAAAGAAAGCAAAAAAGCAACAGAGTCGGGAAGGCCCAAGAACCGCCCCGGTATACAGAACCAGGCGATTAAAGTAGTGGCCAAAGATGGTGAATCCTACGCGGATACGTCATCGTGAAGGAGTCGGTAGACCCTAAGGCACACGCGGCAGAGATCCTGAAGATCCGCAGGACGCAAAGGAAGGAGCTGCTAATCGTCATCCGGAAGACCGGTGATATTGACTCCTTGAACAAGGCAGTAGTGGAGGCAGTAGGCACGCAAGCCACAGTAAAAGCGCTGGTGCCAAAGCGGCTTATTAAAATAAGGGACATCGACGAGACTGTAGTAGTCGAAGAGGTTGTCGAGGCGGTTGCCCAGGCGATAAAAGCAGAGACTCAGGAAATCGCTGGCTCCTGTAGAATGCGGAGGGGATACGGTAGTGTGCAAACAGCGACACTACTGCTACCAGCTGAACAAGCCCAAGAGCTTTAAAAATGGAAAAGCTCAAAATTGGGTGGGTTAACTGCCAGATTAGCGAAGAGAGGCAGATAATAAGATGCTTCAGATGTCTTGATTTCGGGCACATATCAACCTCCTGCAAGGGCCCCGACAGAAGAAACATTTGCTACAAATGTGGCAAAGCAGGACACAATGCAAAGATTGCAGGGGGAAAACCCAGTGCATTCTCTGCAAAGACAGGAACAAAAGCGACGACCATGCCCTGGGAGGCAGTAGATGTGAGTCGTTTGCTGCGGCATGTAAAAAAGACAAACGCGCCAGATATGCTCCGATTGTTACAAATTAATCTAGGCAGAAGCAGACAGGCACGCGACTTGGCACTGCAGGTAGCTGCCGAAAAGAAGATAGACCTGATATTATTTTGTGAACAGCCCTCTGACGACTCTACGTGGTATCAGGATGTGCAGAGAAGAGCTGGTATTAAGGTTGTAAATGGTAACCTAGGCGTACAGAAGTACAAGGAGACGAAATACGGGTTCGTCTGGGTAGAAGTTAGTAACATAAGAATATACAGTTGCTACTTCTCTCCGAACGATACCATCGACAAATTTATAGCCGAAATGTACGAACTAGACACTAGTCTACAGACAGCCAGATCAAACTTACTTGCCGGCGACTTCAACGGTAAATCTCCGGAATGGTGAGACACGCCCGATAGAAGAGGAGCTATTGTTATGAATTACTGCAAGGAATGATCTTATCATTCTAAACTTGGGGGCTGGGAGAACCTTCCAACGAGGGAACGCCTCCTCCATTCTAGACCTGACAATATGCTCAACTAGCCCTCAGCTAGATATGCAAAGAGCTGGGAAATATTAGAGGAGGGAAACTCTAAGTAATTACCATATATAGTGTCCTCAGTTGTAAACAGAGCGGGTACAAAACGACAAGCGACCACCCAGGAACAATAAACGGCCACCCTGGAATCCTAAGAAAATGGATGTAGACAAGGCAAAAACGTCCTTGGAAGAATCCAAGTTGTTGAATAGCCTGACTGGACAAAAAGCAGAAACACTCGACGAAATTACAAAACAACAATCGAGACAGTAGTAGCTGCATGCGATGCCTCGATGCCTAAACGTCGTGGCCCTAGACGCAAACAGCATGTCTATTGGTGGACACAGGAAATAGCAGAAATACGTAAGAGATAAGCGACGAGAGCTAAGAAGAATCCAACATTTAAAGAGCATTACAAGACGACTCGCAAACTCCTCAAGAAAGAGATTAAAAAAAGTAAGGTCATATGTTGGAAGAGGCTCATCGAAGAGGTCGAAAGTGACCCGTGGGGCATGGCCTACAAAATTGTGACCAAGAAGCTTAGAATGGAGGGGAGGACGCCTGGACTGAGCGATCCAGACTGGGTGAGGAAAGTCATATGACTCATTCCCACAGAGTGCTGGACAAGACAAAGACCGAGCGTCTTCTCTTTGACGAGGAGTCCTGTTTACGACGGACGAACTACGGAGGGCTGCAAATAGCCCAAAATGTGTGGAAAGTCTGGGTTCGATGGGATTCCGAGCGAAATGCTCAAGATTGTTGCAGAGCAACATCCTGACTGTCTACTCTCCGTGTTTAACTCATGTCTCAGGAATGGAATATTCCTCAGAAGATGGAAGAGGCAGAAACTCATCCTCCTCCGGAAGGGTAATAAACCGCTCGACAAGACCTCGTCTTTTAGACCGCTTTGCCTCCTGGACACCATGGGAAAGTTACTAAAGGACTAATTATATCAAGGCTGGAGGCATACCCATCAAACCTATCCCCAAACAGTATGGCTTCCGGAAGGGGCGGACGACAACTGACGCCATTCTCGAAGTGGTCAGGATTGGTGGAACAGGCCAAAAGGGGTGACGTAAGAAGAAAGGACTCTGTGCTCTGGTACATAGACATCAGGAACGCGTTCAATAGCGCCAGATGGAAGGACATCATGGAGGCTCTGATAGATAAGAAAGTCCCTGAATACCTTCTGAGAATGGCTGAAGACTATCTCATGAGAGGAGTATAGTCTATACGAATCTCTTCTGCAATGTAAAGACGACGTGTGACGTGACATGTGGAGCAACAAGGTTCGAAACTAGCCCATTCTTATGGAACGTCATGCAGACGACCTATTGCAAATCGACCTACCACAACATACCCAGCTGATTGGATATGCAGACGACACGCTGATTACTAGCTACAGTGAAAACACAGAACTGCTAGAGATGCACCTAAATGAGTCTCTCTTCAGGGTTAAAAGATGGATGACGCAAAGAGGCCTGCAAATGGCAGCTGAAAAGACAGAGGCAGTACTAGTAACGGACCGAAGAGCTATCCACCCCGCATCACTTTGGCCGGAGTAATATCCCCTGGAAACGCCAAATTACATACTTAGGTGTCGAAATAATCAGAAGAGCTGGCCTCACATCAGCAAAATGGCAGACAGCAGCTACTGAGCCAACCTTTCCAGAATTATGCCAAATATAGGAGGACCAAAAGAAGCGGAAGAGACGTATGATTACAGCGTATTTCCACCTCACAAATGCTTATGCGGCTCCGTGTGGGCTGACAAACCAGGTAAAGTGTTGCAGGGGACTTGAAGTACGCGCAAGTGCAGCGGAGATTGGGGCTGAGAATAGTGTCGGCTTATCGCACAGTATCCGACAGCGCAGTAGGAGTACTGGCCAGAATACCCCCCATTGATATGTTGGCTAGAGAAAGAAAAGCGGTGTATGACGAAGCGAAAAAGTCTGCTGACTCCAGCGGGAAACAACCGGCGAGTAGGACGAAAGAAGACATTAAGAAGAGCGCCCGAACATCACTACTGGCGGAATGGCAGGACAGGTGGGATGGGGATCCAAAGGAAGGTGGATACACCCTCTGATACCGCATATCGAACCATGGTTCAATAGAATGCACGGAAGTAAATTTCACCACACAAGTGCTCACAGGTCATGGTTGTTTTTTAAATCCTACCTATTTAGATTTAAAATAGCATAGACCCAAAATGTGAATTCTGTGGTTACGAGGATGATGACGACATGACACACATTTGCATGTAGCATGGGACATATGGAGAAGAAGATTGAACGAGCATTTGAGGCAGACATTTCTCCATCAAACATAGTTCGGCTTATGCTTCAATCGGAGTGAAAGGTGATAACAATACAAGAGTTCTTGACCCTTGTGATGAAAAGGAAAGAAGAGCGACCTGAACGTAAATGAAGTAAAGGCTCAGCCATTTCCGCCTGCCTCCATGAAGTAATGTCTCGCGACGATCTCCGTGGAGAGGCGCATGGGCATAAGAAGAGGTTTTAGTGGTATACCAATTGAGAATGGGAGTCCCACACACCAGGGATTATACCATCTGAATCCCTGAAGGTGCATAAAATAATAATAATAATAATAATAATTACTGTCTTTGGTGTGTTGGAGTTTGTATTTCTATAGTAATTCCTCAGGAAGTTTCCTCTTTTAAAAATTATAATTTCATTCTCCTCACATGGGCATACCTGTCTCCCCTTTCCTAAGTAAAACCCATGTTCTTCACTATTCAATTTAGGGAGGCCCTGAGAGCCTTCAAAATTCTAACGTTTCATCTAATACAATCTCTGTGTAGAGGTTTCTTATAGAAATACCACAACTTATACAAAATATAACTTTTGGTACTTGTTAAATAATACATAAAACAACACAAAATGATCATTGTTTATATTAATAAAACTGTATACTAACAAACTAATTAAAAAGTCTAATTGATTACCTGAATTCAAACTACAATAAATTTTATTGGCAATTGCATCCTTAGTGAAATTGTCAATATCTGTGACTGGACGGATTTTACGGGTCTTTTTGTAAAATGTCAGAGCTTCTTGTTTTTTATATTTGTTGATAATACTATCAACTGACTTTACACCACCTGTAAACATACATTTTGAAAAAAAGAAAATTAGATTTATTACAATTAATACATGAGTAATGGTACAGATAATTAAATAACTGTACTCATCCCAATTTTAACAAGAAAATTACACTTGTAAGTTTTAAAAGATAAGATGTAGAAAAGAAAAAGAAAATCAATCTTACCTGTAATTTTATACTCAAGTATTAAACAAGAGTGGGTAACATGGACCTTTTCTTCCACTGCTTCCTTCCACAATCCACAAAATAAATTGATAATTCCCTCTTGAAGAGAACTTTGAATACATGTTATCTTCAAAGGTTCAAAATTAAGTATTGTTAGGCTATCCATTATTTTCCAGTTATAATTAAAATGAATTCAGAAAAAATAATAATGATAAATATAATTAATCTAAAACAAGAAATACTAAAGGGACACTTAACAACAACAAATAATGAACTACAATAAATATTTCAATTAGCTTTATTATTATTACTAAAGAAAACAATAAATAATTAATAATAAATAAATAAATGTCTTTATTGGTGGCGAGGCTCAGGCCATTTAGCCTGCTCTTCCGCCTGACCACATTTAGAATCTATATTACAATAATACATAATAAAGGGAGTCGTCCAATGAAAAAAATACGCACGCAATTTGGATGAAGATATACACATGGGTGACAGGAGTAAAAGCGAGGGAGGACGAGTTTGATAGGAAATCGTAAAAGAATCGGGATGAATGGAACGGTAGAGCTGTCTGTCTGCCTGTCTGTCTGCCTGTCTGTCTGCCTGTCTGTCTACCTGTCTGTCTACCTGTCTGTCTGCCTGTCTGTCTGCCTGTCTGTCTACCTGTCTGTCTGCCTGTCTGTCTACCTGTCTGTCTACCTGTCTGTCTCCTGTCTGTCTACCTGTCTGTCTACCTGTCTACCTGTCTGTCTGCCTGTCTGTCTGCCTGTCTGTCTGCCTGTCTGTCTGCCTGTCTGTCTGCCTGTCTGTCTACCTGTCTGTCTACCTGTCTGTCTACCTGTCTGTCTACCTGTCTGTCTACCTGTCTGTCTACCTGTCTGTCTACCTGTCTGTCTACCTGTCTGTCTACCTGTCTGTCTACCTGTCTGTCTACCTGTCTGTCTATCTGTCTGTCTGTCGGCCTGTTTGCCTGTCTGTCTACCTGTCTGTCTACCTGTCTGTCTACCTGTCTGTCTACCTGTCTGTCTACCTGTCTGTCTACCTGTCTGTCTACCTGTCTGTCTACCTGTCTGTCTACCTGTCTGTCTACCTGTCTGTCTACCTGTCTGTCTACCTGTCTGTCTACCTGTCTGTCTACCTGTCTGTCTGTCGGCCTGTTTGTCGGCCTGTTTGTCGGCCTGTTTGTCTGCCTGTTTGTCTGCCTGTTTGTCTGCCTGTTTGTCTGCCTGTTTGTCTGCCTGTTTGTCTGCCTGTTTGTCTGCCTGTTTGTCTGCCTCTCTGTGAGTGGCCGATGCTAGCCCCAAAACCGTTCAGACGATTTTTTTGGAAAAAGATATTCCTCGATTAATTGCAAGGAGCTTGAGGCCTTCTGAGTTTCAAATCGATATTCCGATTCTTGGGAACTTTACATTACCCTCCATATCTCATTTTTACTAAAATTTCTCACAATTTCCTCGGATGGCATACAAGACGCTTAAAACAATGAAGCAGGTCTCATTTTCGTTGAAATATCTGATTTTTCAAAAATTTATTAAATGTGTTTCGGCGTCTTCTTACAAGTACAATATTGAAGTTAGAGATTTTTTCCTCAATGAATTCTGTTCTTTAAAGACGTCTTGAAGTAAGGTTATGTGAATGTTTTCGAAAATATGTTTCCGTGTCATTCTCTGTGAAATGGCAATTTTAAACAATTATTTTCTCAAAAGCGGCTTCAACTTTAACTTTCTTGCACTTCGTAAGAAGAGGTTAAGTAATCGTGCACCGGAAAACGGCGAATTTTCGGCAGAAAAACTTTTATTGCCGGGCCTGGTAACAAAAAAGTGGATAAATTCTGATGCTGAATATAGAAAAAATAATCTAACACGCGGTGTTGTCAGAATCCATGTTTTGTGGGTCCTTGATACCGAAAAATCGATTGTCGGCAAAACGTGTGTGTCCGTCCGTATTGTGGTCAACGCTAGTCTTAAGGCTAAATGCACCGAAAAATACTTATAGGAAAAATCAATAGATCGCAGCACAATCATACGGAATTTACTAGATCGATAACGTCTGAACAAATTGTCCGCTTTTCGATCTGTAAAGAGCGTTGGACTCCTTTTTAAAATAGAATTCACGCTACGATGCCGTTTTTCAAAATGATTTCCAAAAATTTTGAAACCGTTTTCTCATAGTTCCGGAAGAAATTAAAAATGTGAGGCTTATATCGCGATGGCGACGTGCTTCCTGAATCAACGCCGTGTCAATCTGCAAATCGAATGAATAGGAGCGGCGTAAGTGAAATTTCGGAAAAGATACCTGATCCCCTCCTCCTCCCCTCCCCTCCCCTTGTCCCTCGTGCACCGCTCGCCTGGGCCTCCATCGACGCCGCCGAACGCTAAACCGCCTCCGGCACGGGAGGCCGAACTTTCAGACAGGCAAGCTGGGCAGTCAGTGCCTTTCAGTCTCAATATATTTTTCTTCACGTGTCAAACTAGTGATGCTGTAACACAGCCAAACGGTCTCGTATCATCTGTAATAGTCGTATAAGACTAATAATGAAAGAGAAGATAACAAAGGATAGTTTGTTTTCCTTTGATTCTGCTAGTGAACAGCGACCGAAAGGTATTGAATACCGGTAAAAATACCGGTATTTTTTCATACCTTTCTCAAATATCATTATTGTTTTATACTAGTAAAATACCTATATTGGACGTCTTTACCGGTATGGACGTCAATAAACGTTATACCGGTGTTTTCAATGAAAAACAATAGTTTCCCATTCATACATCTTGACAAAATAAGTTACTTTAGTTAATAATATCTCACAAAATTTTTATTAATCAAATATACTTTCATAATTGTTAGTAATTGTTTAATTTATAATTTTGTTTTTATATAAATATATACACACACACTCGGTCGCTAATAATTAAGAAAACACTGAATGATTCCACTAATTCTTATAGAGTAAATATAATCTCACTTCGTCATTGCACAATGTTCTCCCCACCGAAAACCGCCTTCTTCCTACGCTTGGGCATATCGAGATTGCCCTAGTGTAACACGCAGCCCGCCGAAGAACGCGGCGAGATGTCTGCAAGGTCAGAAAAGTCACGCTATCTGAACAGCAGTGTGCCAGAGGTGCGACCCTGCTTCCAGCTCAGAAGGGTGACTTGAGAGCGTGCCCTGGCGGCACTGGGCTTGGATACAAAGGAGCGCGAAATGAGGAGCAAACATTCAAAACGTGACATGTCCACTTTACTTCTTATCGAGAAAACACAAACATTTTATGTCATCAAAATTATGCAGATGTTTTATTTGTACTTAATTCGGAATTATGTAATAAGGATAGCTAATTATAATATTATTATAAAATTTAAATATTCTATGAACTTACATTTAAAGAAAACAACATTTATGTCAACTGGTAAAAAAGAACCCTGAACATCAACGGAGAAGTGGCATACATGGCAGACGAAGTTAAATACTTATGAATTACAATAAACTCTGGATACTGTACAGAAGAACTAAAGAGAGGAATAATTTTAGAAAAAGCAGCGGAAAGAAAATTACACAAATTCATAAAATATGCAGGCATATCACGTGATTGATTTCTAAAATTTTAGGTCCCGGAACGCGCTCAAAATGATTTATTAATTTAATAGAAATAATTATATATTTATAATATAATGTAATAGCGAGAATGAATCAGCGAGATACAGGAACGCCGTTCCGTCAGAAATCAAGCCCTGCGTAAGACCAAAATCCAAATAATCGAGAAAATGGTATTTCTAATACTGTTGTGGGTGTAAAGCTGAACATTGAGATAGGCCGAAAAAGGAAGATGCTTTTGAAGTAGGGACACGGAAGAAAATATTAAACGTACAATGGGAGGGCAAAAAGATAAATGCCGAAATTTTGAAAAGAAAACAGAACTTTCTCTAAAAGCCAAAGCCAAAAAATGGAAAATAAAATATTTTGGACATACTGTGAGTAGAACAAAATCCCTAGAAAAGGATATTATGCTTGGAATGATAGAATGAAGCGGAAGAAAAGGGTGTAAGTGGCATAATTGATATGACTAATACAAAATATCACAAACAAAAGGAAAAAGGCAGTTCGAGTCCAGTGAGCAATGAACAAATTGCTAGCATCCTATTGCTGTGTATATCCAGATAGGTCTAACAAGGGATGGCTTGCGATCTATGTTCTAGTACTATTTCTCTGCGCGTTGAGACCCCGCGAAGAATTGGGACCTGCAGATAAAAGGAAAGATGCTCACAGCCGCTGCTTGACCGGGACTGGAGCCGACAAATAGACATCATAGCACTGAACAGTGTGTTTGATACCCTCAGTCTTTCATGCATACATTCTGCCATTATTAGGGAAGAACTCGCTGAATTATCGGCGCGTCCCCTCCCAGTTTCGGATAGCAAGAAAAGCGAAGGAATGATGCTCAAGTAATATCAATGTTCAAAATTAAAACATCTTTCAAAAACCTGGTTTAGAAACATCGACCAAGTTTGTGCGGAAGATTTTGTTTTGACAGTGGCCGTGATTGTTAATTTATAATTACGATTTAGACAAAACGGCAAAAGAAAGTAAAAAGAATAACAGCGAAACTAAACCTGAAAACTATCGCCGAGGGTCTTATGGAGTGAGTCACAACTTCCTCAAATGGATACAGGAAGGTGGGCGAGAGACCTTACACCTAGAGTGCTTGCGTTGGCCGCCTCTCTACGTACGGTAGGACATACGTAGGAAATGCCAGAAAAATGGGGTCATTTCTTGGGCTGAAGATAGTCTACTGGATGAGGATGTTACAATCACCGTTCGCTTTATTCGAACACATGTATTGACAGTGGAATAATGCAATATTATTTCATATTTTGACTTTTTTATAAAATTGTGATTATCGGTTCTTTTCATTCACAACAACTCATCAACACATCGATAATAAACATCAGGTTTCATAAATGTTTCATTTTTTTCGAAATATGTTCATGTGTCTATACAAAATCTGTTTTGAAAATATCAACATCAATGTTGCATCCCTATTCTCGACACCTAATATCATTTTTTGGAAATTGTGTAAAATTTAAGGTCGCCGATTTAATACTTTTTATTCCCTAATATGAGGTTTATCAGTGACTGGTATGCTACGTTTTACTAGTAGTATATAAATCTTATAAATTGAATTGCAACCCGATTAAATGTTAAGTGATAAGCGTGTACGATGTTTAGAAAAATGGTATCTTAATGTAGAAATGTAAAAGTTGCCAAATTAATAACTGTATAACAAAACATAATTTATCCCCCTCATAGACGGATATTCCTCTTCTAGTGTGGTGTTCCTGTCTAAGGGTTAAAGTTGTATTGCTTTCGTGACAATTTAATGCATTAAAAAATACATATATATATATGTCACAATACAATGATTTACACCACATCCTTTTACATTATCATTTACGTAGTTTGTATCAAAATGACGCGTCGGGAATTACTTATTCCAATCTTCAAGTTTATACAAATATAACAGAATCATTTTATATCAATATAACTTACTAAGTAAGCTGGGACGTGTCACGATTCTTAACATTATATTTTAATGTTTGTTACAGTGTTGGATTCAGGATGCATCTCTCCTGCGCGCTATTTTACCACTTTTCAATTTTGTCCGAAAGTACGAAACTGTTTTAAAATTTTACTTGGGAAAACAGATTCATCAGGTGAAGTCTATCAAGGAGACAAACGCCGTTTTGAGATCAAAAATCGAGTCGCAGGATAAAAGAGCTCGTGCGTAATTTCGGCTCATTCTTTGTGGTAGTGGAATGATAACGGAAGTTCGTAGAAGTAAAATGTATGTAAAATAAGATGTTAGGACATGGAATATTGGTGATATCTACACAATTAGTTCAATTTTCTTTTTGAAATCAGTTTCCAAATCGGAATCGATAGTTTGAGTACCGCCTCAAATAATTGTTTGATGGTATTCGAAGGAAGACGGAAATATGTGAACAAGATATATAGTTTTATACGACTATTACAGATGATACGAGACCGTTTGGCTGTGTTACAGCATCACTAGTTTGACACGTGAAGAAAAATATATTGAGACTGAAAGGCACTGACTGCCCAGCTTGCCTGTCTGAAAGTTCGGCCTCCCGTGCCGCAGGCGGTTTGCCGTTCGGCGGCGTCGATGGAGGCCCAGGCTGGGCGGTGACGCAGGGACAAGGAGGAGGGGAGGGATCAGGTATCTTTTCCGAAATTTCACTTTACGCCGCTCCTATTCATCCGATTTGCATGATTGACACGGCGTTGGATTCGGGAAGCACGTCGCCATCGCGATATAAGCCCACATTTTTTAATTTCTTCCCGGAACTATGAGAAAACGGTTTCAAAATTTTTTTGGAAATCATTTTTGAAAAAACGGCATCGTAGCGTGAATTCTATTTTAAAAAGGAGTCCAATGTCGTTTACAGATCGAAAATCGGACAATTTGTTTAGACGTTATCGGTCTAGTACATTTTGCTTATTTTGGTGCTGCTACGTGGTGGCGACAAATGGAACTAGTGTCGGTACATTTAGCCTTAACCCATTCTGCCGATTTTCTTCAAAATTGATATTCTGCAATCGATCTGAATGAACTCGAGGCTTCGGGAGTTTCAAACGGACATTTTGACTTTTGAGGGTACTTTGCTTGAGGTCTCGAAAACATTTCAAAACATTCCTCAAAAATGGCACCAAACGTTTGCATCAAATTTTGTCTTTTGATAGCGTACAGCACGCTAATGAGAATGGTGTAGGTCTCACGTTCCTTGAAATCCCAGATTTTTGAAAATTTAAAAAGTGCATTTTTTGCGGCGAATTTCTACAACAATAATATTGAAGCTAGACATTTTTTCCTGAAGGAAATCTTTTCCTTAAATACGGATCTTTAAATAAGTTCATGTTCAATTTTTAGAAAATGAGTACTTTTCGTGTAATTTGACGCGAAATATAGGCAATTTAAAAGAATTTAACATTTTCCCTCAAAGACCGCTCCAATTTTTTTCCACAGATAGAAGGGATGCTTAGAAGAATGGCACGGGTCTCATTTTCGTTGAATATTTTTTTAATTTTCAAAAAATGACACATTTAAAAATAATGCCAGAAAGTGTGTGATGTAGCACCACTAGTTTTCTTTAAATTTTTCTTTTCGTAGGCAACTAGTACGGTATAAAAATTGGCTCTAGACCCAACAAACACTTCTTTTCGAAACTTCCAAAAGTTCACATTGCTAAAATACAATAATGAAGATAGAGATTGCTGTGTTAAATGAAATCTGCTCTAAAATATCAGCTCTTTAAAAGGCATTGTACAATTTTAAAAAAACAGTATTTTCACGTAATTTGTGCATCAAGGTAATTTTTAACATTTTTTCTCAGAGAGAGCTCCAATTTTGTAACAAAATTTCAATTTAGAATGCTTAAAAAGAATGGCGCAGATCTTATTTTCATTGATTCTGTGAATTTTCGAATATTGCATATTTAGAAATTTTGCGAATGTGCTGCAGAAGGACTTTTAGCTCTCATGTCATACCACGTACTTTCTTAGTAAAGAAAGTTTTGTTATGCTGGAGCGGAAACTCGAGATTTTTGTCAGAGAAACTCGTATTGAGGGCTCCGATTTCGAAAACGTGGATGAATCACGTTCCTATTCATGATGAAAAGACATAAGTGAGCTGGTCCATCGCACCGATTTTTGCTAATTCTGCGAGGTCCCAGGTACATCACGAACCACGTGAGCACAACTCTTGCACTTCGCTTGAAAAGTCAGTCCAGACGTTGAACACCATGCTGCATGCCAAGCGAGAAGTGTTCAGAGAAATTTGAAAGTGGCATAAAGTGACAATTTTCAACAGTGTCCAATCTAAAATAACACGAAGGTGTATTTGCGATAAAACGTGCCAACGTTTGAAGAAATGTTGTCACGCCGTTTAATTCTTGGCATTGATTATCTCGTACTGTTTCCTGTGTTTGATCTTTTGTTTTGTCTCGTTATTCGTAGCCCTCATAGTTTAGCGTGTTTAGGTTTAATTAATCTAGATTGTTGTATTTCAGGATTTGTCAATGATGTGTCTTTTATCGATGTCCTCGTCTTTAGTCATTTTTGCATTTATGTTAGTTTTGAGTGACGTTTGATGACGGGATTTTTTCTCTTTACCGTGTGTTGTTCTGTTTTGTGATAAGCTCCTAGTAGTGCTAAGTTAACGTTGTTGTTTCTTTTGATGGTGTAGTGTCTTTTGTGTTGTTTTTGTTGTTTCGTCGCATACTGTAGGACTCCTGTCGCCATTAGTTTCTTTTAAGCCATGAAATCGTTGTTTCTCGCCAATCTCACAGCTAGACGGTGGAGGGGGTAAATGTAATGGGACAGTCGCCCACGTATGGCATCGCAAATCATAAGTATAAATTGTATTTTCAAACGCATATTAAAAAGCGTAGTAAAGGCGCTTGTCGAAGAGCCGCAGGAATGGGGACGTTTTCCCGTTACCTGCGCGCCGCCGATGCGGGCGAGCAGGCTAGCCTTTGTTAACAGCCCTGTAGAAAGGGCGCGCCCGTGACGTCAATGGAATTTCCGGCCGCCGCCGACCAGCGCCGGCGATTTCGGCGGAATTCTGACGTCGAACAAATTCCCTTGAAGACGCTACTTCATAGCGCCACGTCGATACAGCCGCGATTGGCCATCCCGTGTCGCGTGATGCCGCAGGCCAATAGGCGTGAACATCGCGTGGCGCGATCATGTGACCCTGTGGAGCCGCGGAGCTGCGAGGAAAGATAATTCGGTTCTTCTGATTCGAACTGTGGAGGAGAGCGGACGCCTGGCTGGGGAACAGCGGTCAAGAGCGTAGGTGTTCTCCCGGAAGACGCGAGTCTTAGCTTTTGGCTTCGGCCACGTACGTGCAGTACACGCACAGTAGAACGGCCTCAGGTGTGCAAGTTGGCTCTGCCGGCCGAGCTTCGTAATTACGATCAGCAATGAAGTAGGGACCGCCGATATTTACGCGCCGTCGACCGCCAGAGGCCAGGGCGCGATGAGGCGGTCACGCCTCGCATCGCGAGCGGCCCCGCCTGTTACGATCAGCTCCAGAGGTAGGCGAACCCGAGAGCAAGAGCCGCCGTTCCTGGCGCAGAGGCGTGTCTGGACATGTTCTGTGCCGCGGGTGCCGACCACGCCGCACACTGGTTTAATCGGGCCAAAAACTTGGTCATATATATATGGGCTCTGAAGGTCATTGATTTCAAATGTCATAATGAAATTTCAAAATTCAAAATGGCGGCTTCAAAATGGCTAACTGACTCATAAAAATGAGCCCAATGTGCGTAGAAATATGTATAAAATGGTTCTCGAGATCGCTGATTTCGATTATAGGAATGAAATATAAAATTAAATTGAAGCTTGAAAATGAAGCAAATATGCGCAGAAATATGGTTAAGTTTTATTTTTTAAGTCACTAAATACAAAAATTGCTATGAAATTCAAAATAGCTGCTTCAAAAAGCAATATCGGATCTAAGGAAAAAGAAATCGATTGTAAGTAAAATGTTATTTGAGACAGTTTTTTTAATTAAAAAAAAAATCTGAAGCCCTTTTTTTACAGAAGACATGATAGTGGCATTTATGTCATGTTATCCTGTCCGTTTAGCACTTCCGTACAAAAAAAAAAGAAAAAATCTGAAGCCCTTTCGATATATATTCAAACAAATGTCACCCATCTGTTGGGAACCCAATATCTATGTATACAGATCTAATTTCGTCGGCACTTATTGAATAAACAATATTTTATTTAATATTTAATTATGAGTAATTGAATCAAAAATTAGTCAACAATACTTTGAGGTGACCACATTGAATTCACTCTTACACCTTAGTTACCCATAGTTTTGTTTGTTGCGTCAAGAAAAGAAGAATCCTTAAATATACTAAAAATCTGCAAGTGCTCAGTGGCTTGGGTTATTATTGTTTAATCCTCCAAAAATTTATATTATTAATTTTACCACTAAAAGTAATTATCTGAAGGAGAAGTAAAAAAATTATTTCAAGAAATCAATTCCCTGTGGCATCGAAGAAACCATCTGGGGCGATCTAGTGTTATATCTTACTACGTAGCATTGTAGTATAGTCGCTTTAAAACAAAAAGATGCAGATATGTGCAGCTAAATTTGTGTTATTCTGATTAAGGACATTCTACTTGATAAATAAAAATAATAATTGAGGCAGGACTACGCAGGACAAAAAATATAATCTACAATATAAACGACTAACTTTGTTACGCTACATGGTTTAGAATTCAACCGCATCATATATAAAATATTATACACTTTTTCTTAAAAATATACTGAACGTATAGCCATAAGTGTCTTATATTCGGAAGTACAAAAAGAATCCTAAAAAAAATTTAAACCCTTTTTTTAATTTCACGAATATCGTTGGCAAGAATCAACGAATTCGAGCCATTCGAGCAACGGTAACTTTACGACACCGTGTGGAAGACAAAAATGATTGAAATAAATTTCTGAAGCTGAGTGGGCATGCTCCAATGTCTTCCGAACGAGATTTGATAAGTCAAATTCCAAACGCGCACTTCGAATTTTGCAATTATGGCCAGGTTTTTGCCGTGATTAAACCAGTGTGCGCCGCCACCGCCGCAGCTATCGACCCCGAGCGCCGCCCTTCACGCGCTCGGCTACTGAGTGGTCATCGGCGAATCCAGGCTATTCATCGCCGCTGGGTCGGGCAAGCGCCCGGGTCATCGCCACGGCTGCGCTAGCCTACCTGGGAAGGAAACAAGCGAGTAACCGCTCGTGACCCCCGCCAGCGTCGGCGCGACAAACTCCGTGCCCTGCGCGGGCAGCTGAATTGAATTTAAGCTAAATGAGGAAAATCTTTCATTCCAAGTTGCATGCCAATGCCCATGCCACGCATGTTCCCGCTAAAAATTTCAGTGTTTTCAGTGGGGTAGCCGGGCAAAGCTTCAACCTGCAGCTGGCGCCGGGTAAAAGGTAAGTCGAGGTCAACCCTGGAGCAGCTCCACTTGGGGCTGTTACAGACGGTGGAGGGGTGTTACTATATGTTGTTATATATATATATATATATATATATATATATACATACATATATATACATACATATATATATATACATATATATATATACATATATATATACATATATATATATATACATATATATATACATATATATATATACATATATATATACATATATATATACATACATATATATATACATATATATATATACATATATATATATACATATATATATATACATATATATATACATATATATATAAATTGCTAGTCGAATTATTCACGGCAGCGAGAAGATGATGCGCTTTTGTTCGAGCCAAGAATATAAAAAGGCTGGGCAACAATGAGCAGAAAAAGGAGTATTGCGCTAGACCGACGCGGAGTTCACGCTAGCCGTTGTGACAATTTTAAATATTTTTGAACTTGACAAATTTTAAGACATTTTTAATGAGTTGTGTTAATAGTGTGCGGACATTTAAAGCGTAATGAACTAAAATTTAATGACGCGTTTTATAGAACGGTGGCAGTGTGAAGACGCAATTTGTACTAGATCGCGGCATAAACTTGAATGGCGGGCATGTTGATATGTAGAACAATGAAAGTCTTTTTTTTAACGTGATAGAAAAGAATTTTGGAACAATTGCAGATTAAATTACTTTTTTATTCTTTTGTTTAAATAATGACGAGAAGTATCCGCGCAATAGAATTTTAAAGTTTCGCCGTTGTGTGGCTGCTGAAGATGGTGCCAAGTGATACGTAGTGGCGATTGCACCGATGGAATGTGCGATTCTCTGGAGATCGACCAAGAATGTGAATAACGCTGTCTGTCGCGGCGACGATCCAGCAAAGGAAGTGAATTGCATGGATTGTTTTAACAACGGTGATGCATTCTGTAGAAGATCAAGTGCTGTTAATTAGCTCATACGTAAATTCATAAAGAGTATACAGAATGCGCATTCAGTATGAATGAGATTTGCAATTTAATTTCAGTGTGAATGATATGTTGTTTTATTTGTTGATTTTTATGTACGTCAAGGGTATTTGCTTATGTGTATGTGTTTTCGGAGTGTAACGATGGTGGTCATATGTTAGCTATTCAAGGTGTTTGGAAAGGAAGAGGGAGATTAAAATAAATTAAGACAAACATAGTTGTGTTGTCAGTAAAAATTCTGAAACAATGCGTTATAATTTAGTAGATAGATGCTGACCCGCACGCACGCATAGGTGCCATGCTGTCGCTTCGGTAGAGAAGCAACCACAGATTCACGCCAGCAGTGGAATCAGAGTAAGTAATTGGCTAGCAGACGGGCAAGATTGAAGCCCAACAGGTGCAAAAATATGTGTTGTTAGCTAGGCGCCCATATTTATTGGCAGCAAGGATCAGATAGAGAGGGATAGTTAGATAAAAAATAAAGAGAGAGAGAGAGAGAGAGAGAGAGAGAGAGAGAGGGGGGTAGGCAAACGGTTACGTTGACAGCCCAACATGAGAGACTAATCATTATTCGGCAGCCCAACACAGGTTCAAGTCGTTTCATTACAGGCTGCCAACAAAGCAAGCTGTAGATTATAGCACGTTCTTAGAAAAACTGGAGATAACTCCAAACTAGGTTAGCAGTAGCTTTTTAATCCATTGTTGTATGTGGAGATTTTAATACTGATTGTTTGGTCGAATCTTGAGAAAGAGAAGTTCTTCAATTTCATTAATCTCTTCAACTTAGATATTACAATAAATGTACCTACACAGACCACAGCACATTCAAAGAAGGCAATCGAAGAAATAATTTAAACCACTACTAGATATGAAACTGCAACAAACGATTTAGGCTACAGTGACCACAATGCACAAATTCTTACCATTACAAAAAACACTCACTCAACGAATAATACACGTATGGGTAGAGTGTTTACTAAAAGTAACATAAAATTATTCACTGGGATGCAGAAATTATTGGACGCGGTTAAAAGTACTGAAGATGAAACCATGAATATAATTTATTTTCTTCGACACTTTCATTTCACTTTAACGCGTGCTTTCCTCTTCAAAAAAGAAAATTTAACATTTGAAGGAAAAGCAATTGTTGGATAACACGAGAAATTAGAACACCATGGAAAAGCAAACTATTTCCTTTGTACTTTGTCGCTACTGCTTACACAATTTAAAGAAAGTTATGTAATGCTGTTGGGAAAAGAGAAATTTCGGCAAAAAACTCTTATTGCCGGGTATTGGTAAAGAAAAAATAGATAACTCCAGTTGTTAATATAGCAACAATTTCTCTAGCACGTGATGTAGTCAGAATTCATGTTCTGTGGGTCCTTAATACCGAAAAATCGATTGACGGCAAAACATTCGCCTGTCAGGGTCAGTATCTCTCTTTCTGTGCGTCCGTCCGTCTTTCTTTATCCGTCCCCTTTCTGTGTGATCGTCCATCTTTCTGCGTGTCGACCGTCTTTCTGCGTTCAGCCGATTTTCTCCAAAATTGATATTCTCCTATTGATCTGGTCGACATCGTAGCCCAATGAATTTGAAACCGATATTTTAATTTTTTGGGGTGGGGTACTTTACATGAAGCCTCCGGGACATTTTCAAATTTTTAAAAGAAAATTAATTTCATTTTTTTCGCGTAATTTTGTGTGAAAATACGGGGAGAAAGTACGTGCTGTTTTAGCACCTCTGGTTTTGGAAAAATTGCCACTTCCCGCTGCAACTTTAAAGGTACAAGGTAGGCGAGAAAGTAGAAATGTTTTGTCAGGTGTCTGTGAAAAATACAGCAACCAAAACAGCGCACAAAACTGATATTCTCGAATGTGACTGACGTCTGGACCCATTCGTTCAGGACCCATATAAGTTAATATATTAATTTTTGGGTCCTAATTTTATTTACAGTCTCTTTACAAATATTCTCAAAAAGAGCACCAATTGGTTTCTTTTTTATGAATAGAGCAAAATACGCTTATAAAATTGATTGATTGATTGATTATTGATTCCGGGAGCGTCAACTGTTAAGGCCACTAGTGCCGTAAGTGTAGTGCACATATTCATTGCGGGAGGTGGCGGTAATCTTCCCTCTGATGGCTGGCGAGATCCGGCGCCGACCTACGTCGGCTTGCTGAGATTTTCCCCCAACCAGATATATTCCTGCAGCAGGGCATCGCCTCAGTCGGGTAAAGCTCTAAGCTCCCGACTGGTTTCCCGACAAGTGTAATAGTGTAATGCATGTGAGTGTAAGGTGTGATGATAGGACACGGCAGAGGAAGAAAAGATCGCGCGCGGAACCGTGTGTGTGTCTGCCGACTTGGAAAGGTTTTAATATTACATCGTACTGACACATAAACAAGCCAACTTCACTAATAAGCTCATTGCCTATAATGAAACTTTCTCAACTGCAGGGTCAAATCAGAGAATGGTATTTTCTTTTGCTGTCTTGAGGCACGAAGGAACTAGAGGAAGGAGAAAACAAGATTTAATAAGTACTTTCATGTAGTTCATCTTGTTTCACAGAGATTTGGAACAGTTCTTATTACGGTTATACAATTGTGCTGTTCAAAATAAAAATGACGCCTTCCTCTCTTTTCTGGTAAAGTCTCTGAGAGTGGGGTTTTTGTAGCAAAATCTCTGAGAGTGAAAGCGAAATCAATCCAAATGAACTATTTCGAAAGAGGGATACATTCATGTATTGTGACAGTCTCCACCACCAAGTTGAATTATCGTCGAAACGTCAAGGAAAGTTCTAGGATGATGATGATTATGATTAAGATTTCAGAGCGCTTTAACAGCTAAGGTCATTGGCGCCCATGTCAAATTATTTTAAGAGCAGTAAGCAGTGTGAAAGTCCCAAGCTAAAACATTTTTAATGCAACGTAAAATGTACGCAAAACTGAAAATGAACGTGATCAATCATAAAAAGATTGGCAGAAAAGATAAAAACTTTAAAATCTCCAACTACAAGCCAAATAACTGGCATTATCCTCTTCTCTCAGACAAGGATGTGGATGATAGTCTCTTGTAAAAAGCTAAAAAGCTTCCAGAGAGAAGATTCGCGTTACTGAGTACCTCTGTTAGAGAGCTAGCAAGGTTATGCCCGTTAGGCAACAATCTCATAATGTAGAACAATGCAGCAGAGCATGCTCTACGGTAAGATCCGTCTCGCAATTATCGCAAGTAGGGGGTGGGTCACCGCGTGAAGAGTAATATCCGTGGAAGAAATGACAGGAACCGCTCCGAAGTCCTGTCAGAATAATCTCCTCGCGCCTAGAGCCACGAGATAAGGAAGACAAAGGCTATATGAAATCCTCGATTGTCGTGACCTTAATATCCGAGTTCTGCCGCTCTGAGACTACAGGGTTTGATAAACAGCTTGCTTTGTTGGGACTGTAAGGATGTCTACCTCCGTTTTCTTCGTGGTGAACTTCGCTGCCTCGTAAGCCACTCGTTTACTTTATCCCCACGTGGCCAGGGATCAACCAAAACCAAATTATACCGACGAGGGGTTGAGGATTTAAGGAAGTTTGATAATATCAGGTCTATTTTTAGGGCGGAGAAGTTTCCAAGAACAAGACTTCGGGCAAGTTCCACAGACATGGTGAATTTTTTTATTCAGTTTCTGCAAAAGTGTGTAGATACCAGGATACCCGGAGGATGGGGTAACGATGATCTGAGGGTGTACGATGTCCTGTGACTTGGGAGGACTGCTTGACTCGGTATTTATAGATACTTTTTCACATCATAGCAGCAGATTACAATATATCGCCTTAGGCTTAGGGATGAGTTCAAATCCTCAGCCAAAAGGCATTTAATGCGGCTCGTGCGGTAGACGCCTGTGTTGATCCGTAGACTGGCACTGACACATAAACAATACACCCATAATCTAAGATAGAGCAGATGATGGCCTATGTAGACGCAAGAGACATACTCGATCTGAGCGCACATGCCCACCAGTAACGGTGCGAAGGACGTTTAATGGTGTTAACATCGGCTCTTCGAGTTTTGAATATAATTACACCATGTTAAACTATTGTCGAACGTCAGCCAAGAAACTTGGGGATCGACGAAGGGAAGCTGAAGACCCCCAAGAAAAAATGATGATTATGGAGGTGAAGCATTCTACAGAAGTACATGCAGCTCAATTTTGAGGCGGAGAACGTGAATCCAGAATCGTTGCTCCGTTCTCCTTTCTAGTTGAGGACAAATTGAAACCGCTTCTCAATAACTTGCATGCGCTTCGAGGAGAAAAATATATCAAAGTCTTCAACGAGGAGCGATGCTTTCACAAGCAATCGAAATACTGATGCAATAGCAATGGCAAACGGAGCAACCCTTAGAATGAATCCTTGGAAAACACATTTTTCTAACTTGTGACTTCAGGATAACGTGCCACCAAGGCGGAAGCAATATCTTGACGACATAAAACCTACTAGAAACAAAGGGAGCTGTCCCCCAAGGCCTCAAGAATGTATGGTGCGAAGATGCCGTACCGAAGGTGTGTCATACGGTTTTTCTATGTCGAAAAAATTTGCTACCACGTGTTGTCGTAGATGTGGAGATAATACTCAAATAATAAAACAAAAGCAATGTGGAATATAATAAAAAATACTACCAAATCAACTAGAAAACCCATAGAGAATGTTGTTTTAAAATATAACGATATAAATGTGAACGATCCGGCAACAGTGGCTAGTCTCTTTAACCAATACTTTTCGAGAATTGCTGATCTACTAAGAGGTCTTCAGGCACAAAATTCAAAAACAGACAGTTCACCCAAAATTTTAGACACAATGTTTGTTTCCGAAACTTCTTCCTATGTAATTCTCAAAATAATCAGTAAACTAAAAAATAAATATTCGTCCGGTTTAGATGAATTCCCGGATTCTTTGTTAAAGACTTGTGCGTATGCCATTATACACCCGTTAACTCACATATTTAATGCATCTTTATGCACTGAACGTTTCAGATATTTTCAAAACAGCTAAAATTAAGCCGCTTTTCAAAAACGCAACAAAAATGAAATTCAAAATTATCGGCCCATTTCTCTTCTATCAGTTTTTCAAAATATTAGAGACTTTTTACGTACGAATGGAAACCTTTCTCACTAAACACGACGCTTTCAGATTGCCAACATGGATTTAGAAAATCAAAATCAACGGAAACAGCCATATTTTCTTTCTTAAAGATGTCGCCTCATCATTGGATCAAAACGAGGCACCTATTGGATTATTTTAGATCTCTCAAAAGCTTTTGACGTCATTGATCGTGACATTTACTTTCAAATTATCTTCATATGGAATTCGTGGTATTGCTCTAGATTGGTTATGTTCGTACCTTAAACAACGATCTCAGAGAGTGGAAAAACCTTACTGGAATGATGGAACATTACGTACGCACCTTTCCGACTCCTTGCCCGTTGCATGTTGAGTTCCTCAAGGATCGATTTTAGGCCTACTCTGTTCCTACTTTACGTAAACGATATGCCTCGACGATTCGAAACGGAAGAACGGTTCTCTTTGCGGACGATACGAGACATCCTTTGCAATAAAGAAACCGTAAATAGTACAATATCAGATGTTTCAAATTGTTTCCGAAATTACAAATTAATAGTAAACGAAAAGAAAACGGTTTTAATGCAGTTTTCCATTTCAAATAAACAATTCTGTGCTCCATTGAAATGAACAGTGTACCATTGACTGATGTTAAGGCAACAAAATTTTTAGGTCTCTCAATTCAGTCAAACCTTAAATGGAACGTCCATTTAAATGAATTGAACACAAAATTAAGTTCATTATGCTACGCGTTCAGAATTCTTGCAAATTCAGTCAGCCTTCATACTGCTCGTTGTGTATACTTCGCGAATGTCCATTCCCGCCTGAGATATGGCATAATATTCTGGGGAAATACATCTTATAGCTCTTAGACTTTTAGATTACAAAAACGAATTGTACGAATAATAACCAAATCCCACCACGTGATTCACGTAAGCCTCTCTTCATTAATCTAGGAATACTACCATTACCGTGTCTTTTTATTTACGAATCAGTGGTTTTTGTAAAAAATGACTTGCTCAAGGGCAGGAATATATTTTCAGAAAATGCCGATGAGTATTACTATAACACTCGACGTAGAAATCATATTCATCAGGTGACAGTATCAACAGCTCATTACAAAAAATTCACATACAATACATGTACATTATTTTACAACACTTTGCCAGATGACATTAAACGATTAAATTCAATAGAAAAGTTTAAATCCCAAGTGAAATCGTTTCTGCTGCATAACTGTTTCTATACAATTAGAGACTATACTGATCACAAGAAAAGTAACATTAATTTTAACAATTATACAGAATGCATTATTTAACATTTGAACTGTATAAATGTGTATAAACAACCTGTAACAAGTATTGTATTGCAGCCTCCGGGTTAATGACCCCCATCGTGATCAGGTTTTTCGTCCAGTTTCCCTGATCCATTGAGCAATTGCTGAGATGGCCCCTTGCTTTGCTTCTGGACATAAATGTAACTTCATTTTCTGTGTTTCTAGAATTCAGTGGGAAATACAATTATTCAAATTATCGTTTCCGTGTTGTCGCGGCAGGAAGTAATAAGAGCCAAAATTTATTGCTTATTTATCCTGAAAATAGATTTTACTACTTGGGAGTTTTGTTGTTTTTCCTTTCAAAATTCAAAATTTAAGTAGTATATGACTTAGTGTAAGGATCACAGAATTTTGAAAATGTGCACACAATTCACTTTTCCCCATAGCACGTCATACGCAGTTTTTAATTGTTTTTTTGACGTAAAATAAATAAATAAATAAATAAATAACGTGCCTCTATATTTATGTGTAAAAAAATAATTTTTAACGTAAAGAAACAACTATCATCAGAAATAATAATTTCGCTATTCTGACATTTGGTCATTTTTGTACAAAGGCTATCTAAATGATAATCAATTGGCTTGAATTAAATATTTTAGAGGTTTATATTAGTTTCCATCAAAGTGAAAAATAGTTTTCGGCCAAATTTGCCAAAACATGTATATTCGCTTATAAATGCATTTCCTTCATAAATAATTACGGTTTCATGTAAATTCCGTCTGCGGTAGCACTTCAAGATCATATATGTTGTATATATGTATGTTGTAACTATAATTTTGTTAATATTTTTAGGACGAATTTTGACGGTGAATTATGGCAGTGGTTTGTGATGAAGTAGACGGTAAGGTCAGGTCAGGTCAGGTCAGGTCAGATCCGACCTCATTTTGACCTTGTTTATTGAAATGTACTCAATACAAATTGTCAATTTTAACAGTTTCTTATGTATTTAATAATATCAGTACTATCAGTTACGCGGAATAATGACACTAATTTTTGATTTGTAAGTAATCTAGAGACTAGTAGACTAGTAAAAATATATGTATATATGCTTTAAAAAAAAAAGCCCACTAAACAAAAAACTTGAAATGAAATTGGACAAATTTTTGTATAGTGTTTTGAAAAATGTATTTACTTCTAATAATAGAAATAAATACACAAAACACACTTTCATTGCACAATGATGATTTCCGAATATATTCGACAAAAAGTATTTCAGATGAAAAGCACCAAGAAAATGATAAAAACCTTAAACAATGTTATTCATTTACTTAGAATGACTAAAAGACTTTAAAAATTAAAAACTCGTATATAACACCGACTCGTATATAAGATATTGTAAAACCCATTATATACCCTAGTGATCTCCAAAATCAAATCGAAGTATACAAACACGAAATTCTAGTCTTGTCTTCTTACGTAAATCACAAAATAAAGGAAGAAAATAAAGTTTATGTAGAAAGGAAAAAAGCAGGACATTGTTCATCAGTTTCACCTTCCGATTCTAAAACATTTTCTTGACGGTCAGAGTCGTCCTTTTTCTTTTTAAATGTTTTGTGCCTGGATTGACGCAAGGCATCTCCAAGCCCCTTGGGGGCGTAGCGTGCATTGCGCTCACCAGTCATCCACCGTTAACTAGTGCACTTAAGAGGAGTCCTCCATTACCTCTATATGTATGTCGTGTCTCGTCGCAGTCAGTTGTCAAGAGGACCGCCAGGTAGCTTCTCCGCGTACGCACCTCCTACCACGCGCTCCTGCGTCACTACCCAGCGGCCAGAATGGGAAAGGAACTAGGATAGAGGTAGGGTTTAGAACTCTTCACTGGGATTGGACTAGAACTTGTGAAGCAGCCAAACTTGTGTTGTTGGAACAAAGTTCACATGAGATTGTCCGGATGGACGGAATCGAATCCGGGTCCCCTTGGTGAAAATTTAGAGACTTCGCTCTGAGCCACGAGATGACCCCACTGTCTGACTTCACTGTCTTCACAGTCTGACGCTGACAATTGACGTAGCAACTTCGCTAGAATTTCTTGTGAATTGAAAGTAGTATATTTGGAACCATTTTCACTAAAATTGAGAACAGAAAGAAAGTGTTTGGTAAAGTCCATAGCATTAATAGAATGGTCGGCCGGATGCGACACGCAACTGACACCTCACAGGAAAACAGAGGCAGGTTTTCACTCACCCGGAACGATGCGACTGTCCCAACGCCTTCCGGAGGATGCTGATAGGGTTCCGGATCACCTGACACCCTGAGGCGTATTGCAAGGAAGGAGATGAGGAAAATAATCGTTCGGAGCGGGTCCGACTCCCAACGTACCTATTAGGGGTTAAACGTGTAAATAGAAGAGCGGAAATAGGGCGCCTTAATCGTTTCTTTGCTTACAGTTAAGACTGAAATAGTGTAAATAATTGTTGTTAAATAGTGAATAAAATCTGTCGTTTATTTACAGAGAAATATATTTTAGTTTATTCCATTATCCCTCACAAATATTTCTTATAAAACGATAAGTTTTTGGTCATGAAGCCACGATTGCTATTCGCATTCCATTATGTGGCTTCGCCGAAGGACAAGAAGACAAGTGTTCCTGGCATGAGGCTCAATTACAACAGGCAATAACAAGATAAATGTGTTGCCATAGGAAATGAGGTTTGTAACTGAAAATCGAGAACTAACGAAGACACAAAGACGGCCTTTATATAAGAGGGTAATAGTATAATGTTTAATGACTTAGAACAGATAAAACAGAGGTAGAATCCACTCAGAAGACAGAAAGTAACCTTAATTTAAAACATAACAGAGAAGTTTATGATTGAAAAATTTACATCAAAACATTCAAATGCAAACCAATAGCTAGATACATTTGAGAAAGAATGCAGAATATTTTACATTAATGAAGTTAATACAAATATTGGGATATTGAGACTATTCCTGGACAAGTCATGTTCATATTGGCACACAGCAACTCTCACAATATTGATAATGGAAGCTGAATGGTCTAAATGGAAAGAGGTTTTTAGAATCATTTAGACAAAGGATGGTGTACAGGTATGTATGCTATATATTAAAATGGGTATAAATATTAGGATATAATAATTAGGTATAAAGAAGGTTCATTGATTGAATATGCTAAAGGAAATGAATGCTATTGCTAGATATGGACAAAGACATTAGTTCAAGGCCACTACGGGCTTTGCATGTTGCTTACAGCAGAATGATTACCGGAGTTCGTTAGAAATAAAATAGATAAAGAAAATTGTGATAACTCGACAAGATTATAGTATGAAATGAGAAATGTGAAAATTTAGTGAATAAAAATAGTTTTTTCAAAAATGACAGAACATAAACATAACAAAAAAATTGAAGAGAAAAAGTCATGTAAGAATCGTGAAAGCTAGATTAAACGTATTAGATATTGTCCTGAAAACTCATGTTGGTATAAGAGGAAGGAAGGAAGAAAGAAAGAAAGAAAGAAGAAAGAAAGAAAGAAAGAAAGAAGAAAGAAAGAAAGAAAGAAAGAAGGAAAGAAAGAAAGAAAGAAGGAAGGAAAGAAAGAAAGAAAGAAGGAAAGAAAGAAAGAAAGAAGGAAGGAAAGAAAGAAAGAATAGAAGAAAGAAAGAATAGAAAGAAAGAAAGAATAGAAAAGAAAGAAGAAGAAAGAAAGAAAAGAATAGAAAGTAAATTGATGAAGCAATCCTAACTGTCCTTGAAGTAAATTTAAATAAAGAAGCAAAACTTGAAAATCACACCATTGGTCAAGTGAAAATATTATTACAAGACACGTTAGAGATAAACGAAATATATGATCCAGGTTCCCAAGTCTAATAAATACAAAATTAATGAACATATAGAGCAAGACCCAAGATGTAAAATATATTTCAAAACTGTCAATGATGTGACATATACAAAAGGTTTGATAATAAAGAAAGTAAACATCTTTGACATGGAGGAATACATTGATGTATTCATTGTAGAAACAGATGATTTTGATGATCTTCTCAAAGGATTACACATTATAAAAATTCAATTAATTCAAGATGATAATTTATAAATACCACAAAGTAAATAATAGATCACAAAGATAATAAAATAACCAGGGTCAATAATTTTAATTAAAACATACAGAAAGATGACTCTCAGATAAAGCCAGAACAACTCAATAATATCAAGAAAATTATGATAGAAAAATTAATTGAAAATATGAGACTATATTTGCAAACGACCAACACGATGGTACAGTAAAAAATATTAAGCAAGAATCGACTTGATACTAGATACTACTGCAGTAAAGACTATGCAGGTACTCAATAGAAGATAAAAGAATAAGAAACACGACTGGCATAGCTATTATATAAATAATTCAATTGAAGAGTCTTACAGCCCATTTGCGGCACCAGTGACACTGGCATATAAAAGAGATGAAGGACAGAAAAATCGGCTGTGTATTGATTTTAGACAACTAAACAAGACTATTGTATCACAAGCTCAATCATTTCCACTATAATTACTGATATTCAAAATTAGAAACTAAATATTTTACAATACTGGATATCAACTCTGTCTTTGGTCAATTCCATTCTCAATCGGGGACAAAGCAAAAATAGGTTTCGTAAAGCAAGGACACTATCAATGGATGTCTTTACCATTCGGTCTGAAAACGTCACCAGCAATATTCAAAGGATCCTGAGTAACATATTAAAGAAACAAATTGACAGAATTTACAGAACATTATCGTTATATTAATTTATTCACCGAATTTTCAAGCACATCAGACACACAGAACAGGTATTAGAAGCAATTATAAGAGAAGGATTAAATTAAAATTCAAGAAATACTCATTCACTGCGAACTCAGTGAAATACCTGACCACTTTACAGAAAACAACACAGTAAAACCAAGAAAAAGTAATCTAATTTCAATTCTGAATTTCCCAACTACGAAACTAAAAAATATCGGAGAACTTTGGAAAGATCAATTTTACCATGAAAATATACAACTAGCTCAATAACGTTTGACCAATTATTTACGTTATTGAGAAAGAGTCAAATTCATGTGGTCAGAAGAACGAGAAGTCTTTTCGGAAATGAAAAAAAATTATGTTCTCAACCAGTTCGATAAAGATCTGTCCATTCGCGTCCTGGTTGCGCAGTGGTAACGTTGTGCTCTGATCGTGCCCAGCGAGATTTAAGTTGTTAGTGTGTGTCAAATAGTCAGTTAACTGTACGGAGTGTCAAAAGCCTTGTTCTGCGAGTGTAGGTGTTCACCAAGTGCATGGTCAGCCGGGCAGCGGCTGCCTGCCAAAGGATGGAGTCGTCGGACACCACGGCCCTTAACACTTCCGTCACCGCAGGTATCTACACCCCACCAAAGCATGAAAACCTACGCAAATGCCACGTCGACAGAAGTCTTTCCCACTAAGGATCAGGACATAATTATAGACGCACAAGAAGGTCTCACTATTAAAGACTATATTAACAGTCTATCAAATATTCTAGATGCCAGTGAAATCAGGTTCATATCACGAATTGCTAATAATATAGTCTGTATATTTCTAAGTTCTGAAACTATTGCTGATAATCTTACCAACAGTCACAAAGTTATTAAAATTAAAACTATGAACTGAAGTTGAGACCTCTAGTAACAAAGGCCAAAGAATTATTTCTAATGTTCGTCCCATCATTCCCATTCAGTCACAGAAGATGTGTTCACAAAAACAATATCAAATTGGCATCTAAAATCTCATTTGTAAAGCTGGTGAATCTGGACCGGTTTTTCCCATATCATGAGTTTCCGCAGGCAGGTGTATGTTTCTCCTGATGATGTGGGTTTACTAAATGAATCTACTACTGTGTTTATGATGGTTCATCGTATCAATATTCTTTAGAACTGATGACATGTCTTGCTTTAATTGTCACCAACAGGGCACTTAACTGGACAATGTCCTTCACCCAACACCTCTAACCATAATAAAATACCAACTCAACCAGTGTCCCTTTAATTTAGCCATTTAACCATTTATCATAAACTTTCTAAAACACAGATATATTAGAGTCAGAATTCAAGACACAACATCGCAACCCACAGAGTTGACAAATGGTCTCCACGGGGATCAGTTCTTAGCGTATTACTCTTCATAATCGCCATCAATGAAGTAAAGCTGGTAGTCAACACCCTGAAAAAATATACCTTTTGCCGACGATATCACCTGCTCTGCAGTGGAAAAGACCTTCAGACAACTGGGAATATCATCCAAGAAGCAAATAAAATCAATAATTGGTCAATGAACTCGATTCACAATTTCGAAAACAAAATCGGAATTTATAGTGTTTTCAAGAAGACGCAGGATGGGAATGAAGGAATTCAACTTAGACTTGGAACCTTTCAACTCAAAAGAACAAGTGTCTGTAAAATTCTTAGTATGCTTTTGATTCTACTACTCATGGTAACAACAGGTAGCTGCTCTCAAGTTGGAATGTAAAAGAGACTAAATGTAATAAAAATGTTGTTGTCCATCAAATGGGTGCACAATCTGAATGTCTAGTCAAAATATACAAGTATTCATTCAGGCCAATTACGGTGCAGTAGTATATAACTCAGCATCCAAGAGAACACTGAAAATGTTCAACCAATAATCACAAGCGCATGTCGCTTAAGCCTTGCGCATTAGAACCAGTCCAGCTAATAGCCTATTAGTGCAAACATGGCAAATACCATTGGTCCTGCGACTAAAGTTCTCTGTCTAAATTATGCTTACTCAACTTTAAGTGACCCTCCAAATCCTGCATATACAAATATTTTCAATCACCTAAAAACATCTCTTTATGAAGCCCACCCTCAATTCCCACTACCACTAAGAGAGGATTCTAAGTACCTGAAGGAACTTAATATTGTTGATCCAGTTACCTTACCTAGATGTATACCTTCCATCCGCCGTAATGTAGTAGCAAATATGATCTTAGCAAACAGTCCTCACCTTACTTCTGGTCCCAATGCAAATTTCAAAAATTTAATAACAAGTTTACAACAAGATTATGTCAACTATTACCAAGTATATACAGATGGTTCTAAAAGTGATGGAAAAGCTGGTTGTGCATTCTATGTTCAGTCTCCCAATTAGTCGAATTTGTTCATGGAAGCATGGGCAGTCCTTAAAGCCATCGAATTCAGCCTCAAGCAAACAAATTACTTGCCCATTGCAATATTCACTGACTCAATGACAACCCTTAAAGCCATAGAAAATAAACATACAGGTAACCCCATCATACAAAAAATCCAAGAACTTGTATTTATTCAAGGTGAAAAGGGATAAAAATCGAATTTATTTGGATCCCATCCCATAGGCAATCGCTGGCAATTAGAAAGCTGATAAATATGCAAAATGACATCATTTCTAAATTTTGATTCCCATATTCGTGGCACTATAAAAAACATTAAAAAGCTCTTCTGGACATCCTGCTTCAAATATTGGGACCACAAGAAATTAAATCATCAAAATTACATCTAGTTAGGAACTCAGTACTGGAACCAGCCCTGCCGAAAATCTGCCTTAAAAGAAGAGAGCACTCATCACTAGATCACGGATCGGTCATTTTAATCTCAAATATTGTTATATATTCAAAAATGCGACCTAGAACCGTGCCCTAAATGTGGTAAAATAATATCTACACAACACCTTATCTTAGAATGCCCCGGTATAGCCAAGGAAAGAAACCTACTGAAACTAGAAACTAACTTACATAAATTGTTCAGCTCTGCAAACGGGTGTGCTAAAGTACTGAAGTTGCTAGACATTGTTAACTTAAGTAAGGTAATATAATATAAAATTTGTGTTATTAATTTTGAGAACATCTGATGTAATGCAATATGAAGAAAAAGATGTGTTATAATGTAAATTGTTATAATTAAGCTATAATGTGATGTATACTTAATTTGATTGACATTGATTGTGTATACTTAATGAATTGTGGACAGTGTGAATACTTAATTGTGATACTTAATGCATTTGATGTATACTTAATTGTGGTCGCTGATGACCTTTGATGTTAAAAAAGACCTTAAATAAACAAATTAAAAAGATCTGCCAAAAAGAATTTACTCAGATGCATTGCTAGAAGGAATTGGGGCCAAACTAAAGCGTGAAGAAAGCGTGTACATAGACAAGACAAATCAGTAGGTATTCCTCAAAGAAGAGAATGAAGCTCAAAATGAAGAAGGCAATATATCGGGATAGACTGTTTAAACCGAAATTCGGTACTAGAACCGATTGAAAACACTTAAAAAGCTCCCATAGTACTAAACCTGACATGAACAGATGAAATAAGAACGGAAGAAAACAATGAAATAATGCGAAAAATGAAATCAAAATTAATAAGAAAGAGAGAAATATTTTATAAGAAAATTAGAATCAAGGCAAAATTAACTCATGAAACGAATTCAGCACCAAATTGATAACGATATGCACAGGTAATGTTGCCATACACCCAATAGGAAAACTCAAAGCAGAATAAGACCCCAGTTTAAATCAAAGAATCTGACAGAAACGGTAAAAATACGAAAACTGTGACGTGTATCAAAATAAAACAAGAGGCCAACGAAATTTGGATTAATGTCCCACTTGAGACCTGCTATTGAACTATATGAAATCATGACTGACACCATTGAATGATTTGTAGGACAAGATCAACAAAATATGCCTTCACTTATTGGTCGAACACTAAACAAGACACGGATTTATTTTAACATCAAAGACACAGAACGTCACAGATTCCAACAAGCTCGCTCAGAACGTCTCGGCAACGGATAAATTTGTGATAACACTAACGGATCAATATACGTGGATAAATTAAAAAGAATCTAGAGAATTGCTAGGAGAAAAGAACATTAAACTCATATTCACGGCAGACAATGCACCATTTTCTAACTGCTTCAACAAGAGGCTGATTCAGACTCTATTAATAAAATAAGATGTAAAATAAATGAAACAGGAAAAAAGCTTTGACAACGGTTGCTAGAGAATGTGAGATATAATAAAATAGAATATTCCGTCACAGCTTTTCCTCCAGAATATTTATTAAATGGCACGGACTAAAGTGTCGTAACCAGAATAATTAAAAAGCGTATCGCGTATAAAAGCGTATCGCATGTATTTTAATGCGTATTTTCACTGATGACCGTTAGATGAAGTCAGATGTACGGTCATCAGAAGAAATACAGATAGACAAGAGAATAGGGGAGATGAACTTTACAATAAGGAAGATACCGTCGCATAGCGGAATAAACGAATTAAGTAGTGTAAATAGAGGAGCGGTAATAATGCGCATTAATAGTCTTTTTCGGTCTTAATAGTCGGTCAAACCCACATGTACATCAGAAATTCAATGCACTTCATTGAGAAACTAAAATCACTTACATTGCAGCCCGAGGACATCCTTAATGTGGTTTCACTCTTCACGATGGTACCGGTGAATGAAACTATGGCATTACTTCAAGATATATTTTCGGATGATATTACAGCTTTGTTCAAACGTGTTTTCACCACCACATACTTTCTGTGGAACGGAGAATTTTATGAACAAAATGACGGGGACGGGTAATCCCCTTAGTTCAGTCGTCGCCAATTTATACATGGAGAGTTTTGAAACCGGAGCGCTGAACACCGCGCCTCTTAAAGTGTTGTTTCGTGTGTTGACACTTTTATCGTATGTAACCACGGAGAAGATACCTCAACGATTTCCTCGACCATCTCAACAGGGTCATCCTCACATTCAGTTCACAATAGAAAAAGAGCGGGATGACAAGCTGGCCTTCTTAGATGTACTTGTCACCAAGAATGCAGATGGATCACTGGGCCACATTGTGTACCGGAAACCCACTCGCACAAATATCTCAAAAGGCCAATCACCACCCAAGCCAGAAGAGAGCTATAATGAAACTGGTTACTCGTGCAACAAGGATATGTGAAAACGACAGTTTACCCGAGGAATTGAGTCACCTCAACAGAGCTTTGCAGGCCAACGGATACTCTGCAGCGGAAGTCAAGAGAGCACTCCATCCAAAGAAAACTTCACGCACTGAAACAAATGCCACCCAAACACTGAAAGTTAGCCTACCTTGTGTGAAGAACATCACGGACCGTATAGGGAAAGTGCTAGTAAACACAATGTAAAGCCATTTTCAAGCCCACGTCACAGCTTCGAAACTTATATCGATCTGACAAGGACCGAAGAGATTCATTATCATCAGCAGGGGTCTATAGAATTCCATATTCCTGTGGTGCTGTATACATTGGCTACACAACGGAGTATCAACACCAGGCTTTCGAACACAGAAGCTATTGAAATTCAAAACAACCGGAATTTCAATAGAAAGGAGAAGGAATGAAATTAATCGATTTGGATCCCTGTAATCCGCCAGGCAAAAGCAAAACCTAATCACAAACAAAGACGTGAAAGTGGTCACTAGGTACGCGGGAACACGACAACAGTCACGTACGCACAGCGAGTGTCTCCGCCACGTCACCCGAACCGGCCAATCAATAGCCGCCCCACCACAGTCCCGCTGGTACAAATATCCCGCGAACCGGGCAGCTCCGTCAGTCATCGGGGACCCATTTAAGAGGATTCTTCGTCCGAGACCACAGCGCCATTAAAGATGTCTGCCGTAGTTGCGGACGAAACGTCTGGGAAATATGTTTTCCAATGAACCACGGCTCTTCAGCCGGAAGAAAACTTTGACTACAACTCGTGAAAGCCTACATTGTTTTATTAGTCTTTTCTTTGTTTACAAGTTTGAAATAGTGTAAATAATTGTTAAATAGTGAATAAAATCTCTCCTTTGTTTACATAGAAATATATTTTGTTTATTTTATTGCACAAATCATTTTCATATATAACTCTACAAATAAAGCAAGAACGAAGTAACTTAACTGAATTTCTAATACGATAGATCGTCATCACTTGAAAGAATTTTACCTTCCACAACGAATTCTTCATTGGCCAGTGTACCAGGTGGTGTTCTCTTTTGTTTCTGCAGGTACTGGTGCATGAGAAACGTCAAAAGTTTGTGATAATAATTGGAATAACGTTTTAAACCGATGCAAATTTTTAACTTTTCGCTTTGATTTTCACTCCTGTGTAAAGTTTTCGAGGTTTACTGCAGAAGATATACCAGGTCGAAGTTTAAAAGGTCTAAACTTTATGTCTATTAAGCGTCTCTTTAAAATATTGTAAAGGGATTCGTTCTTTCAATGGAATCCATCGAATTTTTGCCAAGATCTGAGTTCACTTCTCCATTTTACAAATTATGCGAAAAAAGTTTGTCTCATGTTTTAATAACGCTAACTTGAAAAATGTCGCTGGCCGTGAAGAACAACACTAGCGTCCAAACCGTTCATCGAATTTTATTTAAAATGAGATTCCGGAACTTCCTGGCTACAATCAAGGTCTTGAAAATTCTCAAACGGATCGTTGATTTAAGGAGACATTTAACATGAATCCTTTATAATATTTTTTTGTAAATTGCTGTAAACATCTTTTACTATGTTCTGGGATAGAGTGAAAGAACAATTATTAAAATGGTTTAGGTCGATTTTCTTTCAAATTGGTGAATTTCTAAACTCTAAAGGTTCAAATTTTTCGCTTCCTCCTGATGATACATTGCTGAAGATACAGATAGTTTTTCTTAACGAAAGGTGTTCTTCAAACTTACGAAGGCTGTTAAAGAAATTTAGTTTAGAGTTCACACAAATTTGCGGAACAAATCCTGGCTCCGGTAACTATCGACGACAGTACGCCTCTCATTCACTTATCTCGATTTCCAAACTCTTTTATTTAAGATGCTTCACTCTTCTTGGCTACGACGTTTTGATCACACGGCACAGCAATATTTACATGTAGTCACGTTTCTTTCTCCAAATCCCGGATAAAAATATTGAGTTTGTTTGCCGCTATCAAGCGATCAGTTTGAATTTCTTGGTTCTACAATATTGTACACTACAACAGACGTCACCGGTTTTCGTGAGTATTCGTACCACTTCAGAATGTGTTTGGAACTTCGAGGTCGTACAGATCAGACAGTGAAGGTAACTACACACCCTGTCGTGTCTTGTCATGCATTCGGTCTTTGCTAGAATTGGACAAGCTGAGACTTCTTCCTGACAAATGCGGCATTATGACCTCGAGAAAGTTTTGGAACTGCTTTCTCATAATGTCTTCAATGCCTCATCTTGGAAAGCTGTTTCAACTACTTCCGATTCTGGCTTCATTCTTTCCCTTTAAGGCACATAAATGATTGATCATGATTGATCCACTTCTTAGATTTTATCCATGGAGTGGTTTGCCTATCCACGATTTCTTTAACACTTTGTCTATTTCATGTTAAGTAGTATCAGACGTTCAGTATCTCAGCGTGTCTTGTATAGTTTTCTACCTACAATGCCTATTTCTAGTCTGCGTCTAGATTTAACGACCAGACTTATTAGTTTCTTGATGACTGACTGCGTACTTTCCTATTCTGACCATTGCATTGTGCTTCACGCTTTAATTTGTCTGAGGCCTCTTCCTCCATAGTTACGTGACGCAAAGTCTATGTACGAGGGTGGGCGACATGATGCATTGTAAGCAGCTTTCCATTTTTTTGATACATGATTTGAATTTCTTGCTCAGTTCACTCTAAAGGTTTCAAACTGTACTCCGCTACAGGAACCGCCAAACTACTTATGGCAGATATTTTATTCCTGCACGTATTATACTATCTGATAATTAACTAATTAATGTTGAAAGTAATTTGGAATGTAATTTTATATACAACAATCGTTCTGTTGGACGCAATTGGACACTCTTTGATCTTCTCATTTATGTCAATATAGTCTCATATATTTACATATTTGCAGACAAGATGCACCATGTAATATTTATCTTGTATTTCTTCTCATTTTTCACAATGCGTTAATTACCGTTTCAATTTCATTATGGTTACAATATTTAATTTGCCTGAATGTAATCATATTTGTTAAATTTTAACTAATAGTATTCTCTAGATCTGTTAGCATGCATTGGAATAAATTTGGGATAGTACTCTGAACTAAAATCTGGATATCGAACACAAAACACATTGAAAAGTACGCATGTGTAAAGTAATTTGTCCTTTAATATATAAAGTTCTTCGAATGGATTTGGGAACTCGTCAATATGTGTATTTATATTTTTCGTGTAGAATTATGTTGAAGCCACCCTCTTTCCACAGCGGTCGCAACAGTTTGTTTTACATACTGATAAAATGCAAGTATTTTATTATGACTGCCATGCTAGATATGCGTCTGCACAATTTATTGTACATATTTGTATATATTTCATCTTAATTTTGTATATTTTATTGTAGTTTATAATGGTGAGTTTATATGTTAGTTATATCAGTGCTGAGATTCGTTATAACAATGTTTTCATGCTATAACTTATTTTATGTTCTTTTTTAAGATTTGTAATAATTTTCTTCTTTGTATTGTAGCTTGAAGACGGGCCAAATAAACGTTTTGGAAATATCAAGTGGCCAAATACATTTACAATATGCATTGTAACTGAGATACAATAGACAATATTCTGTTTTAATGTTGAAAGTAGATTAAATTCACTTTACATTTTAGCAGGAAAAGATATTTACTCAAATAGATTGTGATATTATCAACACATTCGCAAACCCAAAAGTTTGAGAAAGTAATTACAATATTACATTAATAATGTATGGTTAAAACCTGTTTTAAAATAAACTACAATATAATTTATTTGTAATTATAAGTATATATTTTTACCTTGTAACAGTAAAATCAAATTTCATTAAATTAGGCGGAGGGCGCCAAAACATATTTGCCTAGAAAGGCAAATTATATAAATCCGACATTGATTGTTCTAATTAAATACTGTGTAACAAACTAAACATACACATTTGAAAAGATAGAAACTGACTAATCAGTCACGTGTCTCGAAAATTATGATCAGAGAAGAATCTAACACAACCATAACGTTGCCATCGTGTATGTATTCGCTTTAATGTTGGCCGCACGATTTCCTGGGTACCATCTATACTCTGTGGGATTCGTTTGCTTGTTTGCTTACTATAGCTGAACCGCTCGCAAAAAAACCATCATGGCGGACGTACCTTTGGTAAAGTCTCGGAGGCTGCCCCCACCCTGCGGCATCTGAGATTTCCCCTCTCGGCGATAAGGAAGCGCGTAGGCGACAAGGAGAGGCGACTGCAAGACGCAGCGATCGCGCTGACCGCCACTCGTCATCACTGCCCTCTTCGTCAAAAGAGGAACTCGCACTCCCAGGAGTGTCCAAAGAAATGAATACATCGTTTGTTGGTCCATCACATTGTGAATTATTGTCACCTCTATTCCCTACACTTGCTCGCAGGATTTCTTCCATTGTTCAGCACTGTATTGTGCAAACGCTTCTCTGCAAAACGTTTCCTTTTCTTTTAAGGATGCACCAATTGTTTCTGCTGCCTCACGCCCTTTTACAAATCCCCAAACAAGTTCTATTGGATTTAGATCTGGATGGTACGGTGGAAGAAGGAGAGGCATGTGGCCGTGTTCAATGATTATTTGATCAACGACTTATCGATTTTCAGTGGATATTCTTTGATTATTTGTAATAATTGGGTTTTGTGAATAACAGCAGCTACTGTGTAAAAGCACACTGTCACTGCTCACTAGCCACGGTCAAACAGGGACTGGAGACCGAAACTCTTCAAGACACGCCTTATTTTCTGTTGATCGTTTGGCACCTTCTGTAGAAACACGAAAGCTGCCTTTCGTGTGATCCTTCTCACTCATCAGTTTGTTATCCCAAACTCGCAGTGTTGAATTACCGCGCGACCCACGAGGGAAGACAGAGGAAAGCTATGTTGTGACAAAGAGCGCAGGCAGGCGGGAAATATTAGGAGCTTTGGAGGGAGAGGCCACGTTCGGGCATGCGCAGTGGAAGGTTTTTTTGAAAGTGGTCGAGCAATAGTATTGTTATACCTGCATGTCATCGTCGAAGTCACATTTCACTAGCTGAACCCAAAAACTACTAAAATATACGAAGTGTTCATTATTACGTAGAATTTAGAAGTTTTATTTACTTGGATCACGAAACGTTTGATAATAAAATTAAATTTCAATAATTTTTATTTTGTTTCTAATTGTAATTCAACCATTGATTTTGAAATTTTAGTAATTTGATTATTTCAGTAATTTCTTATTTCAGCAATCTAATAATCAGTAAAACCAGTAATTTTTAAAAACGTTTTTGTTAATTGTAATTTACACCGTCTCATGTGAACCAAGAGGCCTAGCCTGAATTGGGAATTGTAATGGGCTAATAATAATAATAATAATAATAATAATAATAATAATAAAGTACTTCACCAGTGTGCATGAGAAGCTGGCAGAGTGCTATAACAGCTTACTGACACCAGCTACTGATACCAGACACTGCACCAGCATTCTTAACTACCGGTAAAACTCTGTTACTCCAAAACCGAAGAAACTACCAATCCTGCTACTACAGGCCAATCACGTGCTTATCTGTCTTCACAATGCTGACAAAGATTATCACTGACAAGATTAATGAACACCTCGAAAAGTGCAACATTATGACAGAAGAGCAAAAAGCTGTACAGACATTCAAAAGGTTGTAGGAGCAAGTGATAATTGACTCTGTAATTACTCATCAATCTACGAAAAACAGGAATCTTAATTTCACCTATATTGATTATCAAAAGGCATTTGATTCTGTTCCGCACTCCTACCTTATAGAGATTATGCAAATGTATAAGGTAGATGCAACACTAATACAGTTTTTTCAAGAAACCATGAAAAAATGGACAACAGTACTGCAACTGGCAACCCCGAGGTAAAGCTGACATCAAGGACAATACAAATTAAAGAAGTATCTTTCAAGGTCACTCATTCAGTCCTCTGGTTCTGTATGGCCTCAATCCATTAAGTCGAGCTCTTAATGAAACAAGTATGGTTTCAAAATTAAATCATCTAAAGGTTCCACACAATAAGCCATTTACTCTACATAGATGATATGAAAATGTATGCCAACTCTCCCACACAATTGCACAAAATGCTGGATATAACAACAAAGTTCAGTAACGACATACATATGTCATTTGGCCACACCTTACAAAAGGGAAAATAACCCAAACTAGTGGCTTTGACACAGGGAAAGTGTCATCGAAGACCTGACAGCCAGAAGAGCTGTACAAGTACCTGGGATTCCAACAATTGCGAGTATCAATGACACTCTTATTAAGAGAAACTTCTACCAGAAGTAATGAGAAGGGTAGAAACAATTCTTAAAACGCATCTTCATAGGCGGAATAAAGTCAAAGCAATAATAGCCATTCACTATCCCTGTTTGGGTTACACTTTTGGAGTGGTGAAATGGTCCAAAACAGATTTGGAAAATATTGAAAGACAAATCAAGTCAAGATAACCAAGCACAGAATGAGGCATCCTAAATCAGCAATTGAAGGGTAACGCTACCTCCATGCAAGGGAGGAATGGATATCACGAGTGTCCTTCAATTACACTGCAACAAATTCAAGACCTAAGGAATACTTCCATTCTAAGCAGGATAAACACATGTAGAGATATTGTGCTCCTGCAGACAATAAATATAACACCATTAAAACTGCAAACCAAAACCAAGATCTGGAAAATACCAGCAATCTATGGAAGAAAAAATACTGTCATGGAAGCAGAAATCTTTACACGGTTCGTATCCCCATCAGCTTGAGGATACAAATGTTGACAGTACATTTTCATCTTTAGTTAACTGCAGGTAACTGTATGGAGAAACCGCTGGATTCATGATGGCCATTCGGACAGAGTCATTCTGAAACTACAGAAAATATATATTGAAGAAACACTGAACGATAAATGTAGAGTTATGCTCAGGGACGAAACAATTGAGCAGATAACTGGGGCATGTAAAATTCTTGCTGGAACGGAATACCTGCGACGACATAACTTTGCAAACATCGTTCACCAATCTCTGGCTGTTAAAGAACATCTTAGTGTGGAAAACGTACCATACTATCAGTACCAACCTCCCACCGTCTTGGAAAATGAATCCATGAAGATGTACTGGGATAGGAGATTAGAACAGATAAGACCATCACCGCAAATAGACCAGACATTATAGTGCTAAATAAAACCGAAGGAAGTCACCATCATCGATATTACGGTACCACTATCACATAATCTCACTCCGCATACACAGAACAAAGTCCGAAAATACCAAGAGCTAGGAGATGAGATAAAGAAGATTTGGAAAATAAAAAGGTTCAGATCCGTCCCTGACAATTTCTCAACCGGAATAATACAAAATCCCTCATCAAACATCTGCAAGAATTGAATATAAAGCATATACTAGGAACAGTACAAAATCAGTCATTCTAGACACCTGTCACATTGTCAGAAAAACTGTCACTGATGTGTCTGATATGTGATGTTAGAGGTTCTGAAATGAATGAAGATCTTGCTCGTTACTTGCTCTGAACCTCAGATGAGCCTAGCCACAATGACATCTGTGGCAGGTGAATGTTCCCCCGCGTGGAGAAGTGCATAAGTCAATAATAATAATAATAATAATAATAATAATAATAATAATAATAATAATAATAATAATTACCTGTGGGTGTCGGGTTTAGTAGAATACACCACAGGACCTCCCCTGTCGTAAGGCGACTAATCGAGCAGCTGTCCGCTGTCACTTCCTAAACATTGTCTCATTCCCACGAACTTCGTGTCATTGCTTCCACTTACTTGGCACACTTCTGCTATCTGTCACTGTCGCCAACCTTCATATCGGTCAACCCTTGTGTTTCCGACCCCGACGCTATTAGGTTACGAGGCTAGGAGTCATTTCTGTTCTACTCTTCTATACTAACTATATTCTTCACTGTCCCCTTCTTCTCTTCCATTTCCTTTTAGCTGGAGGTGGCTCAAAAACGCTGAGGAAGGCGACCCTCAAAAAACCCACAATGGAAGGTCTTTTAGATCAACCATTACGGTGCAGGATCAGGCCAGTACCGGCGGTCGATGGTGAGCAAGCAGGCCACGGCGTCGTCATCAAGCAACTGCAATGCCAGGGTGCGGATCACTCGGCACCCGGGGCAGTATTGCTACAGTGATAGCAAACTTCGCGGGACACGTATAGAAGTATGCGATTCCAGGGTTGAGGATCCTTAAAACCTCTCGTCCAGAAATAAGTTCTGAGCTTAGAGCAGCTGATCTAATAATAGAAAAATGGGAACTATGCAACAACTGGTAGAACTCAAGAAACTCTAGATGAATTAAGTCAAAGCCTTGGACGATAGAAAAACATTTGCTGAAAAGCAATCCGATGAGTGTGAAGAAGCTTTGACTAAAGCTATAGAAAATATGGATACCCTGACGAATAGGGTACAAGAGTAGTAGAGGAAAAGAGAGAGTTTTCAGGATCCTGAACTCTCTACTGAGTGGAGAGAAGGAAAATAAGGTAAGGAAAATAGGAAAGACGTACGAAGTAAAAGAGGGTGCACCTAGTCCACAGAAGAACCAATAGAAGAGGTAAGAAAGACAAACAGGAGATAACTAGTGGAGGTTACGCCAAGAGAAAGCAAGTAAATCAGGAGAGATAAAACCATCTGAAAAGACAGAAGACCAAGTAGTGGAGGATTGGCAACTCCAACAAAGCAGAAAGAAAAATACACAAAAGAAGAAGACAACAATCAGGAAAGTCAATCCAGCTATCAAAGTGGCAGCTAAAGAAGGGAAACTTATGCTGCCATCATAAAGAGATAAAGGACACGTGAACCCTAGTGATCATAGTACAAAGATACTAAGCTATACGGAAGACAAACAAGGAAGAGGTGCTATTGTTCTCGAAAAAACTGGAAATATTGCTTCATTGAATGGACTTTGGAGAAAGCGGTAGGAAGCAAGCTCAGTGCGTGCTTTGGAGCAAAGCGTCTAATAGAAATTAGAAATATTGATGAAACGGCTACTGTCGAGGTGTTGGAGGCGGTGAGCAAAATAGTAGCAATAGAACATATGTCCACCTGTAGGATGCAAAGGTTACGGAGGAATGCAAACAGCTACAATGTTGTTGGAAGAAGAGATAGCTCATAATCTTATAAAGGCAGAAACATTAAGATTGGATGGTTAACTGCAGAATCTGGGAAAACCCCAGATAACAAGATGTTATAGATGTCTAGACTTGGACATATTGCAATGCACTGCAGAGAGACATGATCGTAGCAAGGTATGTTACAGATGTGGTAAAACTGGACATGTGGCCAGAACTGTACCAACAGGGAGCAATGTGTTTTATGTAAAGGAAAAACAAGAGGATCAACATCTGTTAGGAAGTAACAAATGTGCCTCCTTTATAGCGGCAGTTCAGAAGGAAAAACATCAAGTATGCTTCGACTTCTAGATTAACCTGGGAGGAATACACAGGCGTGGGACTTGATGCTGCAGGTTGCAGAGAGGGAAGTGGATGTGCTACTTACTAGTGAGCAACCTTACTGCGAAAACATGTTGTATCAGATACCACAAGAAGAGCGGTATAATAATCACAATAGGAAATTAAATTTAATAAATATAAGATGACGAAGAATGGATTTGTATGGGTTGAAGTGAATAATAAGAGAATTTACAGCTGTTACTTCTCCCAATGACACAATGAAAAATTTCAAAAGACATTGACGAATTGGAGGCTAGCCTGAAAACAACGAAAGGAGAGGTGCTGGCGACTTCTATGGTAAATCGTCGGAATGGGGAGACGCACTCCGACAGAAGGAGCTATTATATGCGAGTTCGTAGCAAGAAATGATCTTATTATTCTTAACTCTGGAATGAGATCACTTTCAACGGAGATACTTCATCCATTTTGGATTTGACAATAAATACTTCAGACTTGTTAAGAACATCACGGACTGGACGGTGTTGGATAAGAAGCCCTGGTGACCATCGATACATAGGGTATCAGAAGGGCACAAAGTGGTAAGGCGAGATACACAGTAGGCCTTCTTGGAACTCAAAAACTTAATGAGGATAAGGCAAAACGTTTTCTTGAAGAGTCAGGTTATTGCTAAGCATGGGCTGGACAAACAAAGGAAAACACTCAAAGATTGGTAAAGACAACGGAAGAAATAGTGACGGCGTGTGCGATACGTCTATGCCCAGAAGCAGGCCCCAGGAATAAACAACAAATGTACTGAGTGGACCTCGAAATAGCAAGAAGCGTAGGAGCTGCATTAAGGCTAGAAGAAAGAGACAAGAGCCAGGAACGACCATACCTTAGAGAGCAATATAAAACACAGCCAACACAAAAGAAATTAAAATAAGCAAAACAAAGTTGGAAGGAACTCTAAGCCAGATTGATAATGAACCTGGGGTATGGCGTATAAGATAGTGACTAAGAAGCTTCGGATGGATCCAAAATACCTTACCTAAATGACCCACAGTGGATGAGAGGAGCTATAAGAGGCTCTTCCACAAGGGATTCCTGGGAGAGACAAAGACCTAATGATTATGAGTTTAATGATACTTTACAATAGATGAATTACGGAAAGCAGTGAAGAATATGAAAACTGGGAAGGCACCAGGTATGGATGGGATACCCACCGAAATTTTAAAATTAGTGGTACAAGTGTATCCAGAATGTCTTTTGAGTCTATAATAGAGAGTCTTAGGAGAATTTTCAGTAACTGGAAAAACAAAGTTAATACTACTCCGGAAGGCAAGAAACCGTTGGAACAGATATCGTCGTATAGACCACTGTGCCTTCTTGACACTATGGGCAAGATACTGGAAGGACTAATACTCTCAAGACTGGAGGAACATATAAGTTTTCTCATAGACAATATGGATTTCAGAAGGCTGTTCGACGACGATGCGATTATAGAAGTAGTTCGCATTGCAGATGCAGCTAGAAACGGAAGTGGGAGGAAAAAGGATTCTGTGCACTTGTAGCAATCGATATCAGGAATGCCTTCAACTCGGCTAGGTGGAAGGACGTCATTGAAGCATTGACTGATAAGGACCTGAATCGTAAGGACCATCGAGGACTACCTCCACGAAAGGAAGATAATTTACATGAATAAAATCAGGATTGAGGCAAATATGACTTGCGGAGTTCACAAGGTCAGACTTTGCCCCTTTCTATGGAATGTCCTGTACGATGGCATATTGAATATTAATCTCCCAAGAAACACGCAGATTATAGGATACGCGGATGACACATAATAAGTCATAGCGATGATATCGGAGTGCTCGAACTAGAGTAAACGAAGCACTCTACAGAGTGAAAAGGTGGCTAGATAGACGACTCCTTCAGATAGCAGTAGGAAAACTGAAGAGTGTTAGTCACCGATCGGAGGCTTTCGCTTTCCAGATATTCGACTGGGAAAGAGAAGAATCTGGAAGAACCAAATAACATATCTAGGAGTTGAGATAGACCGAGACTTAAGTTTGGGCCACACATAAGTGTGATGGCAGAAAAGGCAGCGAGGACAGGATCAACTTAGCAAGAATACTACCGAATATAGGCGTCGAGAATCCAAGGAAGGATGATATCTGGGTAGTTCACTCACAACTGTTGTATGCAGCACCAGCGGAGAGTTCACTGGAAAAACAGGCTATGAGAAACAAATATACACAACTGCAAGACGAATGGCCCTGAGGGTGGTGGCTGCCTACCGTACTGTGTCTACTAGCGCAGCACTGTATGGCCAGTATCCCACCTATAGATCTGACAGCCATGGAAAGGAAAGGACGTATTCTGTCTTGCAGGAAGCTAGACAACAAAATCGTATCTCTCCCCAAGGAAATAGAGACCATCAAGACAGAGCTAGGAAGCTACTTTTTGACGAGTGGCAAAGAAGGTGGAATGCGGACGCTAAAGGTAGATGGACACATCGGATTGTGAACAACATTGAGAGATGGGGCGATCGAATGTTTTGGGAGGTGAATTAATACCAAACCCAGGCCTTTGCGGACATGGTGGATTTAATAAGTACCTCTGTGATTACAAGATTAAAAAGTCCGACATGCAACGTCCTTGAAGATACTGACGATGTAGAGCATGCGCTGTTTCAGTGCAGGGCATAGGAGACGGAAAGGGAGACTTATTATGCTAAGCTTCAACAAGTGATACCCCAGAAAACATGATGGATATAATGCTGAGCTCGAAGGAAAAGTGGCATATAATGAGCACTTTATAATTAGATCATGAAGGAAAAGAGCGAGAGTTAAAGCATTAGCTCCAGTCAATCTTCCACGCAAGTAATGTCTAGCGACGGTTCCGCGTGGGAGATATCACGACTAGGAGATGAAGGTTTAGGGTTTTAGTCGTAACCAAGAACGTTCCGACAGTACCGCTTCACCGGTCTCCGTAAAGGATTTCCCCCTTCTAAAATAAATAAAATAAATAAAATAATAATAATAATAATAATAATAATAATAATAATATAATAATAATAATAATAATAATAATAATAAAGTCGTACTATGACAGAGATTTACAGATAAAACTATTCACCATAACAGAACAGACATAACTTTTGTAGACAAACGGCAAAAGATTGCTTCTGATTGACATAACTGTTCCACAAACAGCTTATCTCCAAACAGCACATGCAGGAAAAATAACAAAGTATACAGAACTGCAACTGAAGTCATATTGTTGGCATCTCCAAAAAGTTCATATTGTTCCTCTGTCATTTCATGCACACGAGTTTACCAAATAACATCCAAAATCTGGAACTTATTCAAATACAAAATATACCTATAAATTTATGCAAAATCGATCATCTTAACATGCAGGATTGTTCGAAAATTCTAAATTGCGACGAAACATGAATTGACCTGTGTCTTGGTTATTAACCTGACACAAAGTCAAATAAAAATCTGGTAAATACGAAAGAAAAACAATGTATGATAATAATATATCATATTATTATATTATTATTATTATTATTATTATTATACCGATGAGAGTACAAAGATGAATTTAAGTGACTTTCGTCATTAAATTATACTTACTTGCTGTATTATCAGCAAATAAACTATACGCAAAATATTTTTAAATATATTAAACAAAAAAATCGTTCTATATTTTGGTCAATGTGTTAAAAAAAATTGAAGTGTCAATGTGTTAAATAATCAAAGTGTATTTTCTAATTTTAGATTTTTACTCCCGAATTATTTTAAACATGAATTTTTAAAAAATGACTGAATTTATTTGAAGTGAGTTCATTAGTGCCTGGTAATATTTATAATAATTTCAATTTGCATTACGTAACTTTAACAATAATCTTAAAGTTAGAAATGTGACATGTGTTTATAACAGTTTCTGTTTTATCTGAAATTTAGACCTGAAAGAGGAGGAATAGAACTCCTTCAAACGTTCAAATATAAAAACTTCAAAATTAATAGAAGAGTTTATAAAATTCTTAAATCTAAATTATTGTTTCTTATTCATTTGTTTCTATTTAAATTATGTTTCAATTTATTTAATAAAAATGACTGTAAAACTGAAAGTAATTCTAGACTGAAAATCTAAAATGAAATCTCACGACATACTGAAGGTAATTGAATTAAAGTGTACATATTATTATCAATTGTCACATTTGGATGTAATTTTGTTCTCTGTTGTTTCGATTAGTCTAATTGTTAATTCGAAATTATTCATTATGGGAAATTGATATAGACATTCATATATTTAGGATTTTTGTGTATTATTAGTACAATTCAATTATATTTCTACTAAGTTAGAAATATTATTTTAATTTTCGTAATTTGGATTCGAACCGCTCGGTGCGTGATCACGAGGTCTTAATTTTTGCACGCGCATTATTTAGTGTTTAAATAATGTATCTCACAATCAGTGTTTTGATCATCAATGACGAGCAACGTGGAACATTTATCTTTATTAAAAGTAGGTCTTCCCGTTGATACAGTCCCTGCACTGGATACTGCTGCACCTAGAAAACAAGTAGGAAAATCACGCATTAAACAAATTGAAAAGCGGAACTTCATAATAATTGTTTCATGATGCAAACATTCGTTGTAATGAAGCGAGCACATATGTTTCGGAGGTGTCTATTCCTGAGTGTAGATTTTCAAGTAAATTGAAGGGCCGAGGGCAGAGTGAAAAAGTTAATGGGGTTAAATGACACTTCTAGATATATGGGTAATATTTTAGTCCAAACAATTCTTTTCCACATTCAAATTTTTATAAAAGTTAAAACACTCGGATATTATCTGCGAATTTTACACAAAAATTGCCGTTTTTAATAAAAAAGACATTTTCGTGCGCCGTGTTAACTTTTAATCCTCTTTTCACAGAGATTGCAAAGAGTCAATCATTGAAGTTACCTGAACGAAGGACCAAAAGTAAATAAAGTATATAACACAAGGTAAACATATTTTGATAATTAATTGGCGTTTCACATCGATTTTAACAGAGTTTATATCATTTACTACATTTAGAAAAATTCAACTTTCATTTTAGCATAGAAAAGATATTTTACTTCAAATAGGTTGTGATATCAACAAATTTGTAAACCAAAAGTTCGACGAAAGCAATATTACATTATAATACAATATTAATGTATGATTAAACCAGTTTAAAAATACACTACAGTAGAAATTATTTTAATTATACTTATATATTATCTGTCTTGAAACAGTAAATAAAATTTCATTACACTAATCGAGAAGACCAAAAATATTTGCCAAGAGCGGTAATTTTACATAAATCCACTACTGATTGTTTTGAATTAATAGTGTGTAACAAACTAAACATACACATTTGAAAAGATAGAAACTGATTAGTCAGTTAAGAGTTGCACTCAAATTAGAAAAAATATGAAATGTGATTAAATCTGTATTTGCAACTACAATTACTGCTGTTTAATTGACAAATTAACCTTAGGTGTTGCGTTATTGAAAAGTTGAGACAGTTACAAAACTGCTTCAGTGCTCCCGAATGACCAAACTTTGACAGAAGTTAAGGAACTGTAGATTTTGTACTTATATTTAATTTAATTCGTTAGTGTTGGCAATTTTTCAAATTACTAGCTGTCGCATCATTGACGAGATCATTGACATCTAAAATGGTTTATTTTTTACAAAATTCTATAGTTTTGCGTATCACTAGTTTACATCTGACAAGTAGTATACAAGGCTAATGACTCAATTTAGAGATGTTCTTTATAGTTCTGCTGTTTGAATTTGTTTACAATTTCATATACTACACTAACATTGCAGTTGTGAAAATAGAGACCAGATATCTCAGGAATCTTTTGGTACAATAAAGTCTACAAAACACTCTTTTAATGATCTTCAGAATATGGCAGCATTTTCTCATTAGTCAAAATAAAACCATGTTAATATGCGATTTAAGGATTTCCACGTGATCGAGGCTGAAATGGACATGAAATTCGAACGTTGTGCATTAGAACTAATGACTAGAAACAGTCGTAGTGGGACAACTACTTCATAGAAAATGCAATTTGAATATGTCAAAAGTCATATTCACAAAAATACAACTAATTGGTCCGTTTTTACGTTGTATAGGACAAGAAAAAGTAAGATGACATCAGCAGTTAAGAATGTCCAATGACAAAATTAGTTTCAAAGGTCAAGAACAAATGAAATGGAAAGGTTTGATTTTGGCGTCTATAAGAACAGAATGATAGTGGATTTCATGAGGACGGATGTAAGAACGATAGGAGATTTTATGAGGAATAGAAGGGACAATGATGGCAGAATTCAGAGAGGTTGTCAAATTTATATATCCGTCAAATTTAATGTCGTGTTTCATATTTCAGAAGACGCGCAGAAAATAATCGCGATAGAAATGACCACCCACGACATTACCGCGTGATTTGTAAATAGTTTCTTTAGAAGTCACAGTTTAGTTAAATTAATTTAGATTTGCAATTTAAGTTAATACTGTTATATGCTTGTCATTTACATATTAAGTTACATGATTTAAAAGGTATGTATGAGTGGGTGGCTACATATAGCTATGAAGAGTGACTTCAAGAAAGGAAGTGAACTTGAACATTCTTCCATACCAGGGCTTCGAAAATTGAAGCGGCACGAACACAAGACACCGTAACGAAAGATTCATGATAAAAAAAAATTTCGTCAAAAAACAATTCGAAAATTAACATGCAAAACTTACAAAAGGGATATTTTAGTAAATACATGCAAAATAATTCAAGAGCACTTAAAAAATCTAAAAAAAGTTATATTAGTAATAATTCAAAATTATTACTTTAAAAATTCGGAGAATATTACTAAATGATGTTTTTTGAAATTACATTAGTAACAATCAGGAGAAACAAAAGAATATTTTTGGTATTGAAAAAGTGACAAAGACTTAAATAAAGATCATATGAATATTTTAATAATCTTGTTAATTTATCATTTAATGGCTGACTTTTAAATTATCGAATCCCAACCCAAATATTACTATCAGAGTACGTTTGAGAATAATTTATATCCGTACAGGAAAATTCGTCGTCGTAAGTAAAACGTAAGTGTGAAATCAGTTTGACACAAATAATTATTACCTGTTATTTTTATATTGAAGAAGCAAATAAATAAAATAATTAGAATAACATTTATTTATGTTCATCGCATAAATAATAACAAAAGATTGAAATATAATTTAATTAAAGTAATAATGAAATGATGAAATGGTGCTGAAAACTTTGGTACGATTACAAATACGTTTATACGATATTTAACATCATAAATTACAGGGCCCTATCAAACTGGCACAACCACCATAGCACAATCCAAGGCCATGGCACCATGGCACAACACATAACACATTGTTAGTTACATCTATCAGAATGATGAAAGTGTCACACTGATGAATACTGTAAGATGAATTAGATTATGTATCATATATTTATGTCATATTGATAAATATGACAGATAACTAATATATTGAAAGTTAAAAGGTCTATACCTATATGATGAAACACTGAAACACTTCTGGTTTTTTTTGAGTTATAGATGAAAGGAGTTAATGATTTATTTACATTCGTCCTTTGTAGTAATTTAGGCTATGTCAAGCTGTCACAACCACCATAGCACAATCCCTCAAATCAAATGGAATATTTAGTACTCATTTATTACTAATTTATTACCCCAAAATTAAATTTATTACTCCTCCGTTCTGGGAAAAAAAGGTGGTTGTGCTAGCCTGACAGTCAAGCTAAGCGCCAAATTCAAAAATGAGCATTATCGATCAAAACTAATACGAATGTGTAGAGCATGTTTATTACAAATTTACTATTTTAAAATTAAATTTATTACTCATTCAGTTTACCAAAAAAGTCAAACAATTAGTTATGCAACCACGCACGACTTGCGCGTATATTACTGAAGAAGTACCAACGAGCTCAAAACACTAAAGCCTATTACAACAATACATATATATTCAAAATTACATTCAGTTCTAATTTTTAACACATAGAAACTAATAATGACTTGAAAACGCATTTAAAATATTGTATAAACTGAATCGTAATGGTCAAAACATGCAAGAGATTCAAATTCAAAAATAGAGATAACCAACGAGCACAATTACATAAAACCAAACGCATCATTTAACAGACGTATCGCATGTTACTTAAAACTAAACAGAACTTTATTACTCCTGTTGTGTACGAAATAAATAATGTTATAAAACGACATACTTATCCAACAACGCACAATATACATGAACTAATTTATAGAGTATAGTAAGCCACAAGCAAATGAAACCTATTCAGTACAAAATTAAACATTCACTTCTAATTTTTAACATCTGAAACCACTTGTAAACGTGGAAACGCATTAAATAAATATTGTATAAACTAAATCGTAATGGTCAAACATGACAGAGATTCAAATTTCAAAATAGAAGAACCATCGAGCACAATCGCATAAAACCAAACACATCATTTAACAGCCGTATCACACTGTTACTTACAACTAAACAGAACTTTATTACTCCTGTCGTTTACGAAATAAATATTTTTACGAACGACATACTTATCCAACAACGCACGATAAAGCACGTAATTTATAGAGTATAGTAACTACAAGCAAATGAAACCTATTCAGTACAAATTAGACATTCACTCTAATTTTTAACACCTGAACAAAATATAAACGTGTAATGGCAATTAATAAATATTGTATGAACTCAATCGTAATGGTCAAAACACGCTAGATATTCAAATTCAAAAATAGAAGAACCAACGAGCACAATCGCATAAGACCAAAACATCATTTAACAGTCTTATCACACAGTTTTTAAACTAAAAGAAATTTACTACTCCTGTTGTTTACGAAATAATTTTTTAAAGAAAGACATTTATCAACAATGCACGATATACATGAAGTAATTTATGGATAATAATAAGCCACAACAAATGAAACCTCTTCAGTAAAAATTAGACATTCACTTCTAATTTTATCACCTCGAACCACTTATAAACGTCTTCCACCGGTTGGGAGAGTCTTCCACCGATCTGTCGGACCTTTCTCGACACAAGTTTAGAGGATGAACGGCAAGAGAGTGATGAGATGTATGCTCTCCAGGACGCAACCTTACTTTCCCGTATCGTCAATCGAGCTCTGGCTCGGGATCTCTTATTAGGTTTTCCATGGGTGGGTACCTACTAAGACTTTCAATCCCGCTTCCGATCACGCACCGCAGTGGCACAGTCGGCATTACAACACGGCACATGGAGATGTCGTAGGTGACCCGACTGGACTTCGGGAAGTCCACTCGAGAGTGTACAAACAGAGGGACTACAGAGAGCTAGGTCCACGGAACAGAAAGTGTTAGAAGCTACGGAAACGTTTGTGCTTTCGCCAGTATTTAGAGGAATTAGGTAGGTAGCTTTAGGTTTCTGTGCTTATAATTCACTTTCTTCTTTTGTCCACAGTGTGAGCGAAACTTCGGGCTATGCCCACGGGGTTTCGCGTCTGGTACGATCGTGCCTCCGGATGAAACTTTCTCTGAGACCCTGATCTTCTGGATTTCACTTTCTTTTCAGAAAATGGGGCACTGGTTCGAATTCAATGGGTGCTTCCCAGAACAGTTCACGACTTCGCATCTGCGGAGAAATTATATTCGTTACAAGACTCCACAATGCGCGACTGTGACGCTCGCAACGAGGTTGCGTATGGGCAAACCTTTAGCATTTAAAGCAGTGCAGAGATTTGCAACATAGCAACAAGCTGCATATTGTTTGTTTCGCAGATGGACGGTCGAAGGTCAGTATCAGCGTTGACCTCCATTTACTCCCCGCGGGAGAACACCAGAGTTTGGAAGAAAGTTTCAGATTTTCTTCATTTTCCCGAGCAAAATCTTAATGATTCACCACACCCTTGCAGAGGTTTAAAGTCAGGTGGGCGGACACATGCACTGGAGGCCGCTATTTCCTTTAGGCAAGTGATTTTGTTGATCTGTTCGTGAAAGCGGCATTAGTAAAGGATTGTGCCCGTTTCTTTGACGAACCATCGCCTGAAATATACCAAATTTTTATTTTTTGGCGCGTTTGCTGGTACTAACATTGAATGTTTCGCCGTCATTTTACATGACATGACGAAGAACAGGGCTTAGTAGTTCTATCAGAATCATTGCGCCAGGGTTGCCACAGAAATATAATGGTGGGAGAACACAGTGCTGCACCGCCGTGGATCCCCCGTCCACCTAGAATTAAGTACAAGACCTAGTCGCAGCAAATTGATAGGAATGGGTTAGCTCCCAACCGGCCGTCTAGAGTCCGTGCCAAAGCAAGTGTTTTTAGACCTACAAAGAATGTTCCCCAAAATACGTAGAGCACGTATCCCTGGATGCCAAGAAAAAGTAGCACGAGGAGAGTAATTGGGAAACAGACAGGCCTCTCAACCGTCAGGACACATTTTCCCCCGACACGGGTCCCCAAACACAGCAAACACATGGGTGGGCGTTCCGCATGAGGGAGGAGCCAGTGAAATAGAAGGAAAAAGAAATAGGATGTTATAAAAGAATGAGAATGAACAATGGGAAGAAATGACTAGTGAAGAAAGGAATATTTGAGAGCCCCCTCTGCATCCCCTCAGGACGTGGTTCGAAGGGTACAAGGTGGAATATTAATTAAATATTCAATAGTCAATTTGAATCAGTTAAAGAATGGCCATTCATTAGTTCACAAATAAACAAAATTGCGCAACTCTTAGCAAGAAAGGAATGTCTTTGGATGTTAATGAGTGTGAATGTAATTTGCTATATTTAGATTAAATATGTTGGAAATGAGAGTAGAATGTGTTTTTTATTTGTAATTTTAGAGTAATTGGTACGTTAAAATTTATACACAGGTTAATCTGACAAATGTATAAGGAAAAAGAAATAAATGGCGTGATGCATTGTTGCGCTTCCACATTTATTTCAGATGCTTGTTTATTACGAAACATTTTGGTGTATTTTCTCAGGTTAAAAACAAATGTTGACGAACGCCTGTTCAAATTAGTCAAAGTAGCTAGGTTTCCCGAAAATGGTTAATTGCATACGGTAACGACAGGGCCGAACGGTCTAAGCTCGAGACAGAGCCGCGATCGTGAAGAGGCGTTCTTTTCCGAGGTGGCTAATAGGAAACTTCTATGCACGCGGGAAAAGTGTCACTTCCTGCGCCGCTTACATCGCAAATTTCGTTTTAATCACCGCGTGAATGGAACAAATATATATATATATATATATATATATATATATATATATATATATAGTTCCTCGTGAAGCGAGCTTAAAATTCTCAGGAAGCAGGATCTTTTGGGTATGAGGAAGGTCTGAATCCTTGACACAATGAATCTGATAAAATACGAATAAAATGAGCATATATTCAATTAAAAATTTCAGTGACGCAATTATATAACAGGATAATGCACTTTAAGTAGTTGGTCACTGAAAAAACAGAAAACAAAAGGGAAAACAATAAAACGTAAAGTACACGTTACTAAAAACTGACCCTTTTCATATCACAGAAAAGCAATTACTTTTAACACAATACAATAAACTGACTTTTCCAGATAACAGCAACTGTACATGTGAAAATCATGAATTATTTAGGTAAAATTGTATATGGGTATGGCCTCTTTGAATGAATTCAATAACACGTGCAGTAAATGAACTTGAAACTGCCACTCACATCGTTCGAATTCTTCTCCCACCTATTCTGGCCTTTTCACCACTTCTAACAGATTGTCGTGTATTTACTGTTATTCTCTTTCCTCAACAAATCGCCGCATAAAACTTGCCTGTTCTTTTACCTCAACAGCTCCGCATCGCTCGACTGTAGGTAACCTTGGGGATTTGCTGCAGCTCGCAGCCTCGCGTTGCCACCCGTCTCCGTTTGCTGTCCCACGAGTTTCCCAACCAGTTTCCTGCCCTCGAACTCGGGCTCCGCCAAGCCTCCAATTCCACATGCTTCTCCCGTTTGCGGACTCGTACGATTCTCGTTCCAGTCCAAATCTTTCTCACCTACGCTTCGCTCTTCCTGGGCGTCCTTCTTCTGCCGCCTCGTACAAGTTTGTTCGCGCTTCCAGCCTCGAATAATTAATGTTGCTGAAGTTATGCTTTAAATGCTCGGCCTACCTACCACTTTGTGCGTGTGTGGTGTCAGCGTGCAATATGAGATGCTGGATTTAGTTAATGTCCTTCTGCAAATTTTACAAATTGAAATTATTTCGAGTCAGTCACTTCACTTGCTCTCTCAAATATTTGAATGCGAAGAATGTTTGTGCACTCCACTTAATTACATCACTTTCGAAGATACGCTTCTCGCTAACTTTAACTACCAGGTTAAAATAAACTCCTATGCTATCAAGTTACAATCGCCGTCGCTGCTGCAATCAAAGAGAGCTCAGTCTAGTCACCGTCGCTGCTGCAATCAAAGAGAGCTCAGTCTAGTCGCCGTCGCTGCTGCAATCAAGAGGGCTTCTCCGAGGGCGCCGAGATACTCATGGTACTCGCGCGTGGAAATTTCGAAGGGTGAATATTCTCCTCTTTCGTGACCTCCCGTAAACATTATTCACTAGTTCGGGCGTCGGAGTTCGGAAAGCTGTGGGTAGACGGCGCACTTACAAGCCATCGTTCCGCGCGTACCCTACTCCTCTGTTCGTGGGCTTCATTTCGTAGCTGATGGTGGCGTTATGGGGTTGTCTAATTCATGAAGTCACATTATATATGAAATGTTTATTGTTTATTGCAAATTATGTGCTTTTACCAATGCCTAATTACCTAAGCGTGACGCTTCGGATCTTCTCAAATGTCCTGTGAAGCGTTCTTATTCATTATAGTCAGTAGTTTACATTACAGTCCACAAGAGTTGTTGAACGAATTAAAAATACCTTACGAAGGAAGCGAAGAGACGAAAAGCGTTGGACTTACAAGAATTGATGCCCCTTGGTCCGCGCGGCGCCTGTTAAAGACTGCACACGCTGTAGTAATGACTCCGTGTTTTGCAGGAGAAGAAGGCGCGCTAGTAGTACGTGAGCTCGAGCGAAGGTTGAGTGACAGATCTCTCCGCTCTTGACTGAGTGGGCCTCCCGGAACGCGTGGGGATCCACCGACCTCCTGTGTTGTCGCACTGTATACTTGACCTTCATGGGTAGGTGGAAGCGACGTAGATCCATCGGAGTAGCATCATCCAATTCTGATGAGAGGTCCCCGGATGAGAACCTATTTGCATTAAAATGGAACGATCATTAGTACATTTGTTAACTTGTACGTAATTAAGCAAATTTGAGTATTTCAAATCTCCACAGATAACTAGAGCTGCAACAGAATGGCACATACTTTCTGGTAGCAATTTTTTTCTATTTCCCTTGGCGTGAACTGGCTTTAAGTTCTTCCTCCATTCTCTGGCCAGCTGCCATCTATCATCATCAAAACTACATTTTCTTGACGTTATTTTAACCTTTTGGTACAATTGTAGAATCGATTCAAGAATATTAAAAAAGTAAACCCGTCCAAAACAGAAATTTTCATTTAAAACTTTGAAGCCGTTATAAATAAATGGCGATTAAGCATTACTGCAAATGCGAAATTTAAACTCATTTTCACAGGAATATATTGAGTTTTCGAAAAACTTCAATTAAAGTCTTTTCAAGCACTTCCACTCCCAAATTTAATAATGTATACAAATAGATAGAAATATGCATGTTAACGGCGTGAGAGATATTTTAAAATAATTACATTCGTATAATTTTTGAAAAAAGAATACAGGAAAACTAACTTTACGTCATATTAAACAGAGCAATTAGACTATCTATTAAAGAATTTTAAGAACAAATTTGGAGTAATTTTGAAAATTTGCGCTTCAGCGCTTCTGAACATGCGGAATTTTGAGCTCATTTTACAGAAAACTGTAGTTTTCAGAAATTTATCATTATTTAAAGGACATGTAGTCGTAAATTAATTAGTGTGACGAAATTGTCTCTCGTCGGATGTATTTACCGTAGTGACAAAGTGAAAAGTCAAAAACATTTTTAAATTTTGAAAATACAAAACAATAGAGCAATATGGCGTTTATGTCATCAGATAGGGTAGGATGGGAATTAATCCTACCAAAACTTTAGAAAAAAATTTTGGGAGTCGTTTTTGAGAAAATTTCTAATAAATTTCTAAAATGTGTCCTTTCCTTCTTTAGGGATTGGAAGACCAATGGCTGCACGCCAAATCCTTGGTACATGTTCAGCCAAAAACTTGTTGAAAATGCCGAGGAGAAATGGACGAGCGTTTTCAGGTAGGTGTTTCAACATTTGGTTGTCTATCTGGTCTAGTCCTGGGCAGAATCTCTCACTAAGCAGGCCACAGGACAGTTTGTCCATGGAGAAAAGGCATTGTAATCTTCTTCCACGACACGAGAAGTCAAATTTACAGTTTTCAATTTTCCTTTTTTTTTAAAGCCAGAAGGATAGTGTACGGATCTGGAGAAGTGTTCGTAGTGAGAAGCCATTTCTTCAGCAGTTTCTTGTGGAGACATTAGGAGATCGTCATTTACCATAAGCCCTGAAATCTTACCATAAGCCCTCCCTCATACCTTAACATAGTGTAGACAACATGCTCACGGTAAGTTCTATTTACAGTATTCACATATAGCGGTGGGTCCCGTAGAGGAGATAGTGGAGAATGGCAGTGACCGATCCGGGGGCTGTTAAAATCATCTCCTCTCGCCGAGCATCACGAGATGAGGAAGACCAGGATTTATGGAATCCTTGATTCTCGTGAGCTTAAAATCTGAGTTATGCGACTGTTTGCCATTCACTGCGGATAGAGCGTGTGCTTAGTGTCTCCCGTGGGGACTGTGAAGATGTCTAACTCTCTTTTCTTCGAGGCAGACTTTGCCGCCTGGTCAGCTATTTTATTTCCTCTTATTCCCACGCGTCCAGAGACCCAACAACAGACTAAAATATTAGGTCGACCAATAGATGATGGATTTGGTGTGAATGGTCATTGTCAGTGGGTCACAAGACGAGACGAAGAAGATGCATTCAAGAGAGATTTTGGAATCACTGCAGATCACTACTTTCTTTAATGACATCGATTCAGCAAATTTAAGTGCCTCAAGAGCATACTTCTCTGCAGTATATACGCTGCACGAAGAGTCTAATCGAAAACCTTGCGTGGCTATACTGCAGTAGAATGCACATCCAACCTTGCCGTTTTGAGAGGAACCATCGGTGTAAATGAAGTAATGCCAGGATACGTAGATTTTATCGCCTCAAATTCTGATAAGATGACTGGGGAGTTAGGATTTAGGAAGGTTGGACAGTCTACCATCTGTACGGGCGATGTAGTTTCCAAGGGAAAAGTTTCCGGAAGATTCACAGGATTGGACAGATTTATATGTCCTTCTTGCAAGCATAAGGAGACGGACTCCCAGCGGACAGGGTAACGATGGTGTAAGTGCATCGAAGTCAAGTGACTTGGATGGAGGAATGCTTGGTGCGAGGAGTTCACCATTGGATAATTTCGCGCCAATGGAGGCACTCAGAATATCCTCATCAGAATATGATTCTCCAGCCTCGACCAACAGGCATTCGAGGCGACTCGTGCAAGGCGCCTGTACTAATCCTGGGCCGGCATTATGTATGGTATTTAATGGCCAGAGGGTTTATGGAGACGCTGACCCATACACTATGCATCCGTAATCCAAGATAGGGCGGATGAGAGTTCTATACAAACGCAAAAGACAAACACGGTCTGCGCCACAAGAGACACCAGTAAAGTGCGAAAGAGATTCATAGGTGATACATTTCGGCCTTAGTTTAGGATATGTTTCGCCAGTTTAGGCTCATGTCGAATGTGAGCCCAAGGAATGTTGGGGATTCAAAGAATGTAAGCTGCTATACTTCAAGAAAAAGGTCGGGGTGATTTTGGAAGTGATGGATTCTGCAAAAGTGCATGCAAGTGGTTTTTGAGCTAGAGAACTTAAATCGTGTTTCATCGCTCCATTCCTGCAGTTTGTTAATCTCAAGTTGTAGTTGCCTCTCAATAACTTGCACGCTCTTGGAGGAAGTCGTCAACGAACAATGATGCCTTCACAGGCTCCCGGATAACTGATGCAATACTATTGATAGCAATGGCAAACCAAGTGATGCTCAAAATCGATCCCTGAGGAATACCGTTTTGTAACTGGTAATTAGAGGATAACACGTCGCCAAGGCGGACGCGGAAAGATCTCGATGAAAGAAAACCTAATAGAAACAAAGGGAGCTGTCCCCTAAGGCCCCTTATGTGCAAGGTGTGAAGAATACCGTACCCCCAGGTGGTGTCATATGCTTTCTCTATATCGAAGAAAACTGTTACCAGGTGCTGACGTAGCACGATTGATTGATTGATTGATTGAGTCTAAAGGGCGCTTCAACTACTAAGGTCATTGGCGCCCATGTCAAATGTATGTGTGCATGTATTTCTAAAAAAATCAATTAAAGTTTGTTAAAAGTTGCTGTGCAACTTTCCTGCCAATTTGAAAGCTCATATATACCCTAAAGGAAACCATCCATAGCATAAAAATTCACTAAACAAGAAAAATTTTAAAAACAAATCTGGAGCAGAGAAAATATTTATTCCCCTTATATGTCAGATAAAATTATATATTCCGCTTTCTCTCAAAAAACAAAAAAGCTTTGAGAGCCCGGAATCGTCATCTCCGAGCACCTCTCGTAGAGAGTTGCCCAGACCATGGCTTCGTCGACTACCAACAAATTTCAAACACTGCAGGAGGACGTGTTCCACAGAAAGATCCGCCCTGCATCTATCACACGTAGGAGGAAACTCACCTCGAAGGAGGAAACTGTGAGAAAATGGCAGTGTCCGATACGAAGACGGATTAAAATAACTTCTCGCGCCTAGAAGTTCTGGACGAGGAACGCCAAGAATTAACAGTCCTTTATTGCACTTAGTTTATACGTGGTATTGTGCCACTCTGTTTGCCACGCTCTAAAGATGGATCGTTTTAAAGAAGCTTTAACATCAGACGATGGTACAAAAGGAATGTCAACACGAGTACTCTCCGTCGCCGATTTCGCCGCCCGTTCAGCCATCTCGTTTCCCACGATTCCCACATGGCCTGGGACCCGACTTAGTACCAGGTCATAGTGATGAGACAAAAGGCGATGGATGAGGTTTTGAACTGATTGCGTCAGGTAGTCTGATGAAGAACGGGAGACCGCTTGTAGTGAGCTGAGAGAATCAGAACAGACAACTACTCGGCGCAAACGCGCTGACTCGATGTATTTAGGGCTTCAGAATTGCATACATTTCAGCAGTGAAGATACTGCACTGAGAATGTAGCCGATATGATTTGGTGACTCTGATACAGTAGAAACTACACACCACTGTGCCATTGCACGATGTGTATAAGAATACATGATCTGGATAGGCTATCCTCATGTCCTGAAATTGCATCTGGTAAACAAGAGGGCTAGTCGTTTGTTTGGGAAGCTTCGATGGTCTGAGATCAATATTCGGACGGAGGAGTTTCCAAGGGGATGAGGTGACTTGGGGTTTCACAGGGGTGGGAAGATCAACATTAAGGTCACGCAAAAAATTTCGCAATCGAATACCTGGAGGGTGAGGCACCGATGTTCGAAGAATATAGGATGTTTCATACTTAGGATGGGTAATTATTTGGCGACAAGGATGATTAGGAAGTCCTGATACTTTAGCACCGTAAGATGCTAATAAGATATCCCGCCTTCTTTTAAGGAGGGCTCATCAGCCTCGGCTAGAAGGCTCTCAATCGGCTGGTGCGATACACATAGTTGACAGACGGATACCAGCGTGGTGTATATTACTGATGGTCGCAGAGTGGAGGAGCTGCCGAGTCATACACTTCACTCCCGTAATCAAAACTGAGCGGATGTGATCTATATAACGCAGTAGGGTAGTGGTCGGCACCATGATGACCATTCAGCATTCAGAAGAAGATTAAGGAGAGACACATCTGGTTTGTAGTCCACGGATATGAGCACGCCACGTTAGGACTTGTCAAATGTAAGCCTCATGAACTTAGAAGATTCAGCGAATGGAAGCTGATTTCCTCCAAGTAAAGAACTGGGTTGCTATTCAAATGGAATATCCTACAAAAAATGCAAACAGGTTCATTTAGTAGCAGAGAAATTAAAGCCCGTTGACGTGCTCCACTCGTGGAGCTTCTTAAGCACCATTTGGAGTTCCCTCTGTATCACACTGATGCTGCTGGATGAACAGAAGATGGCAAAGTCGTCTACAAACAACGACGCCTTTACAGGTTCTCGCACGGTCGACGCTATACCATTGATGGCGATGGCAAACAGAGTGGCACTCAGGACTGATCCTTGGGGATACCATTTTGAAGAGGGTGACTCGAGAAAGCCTATCACCCACACGAACACGGAAGGATCTGTTCGAAGGAAGCTTTGAAGGAATAGAAAGCCTAAATCCCAAGAGTGCAGGGTTTGCAGAATGCCATGCCTCCAGGTGGTGTCGTAGGCCTTTTCTATGTCGAATAATATGGCCACAAGATGTTGCCTCAAGACGAACGATGTACAGACAGCTGTTGCCAACGAAGCGAGGTGGTCCAAGGTTGAACGGTTTCTTCTAAACCCGCTTTGGATTGGCGTCAACAGATTTTTATACTCCTAGGTCCAGACCAGACGCTGATTCACCATGCGTTCCAGAACTTTGCATACGCAGCTTGTGAGAGAGATAGGTCGATAACTTGATGGCAGTGATCGATCTTTGCCCTCTTTGGGAACTGGGACGATGATGGCTTCTCGCCAAAAGGTAGGAATGGTGAGCTCTTCCCAAATAGGTTAAAGAGTCGGAGAAGAAATTGCATGGCCATTTCGGGAAGATGTTGCAGCATTAAGTTGTGAATTTGGTCTGGACCTGGTGTGGTTCTTTTTGCAAGCATTAGAGCACAACTCATTTCATACATAGAGAAATGGGTATTATAGTCCTCATGTGCTCTGCTAGAAAAATCCAAAGCGCGGTTTTCCATTCTTTCTTTGAGAAGAATGAAGTTTGGGCATAGTTGCGAACTCGACATGTTTTCATAATGAGTGGCAAGTACCTCTGCAATGGCGTCTCGAGCTGTGATAACCTGACCATTTTTTTGAAGACCTGGCACAGAGTTTGGGGATGGATATCCTTTGATTTGACGCACCTTCCTCCATACCAGACGTGGTGGCGTTTGGCAATTCAAAGAGAAGACGTACGACCTCCATGATGCATTTTTTCTTTTTAAAATGGTTCTCCTCGCCTTTGCTCTGCACCTTTTGTACTCGATTAAGTTATCCGCGAGTTGGATCGTGTTTAATCTCAAGCTTTCTTACGACCACTAACAGCCCTTGAAAAACCACGAAGAGACAAGGGGCGGCTCAGAGTAAGATGAACCTCTTGGAGACAGATTACAAGACTATTGTGACGGACAACAACAGCTTGAGATCGTCCCGCCGCGAGGAGTAACCATTTACGTTCCATGACATAAGAGCCATGGAGAATAATTAAGTTTTTTCCTCCGGCGTTGGGAGCCGGATGCTCGGGTTCCGCCCCAACGGGAGTTTCATCCGAGGACGAAACCTCCTTGACATTGCCAGAGGGGCTGGGTGCTTGCTCAGTGCGAGTTTCGTTAGGTGTTGTTGCCTTTTGTTTTCTATTGACCGGGTCTGAAGTAGGTGTTCGTCTATCAATCCCCACCCACCACGGAGCCCAACAAGGGGACACTCCATCGGAGTGCCAGGGTTGCCACAGGAGGGTTACCACAGCGCTGCACCGCCGTGGATCCCCCCCACTCACCCTGGAGTTCAGTACAAGACCTAGTGCAAGCCAGTTGATCGGGAGTGGATTAGCTCCCCACCGCCCGTCTAGAAGAGTCCGTAGCCAAAGCAAGTGTATTGAGACCTACAAGGAATGTTCCCCAAAATACGTAAACAACTACCCCTAAGTGCAAAGCAAAAGTAGCACAAGGTAAGTAGGGGGAAACAGACTCCTCAACCGCAGGTTGATTGATTATTGATTATTTAGTGTTTAGGAGGGCGCTTCAACTGCCAAGGTCATTGGCGCCCATGTAAAAATATTTAAAAGGATAAATTGGAAAGTTTAAAGCAACACCGCAAATTGCTGAACATTACTTAAAAGGGCATGAATCCCGCAGTGTACGACTAAATAGGCAGAAGGAAAATATAACAGACTCGTAAAATTTATCAAAATGTAAAATTGGCTGTAAAGGGCCAAAAAAAACCCACATAAGATATTGTCCAGTACACTCAAATAAAATTGTATTCCACTTCTCTCAAAAACAAAAGATTTTGAGAGTGCAGAATCGTCGTCCCAAGCACCTCCTGGCGGTTGCCCAGGCTATGCCTTCGTCGGCTTCATCGAATTTTGTGCAATGCAAGCGGACGTTTCCGAAAGAACCGTCCGGCATGTTTTCACAGATGGGAGGACTTTCCCCTCGAAGGAGGAAACTAGGGGAAAAGTGGCAGTGCCCAATACGAAGGCGGAGTTAAAATTACTTCCTCGCGCCTACAGAAGCGGGATGAGGCCCAAGGATTTGGAATTCTTAATCGCGCTAAGTTTAAAAGTAGTATTGTGCCACTCTGTTTGCCAGCTCAAGTACGGATCGTTTAAACGAAGCCTTAACACCCGGGACAATGGTACAGCGGGGATGTCAATGTGTATCCTACTGCTGATTTCCCCGCTCGGTCGCCAGGCCTCGTTCCTGTGATGTTCACATGGCCGGGAAACCCCAACTAAGGACCAGGTCATGGTGGCAAAAACCAAAGACGATGAATGAGGTTCTGAACTGATTTTATCAGGTAGTCTGACGACGGGCGTGGACTGCTTGAAGGGCTGAAGAAAGAACAGAGAACAACACGCCGCAGCCTCGCTGACTCGATGTTCCAGGGGCCCCGGGGAATTGCATACATCTCAGCAGTAAATACACTGCACTGGGAATGTAGTCGATATGATTTGGTGGTTTTGATACAATAAAAACTACATGCCACTGCATCGTTGCACGATAAAACCATCTGTATATAAGAATAGATGGTCAGGATAGCTTCCCTCATAGCCTGAAACTGCATCTGGTAAACCAGAGGATGCGATATGTTTGGAAAGATGGGAAGTCTAAGGTCAATATTGGGAGAAAGAAGCTTCCAAGGGGATCAGGTCGTTTGGGGGGCTTTCAGGAGGGAAGTTCGACATTAAGCCCCCGCAAAGAGTTCTTAATCGTATGCCTGGGGGTGGGGTAGTGATGTTCGAAGTATAGATGATTCATATTTTGGGTGGATAATAATTCGGCGACACGGATGGCTATGGAGACCGACACTTTAGCTCCATAGGACGATAATAGAATAGCTCGCCTTCTTTCCGGGATGGCTCCCCAGCGTCAGTTAGAATGCACTCAATTCGGCTGGTGCGGTATGCACCTGTTGCAAGGCGGATACCAGCGTGTGAATTGTGTTAATGGGCCGAAGAGTGGAAGGGCTGCAAAACCATACACTTCACTACCGTAATCCAAACTGAGCGGATGAATGATTTATATAACCGCAATAGGTGTGCAGTCGGCCCCCCAAGACGTACCACTCAGCAATCGAAAAAGATTGAGGGAGACGCATCTCGATTTTAGTGTGCGGATGTGAGCACGCCACGTTAGGGACTTGTCAAACGTAAGTCCCAAGAACCTGGCAAGTCGGCGAATGAGCGGATTCCCTCCCAGGTAAGAGCTGGATCGCTGTGCAAATGATATATTCGGCAGAAGTGTACACCAGTAGATTTACGGCGAGAATTTAAAACCTGTTGACAAGCTCCATTCATGGAGTTTTTTGAGCACCAGTTAGGTTCTCGGGATCCACTGATGCTACTGGACAGACAATAGATGAAAATCGCCCACAAACAGCGATGCCTCTACGGGTTTTCTCGCACGACCGACGCTATACTGTTTATGGCAATGGCAAACGAGTGACACTTAGCACGACCTTGGGAATGCCGTTTCGAGAGGTGGCTGCTAGACAGTTTGTCACCAATGCGAACTCGGAATGATCTGTTCGAAAAAAATTTTGGAGGAATAAGGAGCTTCCCTTAATCCCCCCCGAGTGCAGGGTTCGCTAAATGCCATACTTCCAGGTGGTTCGTAGGCCTTCTCTATTCAAATAGTACGGCCACAAGGTGTTGTCTCAGGACGAAAGGGTTGATATTTCGGTTGCCAAAGTGACAAGATGGCCCAAGGTTGACCGGTTTTTCCCTGAAGCCGCACTGGATTGTGTGAGCAGGTTTCTGCGCCCCAGGGTCCAGACCAAGCGCTGGCTTACCACCCCGTTCCAATACTTTGCACAGGCAACTGGTGAGAGCGAGGGTCGATGGCTCGATGGCAACGACCGATCTTTTCCGCCCTTTAAAGCTGGAATGACTATGGCTTTCGCCATTGAACGGGAATGGTGTGCTCTTCCCAGATACGATTAAGGCAGAGGAGAAGGAATTGCATTGCCTCATCAGGAAGATGTTGTTGCATTAGATTATGTATCCCATCAGGACCTGGGGCAGTTCTTTTCGCCAACGCAAGAGCGCAGCGCAATTCCGACATGGAAAAGGGATGTTGTAATCAGCGTCTCTCTGGAGGAGAATTCCAGCGGACGACCCCATCCTCTTTTTGATCAAGAAAATCGGGAGCGTAGTTCGCCGAGCGACATCTTTCATAGTACGTGGCAAGTTCCTCTACTATCTCATCTGAGAAGTGATCATTCCACCTTTTTTGAGAAGACATGGCACCGTGTTTGGAGAAGAGTGTCCTTTTATCTGGCGGATTCTTCTCCATACCAGGCGTGGTGGCTGTGGCAGTTCAGGAGGAGACGTATGCTCCCCACGATTCCTTTTTCTCTCTACAATTATTCTCCTTGCCCTCGCCCTACATCTTTTGTATTCGATAAGGTTTTTCCACAGTTGGTAATGTCACAGACGTGCATGTGCCTTTTTCGGGCGCTGACCGCTCTAGAGCAGTCCTTATTCCACCAAGGCACAGGGATGTGTCGTGGACAGCACCAAAACTTCGGGATTGCTGGTGGCTGCGCGAAGAACGGCGTCAGTGAATTGGGCGACTAAGGCATCAACGTTATGAACGGTTCTCTGGAATGTTTATTTCCTCGTTTTGAATGTATTCCAGTCACAAATGGATTACCCAGCGAGGTGAACGGGTAGCGTCTAAACTAGGAATATTAAAGGTCCATGGTAGGAAAGTGGTCCTCCCATGTAAGTCATAAAGAACAGTCCACTCTAAGATGGTAGATAGAGATGGACTGCAGAGTGCAGATCTATTGACGAGAAAGTGTTTTACGCTGGGGAAAAAATGAGTATTTTCCCCAGAGTTCAGAAGAATTAGGTTCTGCTGGTCAATAATATTTTCGACAATAGTACCTCTGGGCATGACCTCGTGCTACCCAGGCGGATTGTGGGCATTAAAGTCACCACAATAGAAAAGGGGCGGGCAGCTGAAAACAACTTCAAGTTCCTCTTGTGACACGGCTTGGCCAGGAGGAATGTATATATTGCACACCGTCAATGAAAAGGACGGCAGATATATACGGACATGCAGTTTGAAGGTCGGTTCGAACGATATGTTCCTCAGAAAACAGATGGTCTCGGATAAGAACCACGACACCTCCGTGACACGAAGTCCGGCATCTTGGTCAAACCGATGGGGTTTGGAATCCGCGGCAGGGGGTGGTTGGAAGATGAGTTTCCTGGAGACATACTATAAATGGTCTGTGGCGGGAGAGTATGAGCTTCAATTCTTCTAAATGAAAGGGCGAAAACCGTTCAAGTTCCATGAGAGAGCCATTCAAGGAATTATTATTTCTTTGGTCCTTCTTTTCTTTCTCACCTTCGTACAAAAAGAGCTCTTGAGGTGCCCCTCATCCACAGCAGAGTCTCTGACTGCTGCTGGATAAGGTCGCCTGTGTCGGGGGGTGTCGTTTTTTGGGCACAGGTGACCGGGGATCTAGAAGAGGTTGGGAAGATCTTCCATGTGAGTCTCGGCAGTGGGGGGAGGACGAGACTTCGGCGACGGATTTGAGTTGGTGTCGATTTCTGATTGGAATCATTTTCCCTATGGGGAGCTCAGTAGAAGTTTTCGGTGGCTGGAGTTTTTGCTGTTTATTTTGTATTTGGTTGGTATAAACTTTTCCCCTTGGATACAGGCCGTATCTTCAGGGAAGTCTATAGGAGCAACCTGGCAGGAGAAATGCGCTGCTGCGGCTGGAGTGCATTGGTTTGGCAGCTCACGGTTACCACCGGGGCTAGCTTTAAAGCTCTGGAAAGGATCGTGACATTTACTGGATTCCTTGTTGGAATGACGCTTCGCCTCAGGAAAGAAACTTTTCCTGTCACTCGTATCTTTTGGTTTCCCTTTCACGGAGATAGATTGGACACTGGTTGAAATTGGCTGCATGGTTGCCTTCACAGTTAAGACAGTGCGGTGGTCTGTCGCAGGGTTGTGGGTCGTGCGCTGGTGTTCCGCACTTCCCGCATACTGCGCTAACCGACATGCAGCGTTGCTGAGTATGACCAAACCTTTGGCAGTTGAAACAGCGCAAAGGTTCGGAACATATTGTCGCACACGGAGGTTGTAAAACCAGTACTTTTTTTTTCTGGAAGGACGGACGGTCAAATGTTGGATCAGGGTCGAAGTGGGGATTAATTTCCCCTGCTCCTTCCGTCTGATCCTATACACTTCGTGACTCCAAAACCTCAAAGATTCGAAGATCTTCATCACTTTCAGAAGCAAAGTCCTCGTGGTTTACCACGCCTTTACAAGTTCAAAGTCGGGTGATTCGTGACTACCACCTGGATGCCGGCAATCTGCTTGGTTTTAAATTTTTTCCAATTGGTTCGTCGGTGCGTGCTTCAAAGAGAATGGTACCATTTCTTTGTCGCCGATCGCTGAGCTTCCAAACTCGTCTTCAATGGCTCGCGCCAGACGACAGCACTTATGCTTTTAAATTTTTCCTTCCTCGGCGCATGCCATGGGGGAGGAAACGGGCTTCTTCGGTTGATGATCATCTTTTGCGAAAAACTATTCAAATCGATAGTTCTATCAAAAAATCTCCTCTTCCTTGCGGAGGAGGCGGGGTTTATTTTCTGCTCCATAGAGTGAAGGCGGTTCATCTCCGTGCTCCCCCCCCACCATGGAGTCCAACAAGGGGGCACCCACTGGGTGCCAGGGTTGCACAGAGATATAGTAGGGGCATATCACAGCGCTGCACAGCCGTGGATACCCCGCTCACCCTGGAGTTCAGTGCAAGACCTGTCCCAAACCGGTTGATCGGGGAGTGGGTTGGCTCCCGACCGCCCGTCAGAAAGTCCGAGCCAAAACAAGTGTATTGAGACCTACAGGAATGTTCCCCAAAAATACTAAGAGCACATATCCCTAGATACCAAGAAAGAAGTAGCACAGGAGAGTAATTGGGAAAAAGACAGGACCCTCAACCGCCAGGACATCATTCCCTCCGACACGGGTCGCCATGCACGACAAACACATGGAGGGCGTTCAGCATACAGAGGGCCAGTGAAATAGAAGAGGGAAGAAAGAAAGGATGTAATAAGGGGAAAGAGAATGATATATGGGAGAAGAAAAAAAGTCTAGTGAAAGAAAAAAATGCTTGAGGCCTCTCTGCATACCCCGTCGGACGTTGACCAACCCACCTCCACGGGGCGTACCACGAAAAAGAATTTTCGTAGCAATGGTGACTAGGTGGGCCATGGTTGACCTGTGCTTCCTGAAGCCACATTGGAGAGGTGCAAATGGTTCTTTTTTTTTCCAGGAGCCAGACTAGACGTGTAATTACCATTCGTTCTAAAACTTGACACGCAGCTTGTGAGCGAGATTGAGGCTAACCCGTGTGGTTGTTCTGTCCTTTCCTTCTTTAGGGATTGGGAGAACAATGGCCTCACGCCAAATTCTTGGTATTGCGTGTTCAGCCCAAATCTTGTTGAAAATGCCGACGAGAAAAGGAACGGGCGTTTTCCCATAGGTGTTTCAACATTTGGTTATGTATCTCGTCTGGGCCAGGAGCAGAATTGTTCGCACAAGCGAGGGCAAGGAGAGTTCATCCATGGAGAAAAAGGCATTGTAAGATAAATTCAACTTACAGTTTTAGATTTTTCCTTTCGTTTTTTGAAAGTCAGAAGAATAGTGTACGGAGCTGGAGATGTGTTCGTAGTGAGAGGCCATTTCTTCAGTAATGTCCTGTAGAGAGGTTAGGAGATTGACATTTATCTATTGGGACACCACGGTCCCCTTGAGACAGACAGACCTAGATCTAGAAATAGGGCCTGTCGGCCTTAGCGTCTCTGGATGCGTTTGAGTGTTTGTTGAAATATTTATGTTTTTGGGTTTCCTTTCAGACCGGACAAGTTTGGAATAGGCATCTCCGCCGATGTCATCAAAGGACACCTGACAGGCAGCATCGCGCAAGTGGAGGCTTTAGGCGTTTGGGATTCAGAATTTATTGTTCTTATGTTGACCCACTGTGACAGTTAAACTTCGGGCCACGTCCACGGGGTTTCGCGTCTGGTAACGGCGTCGTGCCTCCGGAAAGGAAACTTTCTCAGAGACCCTGATCTTCAGGATCTCTCTTTCTCTTAAGAAAATGGGGCACTGGTTAGAATTTGATGGATGTTTGTCACAACAGTTCACGCACGTTGCCTCTGCGGAGCAGTTAGGATCTTCGAGCCTCCTTCCCCAGTGCACGCAGACTGCAGCGCTCATGCAGAGAGGTTGCATGGTCAAACATCTGGGATTTAAAGCAGCGAAGAGGGGTTTTGGGAAAATCTCCTGACACGGAGATTATAGAAGCTACAAGATATCTTCTCTGGGAGAGATGGACACTCGAAGGTCAGTATCATTGTTGAGGTAGGAGTGAATACCTCATTTACTTTCCGCTGAATCCCGTAAATCTCGGACACACCATATGGTTCGAAGAAAGCTTTCAAATTTTCTTCCCATTCAGTTGAAAGTCTCGTGACTTACCACATCCTTGGGGGTTTAAGGTCGGGTGGGCGGACACATGAACCTAAAGGCCGGCTGTTTTCTTTAAGGTAGTGATTTTGCTGATCTGTTCGTCAGAGCACCATTGGAAAACGATTGTGCTGTTTCTTTGACGAACCACCAACTGACATTTGCCAAACTTTTCGATTTCCCAAGTTTGATCAGGGGTGACACTGTTCATTGTTTCATTGTCTCTTTTACTGACATGACGGGAAAACGGGGCAGTAGGTCTGTCAGAGTCATTACAAAAAACTCAAGATTTACTTTTTACAACAAATCTCCTCTTGCTAATTGAAGAGGGCGGAGGGTAGGTTTTTTTCCATTGAGAGGATATCAGATTCATCCCCTGGTCCCCCCCATCCCGGGAACAAGGTACACTTCATCGAGAGTCAGCGTTGCCACGGGGATATAGTGGGGTTATCCAGCTCTGCACCGCCGTGGATCCTCCCGCTCACCCCCGGGGTTCAGTACAAGGCCTAGTCTAAGCCGGTTGATCAGGTGGGTTAGTCCCGACCGCCCGTCTGAAGAGTCCGTAGCCAAACAAGTGTATTGAGACCTACAAGGAATGTTCTCAAAATACGTAAGCACGTACCCCCGGATGCCAAAAAAAAGTAGCACGAGGAGGGAATTGGGAAACAGAACAGGCCCCTCAACCGCCAGGGCATACATTCCCTCCAACACGGGTCGCCATGCACGGCAAACACATGGTGGGGTTCAGTATCAGAGAGGCCATGAAATAGAAGAGGGAGAAGAAAGGAGACAGGATGGTATAGAAAAATGATAATGTAAAATGGGAAAAGAAAAACGACTTGTGAAGGAAAGAATCTTGAGAGCCCTCTCTGTATTCTGACGTCCCAACCCACCTCGACGGGTCTCTTGAACTCTAGATGTTAGTATCTCGTTAAAGCTTGCAGAGAGAAGATTCTCCATGTCCAAGTATCTCGTAGAGCGTAACTAGAATCCTGTTTCATCCTTCATTCCTGCAATTCGTTGAGGTCATGTTTTAATTGTCTCTCAATAAACTTACGTCTCTTAGAGGAGAAAAAATGGCAAAGTCTTCAACACAGGGATGCTTTTACAGGTTCTCGAATTGTGGATGCTGCATAAATTTTAATACAATACCAACTGATACAATGGCAATCAGGTGACCTCAGGATTGATCTCTAGAAACCCCTTTTCTAACTGGTGAAAGGATGCCCTAACACCACGGCGGACGCCAATACATCTTGTACGAATGTATCTTGTCGAAAGAAAGGCTTCTGAAAAATAGGCCAGCCCTTGAGACCGAAGATTATAAGGTGCGAACCTTGTCTATATCAGAAAATGGCTACCAGATGTTCCGTCACAAAAAAAGTGGGTTGCAGGAGCCAGATTAACCGCGAGTTAACCATTCGCTCTAAAAGCGTAAACACAGCTCTGAGCGGAATTGGGCGGTAGGTTGACAGGGGTTTTTCTGTCCTTTCCTTCTTTGGGAACTGGGAAAGGGAAATGGCTTCAAAATCCTGGGGGCATGCCTGCAATCCTGGGTGGTATGCTTCATTCAAACCTGGTTCAAGATGCGTAGGACCAAAAGACGTGCTTTTCCCGGTTAATGTTTCGACATTTGGTTATGTATGTGGTCTGGTCCAGCAGAATCTTTCGCACGGTCGATAGCAGAGGAAAATTCATCCACGGAGAAAGAAGAGTTATAACCTCCCTCCAGGCGACTCGAAAATCTAATCTGCAATACTCCATTCTTCTCTTAGTTTTCAAAAACCTAGGACAAGAAATGTAAAGAACAGGAGATTTTCTCACAGTGAAAAGGACAATTCCTCAACTACGTCTTCTGGAGAAGTGATGAACTTCCATTAACAGAAGGCCTGAGACAGACGGAAAGTCTTCTTCTGTCTCCCATTGATACACTTTATGGGGGTGGCGACAAAAAGGCTCTCAGGGAAACCTTCTTTGCGTATTACCACTCTAGGCTCTCGCTCCTTTTATTTTTAATAGATTAGATTTTTAGTGATGGGAAACCTATTGAGCCTCGCTAGTGACCGCTTTCGATCACGCAACGCGACGGCACAATCGTCATTCCACCAAGACATAGGGAAGTGTCACGGCCGGCTCGCAGACTTCGGAATTGCAATGGTGGCTGCGCGGAGAAGGGCGTCGGTGAACGGACACTTATGGAATCTATGTTTAAATAGTCAGAAATCCTTATTTCCTTGCTGAATGTATCCCAGTCAGCACAATGAGTTAACCAGCGAGATGGATGCGTAACGTCTAAACTAGGAATATCAAAGTGAACCAGAGTAGTGAAATGGCCACTCCCATATACGACATCGAGAACAGGCAGTGGTGGCAATGGTAGATAGAGATGGACTGTAGAGGTCAGATCGACTGAAGTATTTCAAGCCACGGAAAAATGAGTATAATTCAAAAATTGGAAGAATTCTGGAATTAAGTTCCCTTATCAATAATACTCCTCCCATCAGGACGTAATGCCACCACAAGCGGAATTGTGGACATTAAATCCCATCAATAGGAAAATTGGGGGAGCTGGGAGATTGCATCTTCAAAATTTTTTCTGTGATACGGTTTATGCAGGTGGAATATACACATTACACAGTGAGAAAGCTGATGGTAAATTTAACCTGCGCGTACGGTCTGGAGATCAGTTCGGATGATGGTTTGAAGCAAGAAATCGCGGTTAAATACGCGGCACCGCCATAAGCGCGAAACCTGTCATCTTGACAAACTCACTAAACGTGAACCCGAAGACAGAGGGGAAAGTTGGTAGAAAGATTAGTTTCCCGCAAATAAATAATAAACGAGTTATGACGGAATATTATTAACCTTGAATCATCTAAAATGGTAACGGCATTTCTATTCCACAAGAGAGCCATGGTTGGGGAAAATTTTGGTGGATTTCTTCCTTTTCTTCTTCCTCACCTTCTGAAGGTACTTTGAGCACTCGCAGGAGGGTACTCGCCCACAACAGAGCCGTCCTGACTACTGGTAGCGAGGGGGGCGAGCGTTAAAACTGAACCCCGATCCTTTGATTGGTGACCATATTTAGAGGATGTTTTGGACCTCATTTTCGTCGTCGGATGAATTTAGTAGTTGTTGCATTAGATATGTTCTTGGGCTTTATTATGGGGTTAGAGTCGTATCAGAATTGGGTTATTGTCAGGATTAGAGTCGGGGTGGGATCTCTCATTCCACTCTTGATCCTGAACATCTCCCTGTTCCATGGAGATGTGTTCTCTTCGCATTGCATTACCTATATACTTTTTCAATCTTTTTCTTCCTCCACAGGCCTTCTCTGTATGCTGAACGACCCTCCCGCATTTGCCAACCATGGCGAACCTAGTCGAAGGAATGGGAGATATGGAGTTGAGGGGTTTTGAATGCGCTCCCGATTGTCGCCTTGACGCTGGTTTCTTGTGGATAGACCCGTTCTAGCCATATTCGTTATGCAAACACCTGGTGAGCTCTGGTGACAGAAGGGATGTCACTACACCTTGGAGGTCCCAATACATTTTTGTTCTCGACTCTTCTAGACGTGCGGTCGGGAACTAACCCACTCCCGATCAATCGGCTAGGAATAGGTCTTGTACTGGTCTTGTACTGGAATTGGTCTCAGGGTGTGGGGGAGATCCACGGCGGCGCACCCGAGATGGAAAGGAGAACCTTCCTGCATCCCCCGACAGGATGTGGACCACCCCACCTCGACAGGACAGTACTAGAGATAAACCGAGAAACATCTATAGTGTTTCTTCAAGTTTGGCCTTGGAAAGTAAGCCTCGCTCATCGGTTCTGGATATCATCTCCCTCTCTCTCTCTCTCTCTCTCTCTCTCTCTCTCTCCTTTAAAATGGTTGGGCATTTGTTGGAGTTTGCCGCATGAACTCCTTCGCAGTCCACGCAGTTGCACACACAGTTGTTGAACAGGGCTTGTGCACAAGACCTGTCACAACGCAGACAGAGCTTTCTCACTTACAACGTTGCGTCATGACCAAACCTTGACATTTAACTCAGCACAATGGGATTGGGACATAGTGACGCACGAGAAGATGGTCCTTTCTGGGAGAGTAGGGAGGTTGAACGTCAAGATCAGAGTGGGAGTGAGAATCTCTTTCCTCGTGATCCTGGCTGACCTCGGTGAACTTTCGGTCTTGAAAAAGGAGAGTAGTTCCTTCTCTCTCTCAGACTCAAACTCATCATGGTTGATGAGTTTGCCCTCCTAAGAGTTACGGTACGGTGAGTAGTCACTTCCACCTGGAGGACGGCAATGAGCTTACTTTTAATTATCTTATCTGCTCATCGGTGCGTTATTCAAAGAGAATGGTACCATTCCTTTGTCGCACAGCCTTGTGGTTTCCGAAAGAATCTCCGATTTCTCTCGCAAGACGGACCGCTTCTCACACTCTGCAAAATTGCCTTCTTCAGCGTATGACATAGAAGAAACCGTCATTTCTTCGGGCTATCCTCTTCTGTAAGTAAAAACTATTGAAGTCGACCGTTTTTCATAACATCGCCTCCCCCTGCGGAAGAGGGCAGGGATGGTGGTTGAGTAAATACGATGGATAGTAGTCATCTCCGTCCACAAAGGAGTCCAACAAGGTAACCCCACTGAGACGATAGGGATGTTACAGAGTTTAGTGGGGATGACAGCGCTGCCCCGCTATGGATCCTCGCACACAATGCAACATAGTACAAGACGTAGTCGAGCCGATTGATCGAAGTGGTTTATCTCCCAATCGCCCGTTTAGAAGAGCCCGAGGCCCAAGCAAGTGTATTGAAATCTACAAGGAATGTTCCCAAACACGTAAACAACGTATCCCTACGTACAAATAGAAGTGGCACAAGGGAAGTAGTTGCAGAACAACAGACCCTCAACCGTCAGAAACACATTCCCTCCGACACGGATCGTCAATCACAGCTAATACATGGGTGGGCGTTCAGCATACAGGAAGGAGAGTGATATAAGAAGAAGAGACGGATGTTGTAAAGAACGAGAATGAATGATGGGAAGATGACTGGTGAAAGAAAGGAATACCTGAAGCCCTACCTGATATCCCCGTCAGGACGTGAAGCGACCCAAATCGATGGGGGCAGTGTGTGTGTAAGGTGAGGATAGGTCAAGAAGAGGGAAGAAATATCGCGTGCAGTCCGTGGCCTGTTAGGGTACTTCTCGGCATTCGCCTGGTGTGGATTGGAGAAACCACGGAAAATATCGATCAGAGCATCCGACCACTAGAATTCTCTTCCAGACAGCGACTAATTCGACCTAGCTATCTAGCTGAGTGTCGAAATCCTGCCACCGTCGGGACTCGAACCTGGATTTTCCCGGTCAAAAGGGACTCTAGTGACATTGATGCCCTGAGCCACCTCTCCTCGACCATTCACGGACCATACACTTGCAGGTCCTCTGATTTCAGGTCAGCAGAACCGAGTTCCCCGAGACATCACCTACAGGAAAGCCTGTGAAATTGGACACCTGTTTATCTTGCACATCTTTAATTGGACAATTTTGTTATGGAACCAGTCATTTCAGATACTGCTTAGGAATATTTTGATGCAGATGAAACAAGTGTATCATCGTCTGTTGCCAAAAAGGTCGTAAATTCAGAAAGTCGATTCGTAAAGAGAGAAAAAACAAAAGAAGACACAGTTCTATTCTGCTGTATTGCCCAAGCGAGAAACTAAAACCATATATTGTTAACGCTGCGAATCTCAGTGTGTTGAAGAAGAACGTTAAAATGAATAACCTTTCAGTAAGAAGGCATGGCTGAGTACGTACACGCTCATAACCACCTCGGCTATCAGTTTCTTAGTATACTTATGTAACTTATAACTTGCATTGATCAGTGTATTATAAATAAATATACTCACCTCCTCTTTAGGTAATTAACATTTGAAGTGAAGATTGTTTGAAGCTGGAGAATGAAATTTTGGCAGGTTTTAAAAGACTTCAATACTAGGAAACTGTTGATTAATCTTTGGAGTAGCTTGATGCACGTGTTGACCTGGTACAAGAAATAGTTAAATGTTAATATATGAAATATATACACTTTCAGTTACGCACAGTTTTGAGCTATCAAAGCTCGCGACTTGAGAAAGATGCGCAAATAATATTATTCGCTACTGGCGCACACGATACCACTTTCCATGCGCAGTTCAAAATAACTTGCTGGCCGACACTTCATCGCCTCTTAGTTTAGTGTGGTTCACGACGCTGTCAGTTCCCATTCGTTCGTGAAGATAAACTGCAATGATGGCCAGTGTCCTAAGTTGACCTAAACGTAAAGACTTGTGAATAAACGAGCAAGTTTCTATTATTGAATGGCATGACAATTTGCTTTAGGTCACCGCAAAGCGAAGTGCACCTACAAGTTTCACAACCTCTTTCTGTGTAATTATTAAAGAAGAGAAACGATATTCTTCAGGCGGCACAGAAAAACAAAACTTGTAAGTTTTGTATTGTAATAAAGAGAAATCGTGTTGGGAAAGGCTATGATATTGCCTCTGCTCTAGGATGTGGTTCACTAATGTTCGTGAATAAATGCTCGTGTTGATGACCCTGATGAAGATGCATCAAAAGCAGAGGAGCATTGCTAAGAAAATGGGAAAGGAAGAATTTGTAGCAACAGAAGAATGGTTTCACCTTTGGAAAGAAGGAAACTTTGTCTGCAAACGAACGCACGATGAACACAATATCGCTGATCAGGCAGCAGCTGCTAAAAGATGGAAAGGAATGGCCAAAAATTATTCTGATTTTCCCCGTTTCCCGTGTACAACGCCGATAAAACTGGACTATTTTTCAATGCTCTAACTCAGCACACATATTTATTAAAGAACGCAAACGCTGAAGGCTGTAACTGTTTAGGGCCGCTTAACTGCTTTGTGCTCCGCAAATACGTCCGTCAAAAGAAAGATTGTGGGTAATTGGCAAAAAGTAAAAACCCGCGATGCTTTAAGTATTAACAAATTTCAGGTGTACTTTCATGAAAACTCTAATGTATGGATGACTGCTTCCATATTTCAAGAATGGATATTGAAGTGGGATTACAGGCTGACTCGAAAAGTATTTTTATTTGCTGAAAACTGTACAGCACACATAATAAATTGTGAATTAAAGAATATCAGCGTTGTCTTCTTTTTATCCAATACGACTTATAATACAGCCATGTGATCATGGAATTAAACAACTTTAAGACGTATTATCCCCATTAGAAGCTCGCAAGAATCTTTGTTAACGTGGAAGAGACAAGGAATGATTGTTAATGATCTTGCAAAGAAGACCAATGTTCTTGATGCCCTTCACCTTATAGCTAAGTCATGGTATAAAGTATCTGCAAGTACTACCCAAAACTATTTCCGCTTGAGTATTTTCCAAAGAGAAACATAACGTAGGCATGACCCAGAATATGTTGGAAAACAAATTTCGGAAATGGATGGCTGTGGATGAAACATCACATCTGCTAGAGAGCAGAAGAGGACGTATGTGGAATCACCACTGCTACAACCTCACAAGTAGCGGCAGGCGCTGCTGCGTGTGTGTGAGTGTGTGTATAGAAAAGTGGGTTTACGCTCTAAAAACGGCTGAAATGAGGCACGCATTGGGAATATTGCGACGCGGTGTTCAACACAGGTCAGTTGATTTCATGAAACACTATGAGTACAAGATTTACATTAATGGAATCCTCAGAAAACCAGAACCAGACTTTAATAGGAAATTTTTAACATTACAGAAAATGTGTCTAACATTTAATATTATTTGTCTATTTAATATGATTGCCTAAATAAATTTTCTTTCTCGGTAAAGGCACAAGTAGAATATATTATGAATAGATGTAGATTCTATATATTCATAGTATTCTATTTGATGTAGATTTTTTTTTCATAGAATATTTCGCCAATTGTTATCAATCGGTTAATTTTTGGTTACTTAAAGTCGCATCGACTTCTAGGTCATTAGCGACCATTATTGGAGTTGACGTTATGGTAACTATGAAAATGAAATGAAATGGTGATGATAAGGGTGAAAGGACGAACACAATCAAACCATGCCCGACGCGGGACTCAAAACCCGCGACCCTTCGGCCCGAGATCACTACGACACTACTGCCTTCGCGATCTCGGCCATCAGGCCGTTAATCGGTTAATGTTATCATTAGACATCGAATTTTGGGGAAATGCCTATTTTATTCTAACTAACTTATTTAAAGGCCGATATGTGCACGAATCATGACAACTGAAGACATAATGACGGTTTATAATTCTTATTTTTTGTTTTTTAAGCATAAATGTCTTTTTCGTAATTAAAATTTTTTATAATCATTGGAATTTTTGCATTTTATTTTGCATTATTTGCGTGTTATTTGTAAATAGTACTAAGATAGAAAATCGGCGATGGTCCAAAGTGATCATTCATTACGAAATCTTAATTCACGTTTTGTATTTTAAATACCTAATAGTAGACCAACAGATTTTCTGTTTCCTATTTCATATATATTAGCCATGCTCCGAGAACATGGTCAATTGACAATACACGAAAAACACAGAAATTTCAGTAAATAAATGAAATTTCGGGTTGCAGTGTTGCTGAAGTTAGTCATCTGCTCATATCAGTAGATGTTGAGAGATCCTTCTCCGCGTTCAAACTGATTTTGTCTCCCAATCATCGCAAATTTGAAATTGTGATCCTTTAAATTAAGGTTATATATTTCAAATACAAACTATTAAGAATAAAATGTAAAGAGTTTTTAAATATTAATCTTCTTTTACATTAAAATATACATAGGTTTGTGTATTTAAGTTGATATTACAAACAAAATTACAAATATTTTTTACTTTATTGTGTTTTTTTTCCTTATAATGACATTTTCAGTTTTTAGCCGCGTAAAGACGATTTTTAGTGCGTAAACATTCGATGACTAGTTATATTTCCTGCGGCAGATGTAAATTCTATGTTGGCAGAATTCAATATCCAACATAGAATTAACTAAATCATTAATAAATTTTGATCAACTTCAATTTTGGCGGTAGAACTAGAAATAAGATTAATACTACAAACGTTGAATATAAAACTAAAAATACTATAAACACAGTAAAAGAATCAATCATTTTTCGGACATTTATGACAATATACTAAATAGTTTTCGGCAATAACGCATCACCCCCTTTTAACAAAAAGGATCGATCATTTCAAAATTACATCTTTCAACTCTCGTTCATTGAATTGAGTATAGACTATTTTATTTTATATTTGTAATTACTTTAGTTTTATTTTTGTAATTTTTATGTTCTTCCTTTATTTAATGAATATTGCGAAAATCATTTTGGCGTCGTCATTTTAAACTACTTATATAAATAAATTTTCAGTTATACCCGATGAGGGAGACAGAGCAGCCTCCGATTGATTTATTGATTGATTTGGATTTAAGAGCGCTTCAACGGCTAAGGTCACTTGCGCCCGTGTCAAATTATTTTAAGACCAGTGCATAATATTGCAGTTCCAAGTTAATAAAGAAAATTAAAATCTTTAATAGAAAGCAAAGTAAAACTGAGAAGGGACGTATCATAATAAAAGGGATTAGTAGAAAAATTGCCAGATAGTTTTTTGTTTAAAATCTCGGGCTAAAAGCCAATAATTGGCATTATCATCTTCTCTCAGATAAGGCTGTACTAGCCAGTCTCTCGCAAAAAGCCAAAAAGCTTGCAGAGAGAAGATTCGTCATTACTAAGAATCTCCGCTAGGGAGCTAGCGAAGTCATGCCTTCCACGATTCTATCTTAACCCAGTGTAAGACATGCTCCACGGTAAGATCTATTTTACAGTATTCGCATATAGGAGTGGGTCCCCGTAGAGATAGGCGTGGGAGAAATGGCAGTGACCAATCCGGGAACGTGTTAAAATGATCTCCTCTCGCCGAGCATCACGAGATGAAGAAGACAAAGGATTTATGGAATCCTTGATGATCGTGAGCTTAAAATCTGAGTTACGCCACTCTGTTTGCAATTCACTGCGGATAGAGCGTCTTATAAAGAGCTTAGTGTCTTCCGTGGGGACTGTAAAGATGTCTAATTCTCATTTCTTCGAGGCAGACTTTGCCGCCTGTTCAGCTATTTCATTTCCTCTTATTCCCACGTGTCCAGGGACAAAACAAAATACCAAAATATAGTGGCGGACCAAGAGATGGTGGATTTGCTGTTGAATGGTCATTGTCAGTGGGTCACAAGACGAGAAGGAGATGGATTCAAGAGAGCTTTTTGGATCACTGCAGATCACTACCATCTTTAGTGACATCGATCCAGCAAATTTAAGTGCCTCCGAGAGTGCATACTTCTCTGCGATATAGACGATACACGAAGAGTCTAGTCGAAAACCTTGCATGGATCTACTGTAGTAGAAGGCACATCCGACTTTGCCGTTTTCAGAGGAGCCATCGGTGTAAATAAAGTAATAGCCAGGATACGTAGATTTTATCGCCTCAAATTCCGATAAGAATGAACTGGGGGAGTTAAGGATTTAGGAAGGTTAGCGAGTATAAGATCTATTATCCGCCGGTGTAGTTTCCAAGGGGCAACAAGGTTTTGGGGAGGTTTCACTGGCTTGGGTAGTTTTATATAGAGCTTCTGTAAGAGCATACGGAGACGGACACCCAGCGGATGGGGTAATGCCGGTCTAAGCGCATATGAAGTCAGGTGGGTTCAATGGAGGACTGCTTGACGCGAGGGAGTATCAACATTGGATAATTTCGCGCCATATGAGGCAATCAGAATATCCCGCCTTCGGCTCAGGGATGGTTCTCCAGCCTCGGCCAAGAGGCATTCGATGCGACTCGTGCGGTAGGCGCCTATACTAATCGTTATGCCAGCATTGTGTATGGTATTTAATGGCCGGAGGGTTGATGGAGACGCTGACCCATACACTATGCATCCGTAATCCAAGATAGGGCGGATGAGAGTTCTATAAAAAAGGCAGTAGACAAACACGGTCTGCGCCCCAAGAGCTACCAGTAAGATTGCAAAGGGAAATTCATAGGTGATAAAATCGGTCCTGTAGTTTACGGATGTGTTTTCGCCAGGTTAGTCTCTTGTCGAATGTGAGCCCAAGGAAGGTTGCGGATTCAACGAATGGAAGCTGCTGTCCTACAAGAAAAAGATCGGAGTGATTATGGAGGTGATAGATTTTGCAAAAGTGCATGCAAGTGGTTTCTGAGGTAGAACTTGATTTCCATTCCTGCAGTTTGTTGAGCACAAGTTGTAGTTGCGTCTCAATAACTGCACGCTCTTGGAGGAGCAAAAATTGCAAATCGTCAACGAGCAGTAATGCTTTCACAGGCTCCCGGATAACTGATGCAATACTATTGATAGCAATGGCAAACAGAGTGACGCTCAAAATTAATCCCTGAGGACACCGTTTTCTAACTGGTGACTAGAGGATAACACGTCCAAGACGGGGCGGAAAGATCTTGATGAAAGAAAACCTACTAGAAACAAAGGGAGCCGTCCACTAAGGCCCAAAGTATGTGGTGCAGAAGAATACCGTACCTCCAGGTGGTGTCATACGCTTTCTCTATGTCGAAGAATTGCTACAGGTGCTGACGTAGCACGAAAGAAGTGGAAATCTGCGTAGCGAGGTGACTAAGTGGTCCATGGTTGACCTGTGCTTCCTTAAACCACATTGGAGAGGTGTAAATGGTTATTTTGTTCCAGGAGGCAGACCAGACGTGTATTTACCATTCGCTCTAAAGCTTGCACACAGCTAGTGAGCGAGATTGGGCGTAACTTGAGGGGGTTGTTCTGTCCTTTCCTTCTTTAGGGATTGGGACGACGATGGCCTCACGCCAAATCCTTGGTATAGCATGTTCAGCCCAAATCTTGTTGAGAATGCCGAGGAGAAACGAACGAGCGTTTTCAGGTAGGTGTGTCAACATTTGGTTATGTATCTGGACTGATCCTGGAGAAGAATTTTTCGCACAAGCGAGGGCACCGGAGAGTTAGTCCGTGGAGAAAAGGCATTGTAATCTTCCTCCACGCGACCCGAGAAGTCTAATTTACAGTTTTCCATTTTTCTTTTCGTGTGTTAAACGCCAGAAGAATAGTGTACGGAGCTGGAGATTTGTTCGTAGTGACAGGCCATTTCTTCAGCAGTTTCTTGTGGAGAGGTTAGGAGATTGCCATTTACCATAAGCCCTGAGATAGATGGCGAAGGGAGTCTTCCACCGATCTGTCGGACCTTTCTCCACACACGTATGGGGGATGAACGGCAAGAGAGTGACGAGATGTAGGCTCTCCAGGACGCAGCCTTACTTTCCCGTATCGTTAACCTAGCTCTGGCTCGGGATATTTTCTAATTTATTAGGTTTTCCACGGTTGGGGACCTACTAAGTTTTGCCAATGCCCTCTTCCGATCACGGACCGCGGTGGCACAATCAGGGCACCATGGCACGGTTCCACCATGGCACAAGAAGGTGTCGTGCATGGCCCGACGACTTCGGGATGGCAAATGAGGCCGCGTGAAAGACAGCGTTATTAAAATGGGCGATGTCGTTTGAGCAGTTTTCCGATATTCGTAATTCATTCTTGAATGTTTCCCACTCAGCTCGGTGCATTAGCCAGCGAGAAGGGCGGGCAACGTTCAGATCGGTATTATGGAGGTTGACCCGAATGGGAAAATTGTCACTGCATACAGGTCGCCAGGAGAGTCCACTCGAAGATTGTAGAAACAGAGGGAATACAGAGAGCTAGGTCCACTGACGAGAAAGTGTTAGAAGCTACGGAAAAGTGTGTTCTTTCGCCAAAATTAAGGAGAATTAAGTTTTGGTTATGTATGATATTTTCAAGTAGCCTGCCTCTCGTGCACGACATTGTGCCACCCCAGTCAGGGTTGTTGGCGTTGAAGTCCCCCACAATAAAAGGTGCAGACACCTGAGGGAGCACATTTTCCAGTTCTTTCTGTGACACTTGTCCAGGCGGGATATAGACGTAGCAAATGGTAATAGAAATAATTCGGAAATTCACACGAACCCAAGATATCTGGAGAGTGGTTCGTATGTCTATTTCTTTAGATACCAGAGAGTGTGATAAAAGTGGCGACTCCGCCATGGGCACGGAGGCCATCGTCTACGTCTTGCTTGTAGCAAGAAAAGCCGTGTAGAGAGAGGGAGTGCTCACAACGGAGATGTGTACCCTGCAGGCAGATAACCACTGGTCTATGAATAGAGTATATCAGCTTTAACTCGTCCAAATTGGCACGACACCCATTTATGTTCCATGAAAGGAGATCCATAGTTTCTGGGTCTTAGATTTCTTAGCTTGTAGGGTGGGTTTCTTTTTCTCCTTTTTTCTTCTCTGATGGAGTAATAGGCTGGTTCGTGCGGAGTTCCTCGATTCCTGCAGAGTCGTCTTGACTACAGGTAGAGAGAGTCGAATGTGTTGGGAGACCACGGTCCCTTGAAATAGGCGACCTAGATCTAGAAATAGGGCCTGTCGGCCACGGTTTCTCTTGATGCTTTTGAATATTTATGCTCTTAGTTTCCATTTTTGTTTCTGATTGGAGAAGATATTTAGGATCTGCATCTCCGCCGATGTCATCAAAGGACACCTGACAGGCACCATCGCGCACAGAGTCGGCTTTAAGGGTCTGGGTTTCAGAATTTACTTTCTTCTGTTGACCCACGGTGTCAGCGAACCACGGTGTCATGTCCACGGGGTTTTGCGTCTGGTACCGACGTCGTGCCTCTGGAAAGGAAACTTTCTCAGAGACCCTGATCTTCTGGATCTCTTTTTCTCTTAAGAAAACGGGGCACTGGTTAGAATTTGATGGGTGTTTTTGACAACAGTTCACGCACTTTGGATCTGCGGACAAGTTAAAGTCGTTACAAGCCTCCACTCCACAGTGCACGCAGATTGCGGCGAGGTTGCGTATGGCCAAACCTCTGGCATTTAAAGCAGCGCAGAGGGTTTTGAACATGCCTGACACAAGGATAATAGAAACTACACGTTATCTTTTCTGGTAGAGATGGACGGTCAAAGGTCAGTATCAGAGGTGAGGTAGGAGTGAAAACCCATTTACTCTCCGCTGAATCCTGTAAATCGCGGACACACCATATGGTTCGAAGAAATCTTTCAAGTTTTCTGCCGATTCGATTGAGAAGTCTTCATGATTTACCGCACCCTGGCAGAGGTTTAAGGTTGGGTCGGCGTACACATGCACCTGGAGGCCGGCTATTTCTTTTAGATCAGTGATTTTGCTGATCTGTTCGTCAGAGCGACATTCGAAAAGGATCGTGCCGTTTCTTTGACGAACCACCGCCTGAAATTTGCCAAACTAGTCGATTTCTCTGGCAAGTTTCATCGGACTGAAAAACTCTTCATTGTTTTGTTATCATTTTTACATGCCATTACGAGAAAACAGGGCTTAGTACGTCTATCAGAGTCATTACAAAAAAACTCTCAAGATTAACAATATCACCAACAAATCTCCTCTTCCTAACGGAAAAGGGCGTGGGGAAGGTTTTTTAATCATTAAAAGGTTATCAGATTCATCCCCGTGGTCCCCATTGAACTTCACCGCCGTGGGTCCCCCCGCTCACCCTGGAGTTCCGTACAGGACCTAGTCCGAGCCGATTGATCAGTTGTGGGTTAGCTCCCGGCTGCCCGTCTAGAAGAGTCCGTTGCCAAAGCAGGTGTATTGAGACCTACAAGTAATAATACGTAAAAGCACTACCCCTGGATGCCAAAGAAAGTAGTACGAGGAAGTAATTGGAAACAGACACACCCGTCAACCGCCAGGACGCACAGTCCCTCCGACACGGTCGCCATGCACGGCAAACACATAGCTGGGCCTTTAGCATAGAGAGCCAGTGAAAGAAAAGAGGAAGAAAAGAAACCTGTTAAAAGGAATGAGAATTAACAATGGAGAGAAGAAAAAAGACTTTGAAAGAAGAATACTTGACAGCCATTTCTGCACCCCGTCAGGACGTGGACCACCCACCTCGACAGGTCTAAATTGTCAACAACCATATATTTGTCTCTATCCTAATGAAATTGTTAAAATAAAATATTCAAAACTGATTAACCACACCCCAAATAAAATACTTAAATATTTATAGCTATGTTTGTACTGTCTTCTTTGTTATTTTAACTACAATATATTGGCCTTTAATTCAATTGATGTTTATATCCTATTTGTAGCGTCATGCACAAACGCAATTGTAACGAACGGTCGCGTGGCATAGGCGACGCTAGGCACCACGCGGAGCCTTTGTTTACGAGCGGATGTGACGTCGGCGGAAACCCTGGAGGCAGCGTGGTGGGGAAGGACGAGCGTCAGCCTGGCGAGCGGCGGAATGCTCTCTTGGTTACGGACGCGGTGCGGCACGGATCGAGATCTGGGTGGCGGGGCCGCGAGCTGTACAGGGCCGGCAATGTGTTGCCGTACAGAGGCTGACTCGATGTGAGTCGTAGGTGGGTTGCGGCGCTTCACGCCATCTAATGCTTGAGATTAGTGCGTAGTGGTGTGGTAGCTGACGGAAATTTATTTTGTCTGTGTATTATTGCAAATGCATGACGCCACATATTGTACTTTTACATTGTTTCTTAATTCTGTATATTTTAGATTACTGGTACTATTAACTTAGAGCGTATTGTGCTTCTCTGGTGTTGCAAATGTTTGTATATTTATGTGAAGTGCTAATGTATACCAAACGTAACATTTCTGTATTATTTCTGGAATAATTTTACTTTTCCACCTACTTCTTCTTCCTCCTTTTCGCCTTTCCTTCACAGACTTCCTCATTGTTGTCTTTATGAACGTTTCCCGTAAACGCCCCTTCTCTTCAATTTCATTACTATACATACCATATTCTTTTCTATTAATTTTCGGCCGTAAGCCGGCATCCTGATTGAGGTTTTACTGGGTTTACTTGTGTTAATGGGTTTACTCAATTGCTTAAGGCGTACGCTCGGATGGTCTCTTGGTTTGCACTCTCTGCCATAAATGTTTAGCCTCTGCCCCTTTAGCCTCTCTCCTTTCTTCTTTCTCTTTCGTATTTTCTACTTCATTTTCCTTTGTTTCCCTCCTCTCATTTTTCTCTTCCATATCTATACATTGATGCTAATCGGCCCAAAGCCGACATCCTGATTGAGATTTTCTGGGTTTACTCAATCGCTTAAGGCGTACGCCGGGATGGTCCTTAGTTTTGCTCTCTCAGACGTAAATGGACAGATTGTCCTCCCCTGTGTTACTACCCTATATTAATGTAGTGGTTACGCGGAAGAGCAAGTCCTGTGGCCATTAAAAAAGACATTATTATTATTATTATTATTATATTATTACTTACTAAATGTACTGTTAGAATTATTTTACCATCTTCAACAATAGAAAATAAATCTGATTTGAAAAATAAACCTCATTCTTGTATTATAATTTTTTTTCTACGAAAACGTTGGTTTCAATTTAAAGGAAGGCAGACTCATTTAGTACCCACCTCATGTTTCTGACTTAATAATTTTGTTGTGATAGTGATTATGGAACCATAGAATTCAGTACATTTCTGACACAAAATCAGAATTTAGCTGTTTGAATCGCATTATTCCAATTTTCATGAGTTTTAAAAATGTGTAGACATAAAATAACATTCCCTTGGTCAATGCAGGATTAAGATACACGAACTTCTAATAGCAACTTTCAATGTCAGGTCACTAAGAACAGGAGAAAAAGAGGTGGAACTCAATGAGGTTCAAGAAACTAACAAATTTTATGTATTAGGATTGAGTGAAAATCAGGAAGATTGGAGAAGTCAATAATACAAAAAGAAAATGGCGATATTTCGAGATACATAAGCCACACAAAAGGACAGAAAGGTGTAGTTGTTCTAGTGAAAAGAGACTTAGAGACAATAAAGTAGAAATCATAGATGTTTCAGAGAGGCTAGCTGTTTTAAAACCGTATTGGAAAAAAGAACTGATCACCACTATTCAGGAATACGTACCAACAGAAAGCAGATCCGAAGACGATTTAGAAGACTTTTATAATTAATTAGATGAAACAATTAATATACATCAAGCAAGTGGGGATTGGAGATTTCAATAGCAAAATCGGCACGAAGGAGGGCCATTTAAGACAACAGAAAGCAGTTCCGAAGACGATTTAGAAGACGTTTATAATGATTTAGATGAAAAACAATTAACATCAAGAAAGTGTCACATTGGTGATTGGAGATTTCAAAAGCAAAATCGGCACGAAGCAGGGGCCCTTGGGAAAACGCCTTATGCTAATACGGATACACAAAATGAAATGGTAGCGGGAAAAGACATATCAAATCTGAAGGACAATATCTCAAAATAATAAACACTTGGAGCTCTCGGACGGTAAGACAAAACGAAATAGACTTTATGCTAATCAATCAAATAGATCCTGTCATTGATATTTAGGCAATAGGAAAAGTGAAGTTCAACTCAGGAAATGCTTCAGTCCAAAAATAAGTATATAGTGAAGAAAACAAACAATTGTCTTTTAGAAAACTTCAAAACTGATTACAATTATTTTAAATCTGAATTAAGAAACCGACTAACAGAACTGCAACTACATGAAACCGAAACACATATTCAAGGAAGAATACTGCACTGAAAAAAGTATTAGGGATGCAGGAAGGAGAGCAATGGGTACAAACGAAAAGCTAGAAGTAAAACAATTTAACTAGAGAAACTCAAACTCCTAGAAGAAAGATTGGCTAAATCTGGAACATACAATATCTTTTTCCAAAATTCTAACAAGAAGAATCACCACAACTTTAGATAACCAACCAACCAGTAGAAGAAGCCGAATTTAGATCAGGATTCTTACAATAGATCCCATGGTGGTGTGCAATTTATTCCTGAATGACAGGTGGTAGGCACTCCAGTTGGCCTTTCTGATGCAGAAGGTAATTACTTCTATGACTTGCTCGTTGTTCTCAGGTGTTATTGTATAAGCTATTTCTCTGTGGTCACTTAGAATCATTCCTTCTCTCATCGCCCAATACCGCACCATTGGTCCCGCACCGTCGTTATTTGTTATGTCGATATTTAAACCGATCTCGCTGTAAATTGTATCTACTCTTTGTAAATTGTTGTCTTCTGGTGAATGTTTGAAGGTCCGATTTTTCATTGATTGTGCCCATTGCGCATTAGCCAATCCTACATGTGATCTCCGCGAGGATCCTTACAACTAAATATATAACGTTAACCTCGTGGCACAGAGCGAAGTCGTTCGCGTTTCATTATGGAAGTCCGGGTTCGATTACCAGACATGCTCATGTGAAATTTGTTCCAACAAAACGAGTCTGCTTGCTTCACCGGCTGGGGCTAGTCCAACCCTTGTGAAGTGTCGTAAACCCTACCCCTTTCCTAATTCCTTCCCAATTCTGGCTGCTCGGTAGTGATGCAGGGGTGACTGGTGAAAGAGGCGCGTACTCGGCGATGCTACTAGCGGTTCTCTTGGTAACTGACCGACGAGACGGGACACAAATGCAGGGCCCTCTGGAATACAGAGAGCGATAATAACGAAGATTAATATGAGAGTCACTCCGGAAAAGCGCTCAATGCTCGACAAAGAACGTGTTGCGTCTATTAATAACGAATAATTAAGATGATTAGGACGCAATAAATTTTTAAAAAATCTACACTTAAATATCGTTTCAAATGCTTTGTTTGGCTCATGAGGGTGCCGCTGTAGAAATCACTCATATCTCCGATACCTGCATGCAGGAGACGTTCCTAACACACACAAGTTCACTGACACAATCTGCATAGTCATGCAGTCATGTATAAAACACTCGATACAAAAGTACTATATATCATTATTTCAGAAGTATATATACCTTTTGCGGCTCTCACAGGCAACCAATCTTTGTAAATGACGGATCTAAATAATCATTTCACATGCAACCCGCAACACTCGATAGCATCGTCAAAATCTACGCAGTTAAATAACTTCTAAACGAAACGTTCTACGGCCTAAAAACATTAAATTTTGAGACCGAAGGCTTCAAGATACGTTCTCCACGTAATCTACAGGATATGATTCTTTTGGACTTTTTATTTCATATTTTGCTGGACTGCAGTGTTAATCGATATTATCCGATACCAACTATATTACTCGGCGCGGGAGGTGATCTTGAATGGTGACGTAACGTTTAGAATGCTTAGACATTTCCTACTTATATGTATGTTCTGATACATACAGAAAGCATACATATAAGTAGGAAAAAATCGTGTTTACGCCGATTAATGAGGTTTATTTGCACAATCATCACTTCAAGATTATGAAATAACGTAAATCACTCGCAGCAACAATTAGAAGTATTAATAGTTTGCTCGATTCCGATGAAGATTGCTTTTATGTGTATGTGCAACATTTCGTTCATTTATCGAATGTAAGTATTGACTTTCTATTTCTGCAAAACGTTTGTGATTAACCTACAGTACTCATGCACTTGGTATGTACCATATCTACTAAACATTGAACGCATTTTATTCTTACTCAAAAATATGCGTGTCCATTTTATCGCTCATCCTCAAATTTCAAACTCCGTCTAATTTAAGCCAATATGCATTCATGGACAGGAGAGTTTAAGAGGATTTTTTAAAAATGAATTAAAAATGAAATTTGATTAAAGCATACGCCTAATTTCTTTCAGAATATTATTCTTTTTCTAGTGTGGTTGATTTAAAAGACGCAACATAGGTAATTTAAGAGAATTAATTGTGATACCGTGTTTATTGATTTCATTTCTTTGACAGTGGGTGCATTCACTTTGATAAAAGGAAATTTGCTGCAAGTCTTTATGCTATGGTGAAAAGTCACGAAAGGAGCTAATGTACTATGGGACGACCAGACTCAAACATCTCTACGAAATTGTCAGGTGTTCTGTGCGTGAATCCAAAAGATAAGGCAGAAGGTTCAAGAAAATTTGAAGTAAATCAAGTATGATGGAAAGAGAACTCTTACATCTTTTGGTGTTCTTCGTCAGAGAAAATGAAAGAATATTGGCAAAGAATGCGATTGTGTACAGTGAAGATGAAGACGGTGCCTTGTTAGGATAAGATTTTGTTTACCAGTGCAGTATTCTCTCTATCAGCAGTGATTCTGTAAAATTTTCAAGTCTGCGTATTCAGTCATGATATTACATTGAAAAGCTGGCCAATAATACTTTCCTAAAGTATTATTCACTAAAGATTAGTAATTTCAACAAATTAATAAATTGGATAAGTTGAAGAATTGCAAGAAACCAGGAGAACTACTCTCGTAGTACACATAGTACTGTAAATGCTCTTTTGAGCAGGTTAGTGAAAGATCAAGATGTTACATGCAAGCAAGTAAATTTATAATTAAACAATCGGTTTATCAATGTTTAAAAAATAGGTGGAAATGTATTTTAAGCATATTATAGCCCAGATGCTGTATTTCCGTCATATTTTATTTTTAAATTAAAAAAACCCCCATATTATTTTTAGTAATGATTTTTCCACCCCAACCGATCTTAAAATGATCTAATAAAAAAGAACTTACAGAGACGGACGATTTGCTTTTGGATTTGAAAATATGTTGAAAAATTAATCAAATTTTCTGCCCTTTATCCCCAACAATTAAAATCATTTAGTTGAAAAACCTTAGATGCAGGTTTTTGGGTTAAAAATTTGTAGGTTTGCCCCCACAAAAAATTTCCCCCAAAGGCCCAAGCCCAAAGTTCGACTTTCCTTTCCCCGAGGGTCTGTTTAAAAAATCTGATTGGGAGAGCAGAATTCAACTGTATGAAAAATAAACTAATTTTTTATACCCTGGGAATTAAAATTTTCGGGAAAACCCTCTTTGGGAAAAAAGTCAAAAGGTAATAAAGCCACACTTTTCCCAAAAAAATAGTTTTATTTCCCCGATCCTGTTTTTTTGAAAGACAATTTTAGGGATATTTCTGAGTGCAAAATTTTTTGTAATATTTTGTGACTATCAAAAAAGAAAAAGTAACTGTAAAGAAAGATTGTATAAAAATTTTTTTAAGACACTTTTGGGGAAAATTGTTTTAAAAAGATTTTTATAAATTTTTAAAACAAACATTGAATTTTTTTAAAAATATCAAAGTTTTTTTTTAAAAAAATTTAAAAAATTCAAAAAAATTTTTTCTATGGAAAAAAAGAAAAGGGAAATGGAATTTATTTCAATTTCTCCCGGGGACGAATTGGGTGGGGTGGGTTTTTTGGGTTTGGGTGTGTGTGTGTGTTTTCCCCCATGTGTAAGAGAGGGGTGAGGGGGGGGAGAATTAGCTCCATTCTCATCCCTTTTGAAAACTCAGGATTCAACTCAGCCGTTCAAAATTTGCAGGAGGGGAAAGAGGAATCATCCGTTTTTAGGGGGGTTTGAAAAGGTATTTATTTTTTTTAGTCAAAAATTAAAATTCTATGACAAAGGGGGGAATTGTGTACATTTCAAAATTCCATCAACAAAGTCAAAATACTTAAATTTTAATTTTGAAAAGGGGAAAAACAAAATCCCATGTAATAAAATATATTTCAAGGATAAAAAACAATAAAGAATTTTTAAAAGGGGAAAAAAAAAAACTCCATGTAATAAAAATAAGGGTAAAAAGCAAAAATTTTAATTTAAAAGGGGGAAAAAAAAAAAAAACTCCCCTGTAAAAAAATATATTTTTAAGGATAAATAAGTAATAAATTTTGGTTCTTTTTACCTGCCCCGACAAATGGAAAGATAATTTAAAATTGTTTCCCCCTGAATTCAAAAAACGCAAAAATGAAGTTAATTTATGTCCAGAAGAAACAAGGGGGCCCTCCAGAGCTCAATGGGTCAGGGGAAAATGGGGAAAACTGATGAGATATCGACCCGGGAAACTTGTAAAATTGTTTCAGGTTTTTTATACTATTTATACACCAAATGGTAAAAAAATTATGTATCATTTTAAAAATTTAATGTTTCTTTTTTTGTGATGCTTTAAAAACCAATTTATAAAAAAATTTTAAAAAAAAGATTTACTTGGGGTTTAAATTTTATTAATTTTTTTTAAGCATTGGGAAAGGTTTTAAAAAATTTAAGATTTTTAATTTTTTTTGAGTTTATATTCCCCATAAAATTTTTGCAAAAAGTAATAGACTTGGGATTTTCGGAAAAAACCGCCCTTCAGGTCATTTCTAAAAAAATATCGAAATAAAAAAACAAGGTAATGGTAGAATTTAGAAATGAAAGAGGCCAGAATCAGGGGGGGGTTTGGTTTTTTCCGTACAATCGTTTTGAATCTAAAAATCTTTTTTTTTTTTTAAATGATGAGGGAATCATTTCCGGTAATTTTCCATTTTTAAACACCGGGAATCATTTCCCGGTTCATTTTTGAGGTATCGAGGTATTTCCAAAAGTTTCAGAATATAAATAATTGATTGGTACATATAAGCCGGGTTTTTAAAAGTGCCCCTAGCGATTATAAAAATTGTTTAAAAAATTTGAATGACAAAACTTATGAAATAAAATTTTGCTTTTCTCAAAGTTGCTTCATTGTTAGGGAAAGCTTCAAATTACAATTGATTTTAAGAATTTTTAAGTTTATAAATTTTTTTAAAAGTTTTTTTTATTAATGAAGAATGTCGGAAGAAAGAAAAAGAGAATTTTGAAACTTTGAATGGAGTGTCTATTCGTAACGTTAGTTACGTGGTATCAACTGAGGAGTGAGAGTGAGAGTATTTCGTAATGTTTCCTAGAATGTTCTGCTGTTGAGTTAATTCAATGGGATAGCGTTCTCACTACCTTCCCTGATGATGTAACAAAACGAGTTCGAAACGCTGTCAATTGCTGAAATAAATTATTGTCATAAAAACTTTGGATACTTTTATTTGTAAACATTAATTTTAACAGTGATATTTAATGTATTATTTACCATTGGACTGTATAATTCTAAACAGTATGTAATAAGTATTGTATCGCAGCTTCTGGGTCAATGAGCCCCATCTCGATCAGGTTTTTCGTCCAGTTTCCTCTGATCCATTGAGCAAATGCTGAGATGGCCCCTTGTTTGCTTCTGGATATAAATGTAACTTCATTATCTGTGCACGTCTTCTAGAATTCAGCGGGATATAGTTATTCAAGAATGACATTCCGAATGACAAGATGGATAAGAGCCCAAAATTTATTGCTTATTTATCCTTGAAAATAGATTTATTACATGGAGCTTTTTCAATTCAAAATTTATGTAGTATATGTCTTAGTGTAGGGATCACAGAATTTTGAGAAAGTGCACAATTCACTTCTCCCATAGCACGTCATACGCAGTTTTAACTGTTTTTGACGTAAATAAATAAAAATTAAAAATACATTTTAAGATTTCTTGATTGCGTGTACATTGACAGTCTTAGTAAACTTTTGCGGAATCGACATACGTTCTCGCATAATCTCAGCAAGTCAGGTTTGAACAGAGGATGGTGTAGATGTATGCAGATTCCATTTCACTGCACCGGTAGCCGATATTCTAAACGAAGCTCCGTGAAGTCACGAAAGGTAAACTGCTCGAGACACTACGGATCCCTCGATGAGTGACCGTCTACGAACCGTGGATATTAATGGCGCCGAGTCCTGGACGGTAGGATAAAATGTATAAATAACGTATGACTTTACTTGAGTATGACTGCTAAAGGAGAATTACACCACGTTCAATGTCAAAAGCCTTGGAACGTTGTAACGCAAAATATTTACGGAGAGGGCGAACCCTTGGTATTAACAATGCATTTCAATTTTAATGCCATTGTCTCATCAGCGTCAGTGTGTATGTGAACTTGAGGAGGTAGATTTTTGTCACGAATTGTACGAAGAAGGGCAAGAAGTTTAAAATTGCCTCCCGTGAAATGTCAATAAAATGCTCGAGTCAAAATAAATATTTTTTCCCTATTATACAGCCAGCACGAACAGTTAATAAAAATTAAAATATTAAATTATTACCATTATTATACAGATGGAATATTTAGTCTGAGACGTGAATATGAGAGAAATGTAAAAATAATAATAAGTACAAGGTAAAGGTATCCTGTGCAATTGCACACAGGCCGATGCTAACTACGGGAAGTGACGGTAGGGCAGCACTTATTCGACGCCATCGGCATGAGGAGGTGATGGCAGCACAACGCTCAATATGTAAGTAATGTAAATAAATACGTATTGTAAATAAATAATCAGTAATGGGAATAAATCATAAGCATTAAATAATAATAATAATAATAATAATAATAATAATATATATAAATAATAATGTTAAATTGTTTGTATCAAAAAATTGAATACGTGGAAGAATATTTATATTTGGGACGTTTATTATCTTTCAATAAACAAAACAAATTAACAGACGAATTTCGCATCATGGTCAACATTTTGTGAATTTAAAAATTCACTATTTTGAACAAATACAATAGCTTGTGAATAAGGACAGAAATTAAAACTGTGTACTTCTAGCGTTTTCTTTTGTTCGTAAGTAGATTCTGAATAGTTACCGAATTGGTGCTCCTGAATTATGAGTAATCCACCCGGCAACCGAGGCCCTTGCCGCCCTCTACGGGGTAATGATCTATAATGATAATAATGATCTATAATGATAATAATGATCTATAATGATAATAATGATCTATAATGATAATAATGATCATAATATAATGATCTATAATGATAATAATGATACCAATGAGCTATAATGAGTACCAATGAGCTATAATGCTACCAATGCTACCATTACCATTGCAACCATTGCAACCATTGAACCATTGCAACCATTGCAACCATTGCAACCATTGCAACCATTGACCATTGCAACCATTGATACCATTGAAACCATTGAAACCATTGATACCATTGATACCATTGATACCAATGATACCATTGATACCAATGATACCAATGATACCAATGATACTAATGATACTAATGATACTAATGATATAATAATGAAGTATCAAACAAACACACCAGGATTCTTAAAAGGATTTTATTCCAAAATCCAGGTACAAAAGCCGCTGCCAGATCAGAAGATTGTACAGAGAGAAGTAAGCGTGTCGTCATAAAGCAGAAGAAATCCAAGTTGCCGAGTCACAGAATGGCCGTAGGGGACGTCCAAGTTCGCAGTACCGTCGTCGTCGTCGTCGTCGTCGTCACTCTCCACGCAATAACTCCACAACACTCGCCAGATACTCTCACTACCGCGGTCGCTCACTGTCTGCCCTGGCAATGCGCCGGGCCGTCTTATGGTGGTCTAGCTGCTAGCCCGCTGACTAGCGGGTAGTCGGGGCAGGGTTGAGTTTCTCCCCGCCTGCTCGGGCGTGACGGCGCGCGCAGTCGGCTAAGCTAAGCGGGCGTAACGCACCGCTGACGTTACTCGGTGGCGGCACTGCATTGCGTCGGCCGGTCACGACAAATAATATGTAATGATAATAATAATATATAATATATATAATAATAATAATAATAATAACAAAAGATTATGAAGAACAAGAAGAAAACAGCGCCGAGACGGACGGAATCCAACATGATCCTTCGTATTGTGACATACCGGAATTTACCAATACGAAATTCAGTAAATTTCATTTAAAATAACCTTATTAGTAAAAAGACGCTGAGTTGCCATGGTAACGGAGTGCAACATATAAACAATGTCCATTAGTTCAAAGCGGAGGATAAGTCGATAAGCGGAAGATCGCATAATTTTGTTTGAAACAAGAGATTGATTAAGTTTAAGGTTGCAGGTCATTTGCATCCGTTTCAAATTATTTTAAGAGCAGTGCACAATACTGCAGATGAGCTAACAAAAACTAAAATCTTTAAAAGAAAGCAAAGTAAAACTGAAAGAACGTATCCTAATAAAAGATTTGGAGAAAAGATTTGCGTTTTTAAAATCTCAGCTTAAAGCCAATAATTGGCATTATCATCTCCTCTCAGATAAAGCTGTCACAAGCCAGTCTCTGCAAAGAGCCAAAAGCTTGCAGAGAAGATTAGTCATTTCTATGAATCTCCGCTAGGGCCATTCCTGCAGTTTGTTGAGCACAAGTTATAGCTGCCTCTCAATAAATTGACGCTCCTGGAAGAGCAAAAAATTGCGAAGTCGTCAACGAACAGTGATGCCTTCACAGGCTCCCGGATTTATTGATGCAATCTATTGATTGCAATGGAAAACAGAGTGACGCTGAGAATGAATCCTGAGAACACCGTTTTCTAAGTAGTGGCTTGAGGATAACGTGTCGCCAAGGCGGACGCGGGAAGATCTGACGAAAGAAAACCTACTAGAAACAAAGGAGCCAGCCCAAAGCCCCAAGTATGCAGGTGCGAAGAATACCGTACCTCCAGGTGGTGTCATACGCTTTCGAATATGTGCATGGTGGTCGCATGTATTGGGACACCACGGTCCCTTTAAACAGGCGACCTAGATCCTAGGCCTGTCGGTCTCGGCTTGTCTGGATGCTTTGAGTTTGATGAAATGTTTATAATTTTGGTTTCCGTTTTTGTTTCAGACTGGACAAAGATTTGGGATAGGCATCTCCCCCGATGTCAAGGGTTGATTGATTGAGTTTGGGGCGCTTCACGGCTAAGGTCATTCGCGCCCTGTCAAATTATTTTTAAAATGCACTATTTGCAGTGCCAAGCTAATAAAAATAAAAATTTTAAAATATAAAGCAAAGTAAAACTGAAAAGGACGTATCCTAATACAAAGGTTTGTCAGAAAACGCGTTTCTTAAATCTCGGCTAAAAGCCAATTTAGCATTATCATCTTCTCTCAGATAAGGATCTCTAAAAGTCAAAAAGCTTCCAGAGAGAAGATTCGTCATTTCTAAGAATCTCCGCTAGGAGCTAGCAAGGTCATGCCTCGACGGCTCTCTCTTATCTTAACAAATGTCTCCACTTTAAAGATCTATTTTACAGTATTCGCAATAGGGTGGTCCCCGTGGAGAGATAACCGTGGAAGAAATGGCAGTGACCGATCCAGGCGCGTTAAAATGATCTCTCCGAGCATCACGGGGATGGGAAGACCAGGTTTATGGAATCCTAATTCTCGTGAGCTTAAAATCTGAGTTATCCACTCTGTTTGCATTCCTGCGGATAGAGCGTTTTATAAAGAGCTTAGTGTCTTCCGTGGGACTGTGAAAAGTCCAAATTTTCTTTTCTTCGAGGCGACTTTGCCGCCTGGTCACTATTTCATTTCCTCTTATTCCCCATTGTCCAGGGACCCAACAATATGCTAAAATATGGGGCGGACAATCAATAGATGATGGATTTTGTTTTGAATGCTCATTGTCAGTCGTCACAAGACGGAAGGAAGAAATGGATTCAAGAAGCTTTGGGAAAACCCGGGAGATCCGCTTTCTTTTAAAGCCCATCGATTCTGCAAATTTATGCTTAAAGCGCATACTTCTCTGCGGTATAGACGCTACACGAAGAATCTAATCGAAAACCTTGCGTGGATAAACTGCAGTTGAAGGCACATCCGCCTTTGCCGTTTTGAGAGGGGCCATCGGTAAATGAAGGGGTGACCAGGTACGTAGATTTTATCCCTCAAATTCCGATAAGAATGTACTGGGGAGTTAAGGATTTAGGAAGGCTAGACAGTCTAAATTGTTATCGGGGTGTCGTTTCAGAAACAAGGTTTCGGGGTTTTACGGGTTGGGTAGTTTTATATGAAGCTATGTAGAGCATACGGAGACGGACTCCCAGGCGATGGAGTAACGATGGGCTAGGCATATGAGTCAAGTGGGTTGGATGGAGACTGCTTGGCGAGAGGAGTATCAACATTTGATAATTTCGCGCCATAGGAGGGTATCAGAAATATCCCGCCTTCGACTGGGGTGGTTCCCCCAGCCTGGGCCCAAAAAAGGCCTTAAATCGACTCGTGCGGTAGGCGCCTGTACTAATCATTATGCCGTCATTTTGTATGGTATTTAATGGCCGAAGGAGTTGATGGAGCCCTGAACTATGCATCCGTAACCCAAGATAGGGCGAAAAGAGAGTTCTATACAAATCAAGAGACAAACACGATCTGCCCCCAAGAGCTACCAGAAAGGTGTGGAAGAGATTCATAGGTGATCAAAATCGGCCCTGTAGTTTACGGATATTTTTTTCGCCAGGTTAGGCTCTTGTCGAATGTGGGCCGGGAAGGTTCCCCGGATTCAACGTATGGGGCTGCTGTCCTCCAAAAAAAGGTCAGGAGTGATTATGGAGGTGATGGATTCTGAAAAAGGGTGTGCAAGTGGTTTTGGGTTAAGAACTTAAATCCTGTTTCAGGGTCCTTTCCCTGCAGTTTGTTGAGCACAAGTTGTAGCTGCCTCCCCAATAACCCCGCTCTTGGAGGGAAAAAATTGGGAATTCAACGGCGGGATGCCTTCTGAGCCCCCGGATAACTGATGCAATACAAATGGCATTATATGATATTATCAAGTAGCCCCTCTCGTGCACGACCTTGTCCCCCCAGGCGGGTTGTGGGCGTTGAAGCCCCCCCAATAAGAAAAGGGGCACCTGAGGAACATCTTCATTTCCCTTTCTGTGGCCCAACTCCAGGCGGCATATAGAAGCGTTGCAAATGGTAACAGAAATATTTCCCCGGATATTCCCCGAAAAGATATCTGGAGGGGTTTATGTCTATTTCTTTAGATACCAGAGGTCTCTGATAAAAGTGGCGACTCCGCCATGGGCGCGGGGGGTTGCCTGTAGCAACAAAAGCCGTGTAGAGAGGGGGTGCTCAGAACGGAGATGTTTTCCCTGCAGGCGAAAAACCCCGGGTCTGTGCATAGACATTTTGCTTCAATTCGTCGAAAGGGGTTTAAAGCCATTTAATTTCCCCCGGGAGGGGGGCCATAGTTTCTAGTTCTTGGGTTTTTTTGATTCTAGGGTGGGTTATGTATCTTTTTTTCCCCTTTTTTTTTTCTCTGTTGGAAGTAAGGGGGTTGGTTCAAGCGGGTTCCTCATTCCTGGCAGAGTCATTTGATTTGCTAGGGGGGGGTCTATGTACTGGGCACCACGGCCCTTGAGACAGGCGACCAAAGATCTAGCAATGGGTTTTCCCAGTCTCATCTCTGGATGCTTTTGGGAGTGTTTGTAAAATATTTAAGTTTTTGTTTAAATTTTTTGGGTTTTCAGACTGAACGACAGTTTGGGATAGGCATCTCCGCCGATGTCATCAAGGACACGTGGCGGGCAGCATCCCCGCGAAGTGGAGGCTTTGGGCTTTTGGGGCTGAGTTGACTTTATGTTGCCCCCGGTGTCAGCGAAACATCGGGCCATGTCCAGGGTTTCGCGTTTTTTTCCAACGTCTTCCCCCGGGAAAAGGAAAAATTTCTCAGAGCCCCTGATCTTCTGGATCTCTCTTTCTCTTAGGAATATGGGGCACTGGTTGGAATTTGAGGATGTTTTTCACTACGGTTTACGCACTTTGCCTGGGCTTGAGTTAGTTACAAGCCTCCTTCCACAGCGCACGCAACTGCGGCCTAACCAGGGTTGCGTAGGGCCAAACCTCTGTCTTTTAAAAGGGGCAGCGCAGGGGGTTTGGAACATACTGCCTGACACGGAGATTGTAGAAGCTACACGATATCTTCTCTGGTAGAGATGGACTGTCGAAGGTCGAATCGAGTTGGTAGGGTGGGGTCCCCCCTTTTCCTCTGAATCCTGTAAATCTCGGGCCCCAAATGGCTCGAAGAGGCTTTTAAATTTTCTTCCGATTCGGCAGAAAGTCTTCATGATTTACGACACCCTTGCAGAGGTTTATGGTGGGTGGGCGGGCCTTGCACCTGGAGGCCGGCTATTTCTTTGGGTCAAGGATCTTGGTCTGTTCGTCAAGGGACATTCAAAAAAAATTTTGTCCGTTTCTCTGACGGACAACCGACTGAAATTTGCCAAAATTTTTAATTTCCCTGGAAAGGTTTGATTGGGCTGATACTCTTCATAGTTTCATTCTCTATTTTACATGACATGACGAGAAAGGGGGGCAATAGGTCTGTCAGATTCATTACAGAAAAAAACTCCCCAAGATGTTTCCCCAAACAAATTTTCCTTTTCCCCTTAGGAGAGGGGGGGGTGGTTTTTTTCCCTTTAAAGGGGAATCAGATTCATCCCGGGACCCCTACCCCACCACGGGGCCAAAAAGGGGACCTCCATCGGGTCCCGGGTTACCACAGGAGGTTTACCACAGCGCTGCCCCCCCGTGGACCCCCCCACTCCCCCTGGGTTAAAGTACAAGACCTAGTCCAACCCCCGGTTGATGGGGGGTAGGTTGGCCCCCCGACCCCGTCTAAAGGCCCTCCCAAAGCAAGTGTTTGAGACCTAAAAGGAATTTCCCCCCAAAATACGTAAACAACGTATCCTAAGTGCAAAGCAGAATGTAGCACAAGGTAAAGTGGGGGGGGGAAACAGACAGGCCACTCAACCGCCAGGACCATTCCCCCCGGGCCAGGTCGCCATGCACGGCAAAACAGGGGGGGCGTTCAGCATACAGGGGGAGCCAGTGAAATAGAAGAGAAGAAAGAAAAAACAGGATGGTATAAAAAAGGGAATGAGAAATGTACAATGGGGAAAAAAAAATGATTTGAAAGGAAAAGGGGAATCCCCGAAGCCCTTTTACCCCCCGTAAAGGGCCTCGGGGCCCCGTAAAAGGCCCCCCCCAAAGTCCCCTCTTGGAAAAAAATTTAAAGAAACCCCCTCTCAATAAAAAATCCCAGTTGTCCCCAAAAATTGAAAATCAAAATTTTTAATTAAAAAAAAACCCTTTTATTAGAAAAAGCACGCTGGTTGTCAGGGTTTCCCGTAATTGCAACATATAAACAATCCCATTAGTTAAAAAGCGGACGATAAAAAAACCATTCATGGTTTCCCTTTAATAATTACATAGATCAAAAAAAATAATGAGATTGTTTTTTTTTTTAAATTTTTTTAATATAATAAAAAGATGAAGAAAGTTGGCCGTTGAAGGATACAAAATTAAAAATTGGACCTTTCGACACAATATAAATGGATCATGGTGTAGATATATAGCAGTTTATTTGAACATAGAAAATTTACGCGAGTTCGGACGTAGTAATTTGTCATTAGTACCCAAAAAGATAGAACTCAGAAACTGTTTTTATACGGAGTGAACGTAAATGCCAAAGTGGGACTTATACATTTTATTGAGCGAACAATAATAACCCAGACTTGGTCTCCGATGATAACTTGGTGAACTTATACGCTAATATTTTAACTGCACTTAAGATTTTGTTAGGTAATGAACAATAAAGTAGGGGGAACTTAAAACGGTGAAGGGAGGGAGGAAAGCCAATGGATAAACAGTGTACATAGTGGTTTATGAAAAAAAAGACAAGATACGGTTTGGTCGGTAGCAAAAAGGAATATGACGGGGCCCCATTCCCGGGGAAGCCCAGGGGAACACCCTTTTAAAGGCCCCGGCCCCCGGGATTCTCATGGAAAACCCCAAGGTTCTAAAAGCGCTATAGTAAACCCCTGCCCAAAAAAAAAGAATCTTATACTAAAATTTATTAATAAATTTTTTTTCTTTTTATGACAGCTGATTATCTTTTCGTCACGTCAATCCAGTAGGATATTTAAATTTTGCATTTCAGATTCCCCTTCTCCGTATGGGAGGGCAAATTAAGTAATCGTAAGTACACGATTATTTGGGAAAAACAGAACCCGCCGACGGAGCAACGATGTTATAATTAAATATAATTTGGGAAACTCATTCTCGTAATTTCCTGGTCCCATGAAATTTTTTATAAATTGGAAACACGTTACAGGAATTTGAGGGGAACAAGACAGGGGGTATGGGTGGGGGATATTTCAGTATGGGGGTTAAAAGAATACCCAATGCATCCTGGATGCTTCTAATCCCGCCAAAAAGGGGAAAATTTTTTAAAGGGAAAGGAAGCAACACAAGCTAGTCCTCATATGGAAAGGAAACAAACCAATTGAGCTGGGTCGTCGTTCAGACCTTTGTGCCTGCTGGATACGATGAGTAAATTACCCGAGGGGTTTCTCCTTCTACGACTAAAAGACACGTGACCAGGAATAAACTTCTCAACGAGACAGTTTGGGTTTAGAAAAGGGGTTTTTCGACAATAAACGCTATATAAAAACAGTCCACCAAAAAAATGGGGCTGGGGAAAAAGCCCGGGGGTTTTTGTCCCCTTTGGCGATAGAAAAAAAATGTTTTAACTCGGCCAGCCGGAAAAATTGGGCCTTTTTAGCCCAAAAAAATCCCTTAAAGAGGGTACTGGGGAACTACCTCCCAGGGGAGAAAAAAAAATTCCCAAAAGGAAAAGGGGTAGAAAGGAAAAGGACTTGTTTGTCCCGGGGGTCCCGGTTTGGGGCCCCCTTTTTGTGGACTGTGGACGTGATCTCTGAAACACATCTTCCCAAGAACTCTCAACTCATTGGTGATACTGACGAGAACAGTGTGTCATAGTGACGTGGAGCAACTGGAAATGAAGAAATGACACTCTTGACGGGCGAAAAGATGGCGGGAAAAAAAATTTCCCAAAACCCCGGTTTCAAAACAAGAGTATTGGTTACAAATTGAGGGAAAATTCCGCCCCCCCCTCCCCCCGGGGATCGAATGGGGAAAAAGCATATAAATGGGAAAAGGAAAAACCCTATCTTGGGATCGAAAATTATTTCCCAATTTAAACTTTGGATCCCATATTACAAAAATGGCAGATAAAGGAGCAAAAATGAGCAATCCCTCCAGACTTATGCTGAACTCTGGAGGGCCCCTTAAAAATAAGCAAGATAGATATCTAGCCCCCAGCACACTCCCCGGGGTTTGTATGCTGCCCCCGTGCTGGCGACGTGGGGGAAAAATTTTCAGATTCAGTGGGAAAGGGTGTCCCCAGGATAATTTTGGGTTTCATACAATTTTGGGCTTAGCAGGGAGTGTACCCCCATCCATCTTCTAGCTCAAGAAAGGAAAGCAAAAGTATCTAAGGCTGAAAGCGGCTAATAACAAATCGCCCACCGACAACCGGGGTTTAAAGATATCAAAGCTGAGCTGCAAAACCATCTTTGTAGAATGGCAAAGCCGATGGGATTTGAGGAACAAGTCAGATGGACTTATAGTCTTATTACAAACCCAAAAAAATGGAAAATTTGAAACCACGGAGCAATGAATTGCCCACTTTTTTAAAGGGTCTTTCCCGGACATGGGTGTTTAAAAAGGGACCTCTTTTGGTTTAAAATCGCTGAAAGCCCCCATATATTCTGCCATAAACAAGATGACCTTCCACTCTACATTTAAATGGAAAAACCCGAGGGAAAACCAGAACGGGAAAAGCCACGATAAACTGCGATTGGAAATTTTCCTGTAAATCAATCAAACTATGCTGTAATCTCCCAAAAAAACTGGAAGAGACTTTCCAAAAGAATATTCTCAAACGAAGGCTATCATTGGGGTAGATCAAGCCTTTCCCTCAGTCCCAAGTCAAAGTCTCCCTAGATGGTTTCCCCGTGGGGACTCCCATTAAAAGGAACGGAGGGGGTTTTTGTCGGGAGAACCTTTCCCCAAGTCTCCACCGGTCCCAAACTCCACCAGTCTCCCAAAGGTTTCCCCTCTCTAAAAATTTAAAAAATTTTAAAAAAATTTAAAAAAAAAACAGCTAAAGGCATTGCAGGTGCCATAAGAAAAACTTAAAATTTAAAATCTCATGGAGCAGATTGAATCCGAAATTTCTGGTAAGTACTTTACTCATGCTCATGAAATCATTGCACGCTGTTTCACTTTAAGTTTCTCAATAACCCTGATAAAATCATGACTATCTGAGTGGGAAAGGGAAAATTTTTTTAATGTTCAAAAAAAAAATAACAAAAACCAAGAAATTTTAGAAATAACATTTATCAACCATATACAAAAAAATTCCCCCTGTTATTGGTGGGAAAAACTACCTCCACTGTGAAAAAATATCTTTGGGAAAAACAGAAAGGTTGTTTTAAAGGGGCTATGGGATGTAAACATCAACTCATCATTGATTCTGTGGTCTTAAAGCAAACTCAAACAAAAAAAAGAAATCTCCCTTTGTTATATTGATTACCCAAGCTTTTGGCTCCCTTCCTCATAAATGGCTCAACAAAGTACTGAAATTTAAAAAACTGTCAAAAGTAAAAAATTTCTTTAATTAATTAATAAATGGGGTACAAAGGGGATTCTAAGGTTATTACCTTGGGAAAAACTGATGTCCCAAAAAGGGATATTTCCCGGGTGATTCCCTATCAGCACTATGGTTTTTCCCAAACTCTAAATCCCTATCCTCTTTTGAACAACACTAAATGTGGCTATTGATTGAACATGAAAAACACAAAAAAACCCCCCCCATTTACTGTACATTGGGTGACCTTAAACTCTACGCCGGAAAAAAAACCCCTGATAAACTGAATCGCTTATAAGTTAGCAAAAATGTTAAAACGATGACATCGGAATGAAGTTCGGTCTTGATAAATGTGGTATAATAAATATTCATAAAAAAAGACCAAACCCCAAACCAAAGTTTTTTTGGGTATGAAAAAAATACCACCTGAAGAAACATATCTCTATTTGGGGGAAAACCCCCAGAAATGACTGGATCATAATCGTATCAAGGAGGGAAAAGTCGAATAAAATATCAAAAAACGGCTAACCCAAAATTGTTAAACACTTATTTATCGGGGATAAAACCCATTTCCCGCTATCAACACCTGGACTTGTCGGGCTAACCTACTCCTTTGGTATTGTTAAGTGGACTGAATCTGACCTGGAAGGGGCTGGACAGATCAACGAGAATTAATTCCGCTGTCTTCATTCAAATTCCTCATTAAAAAAATTTTTATCTACCTCGAAAAGGGTGGGAGGCAGAGGTTGGTTAATATAAAAAAAGCTTTGCCTGAGACAAAAAGGAAAAAAAGCAAAAAGGTCCTTTTAAACTCCGACATATTAAAAGAAATTAACTTTTAATGAGGACCGCGGGTTCCTCCTTGAACCCTCCATAACAAAAATTTTGATTTTTTATGAAAACATAATTTATATAAATCAATTTCTATGAAATTATGATCTCTACCCGCCAGTCGAACTTCAATGAATGGAAACAACAAGAAATACATGGAAGATACCCAAAACTCTTTGTTTCGAGATAATGTAGACACGTTCCTTGGTGGAGTGGCTTTTGGAGAAACAAATATATCCTGAGACCGAGGGTTATATAATATAAATTTCCCAAGACAGAGTTATCAAGACCAGAAACTATCGAAAGCATTGTTTAAAAGAAGATGTAGTGGATAAATGTAGGAGATGTGGAGTTGTAGGATAAACTATAGAACACATCACAGCTGCATGCTTTTCCCCTCTCAGACAGTGCTTACTTAGGAAGGCATAATCAAATTGCGAAAATCGTGCACGGGCAATTGCAATAGATCATAAATTATTGGATGAATAGACGCCGCCATTCTATAAGTACACCGCCTCCAGTGCGGGAAACAATTTTCCAGCCTTTTATACTAGGACAGACCAGTTTTAACTGATCGTACTGTCGATTACAATAGGTCAGATATTCTCCTTATAGATAAAGAAGAAAGAAGGAGTAATGAGAGACATCCAGTACCATTATCACAACATCAAACAGAAAGAAATAGAAAAATTTCAAATATAAACTTTCCTATGAACTAAAACATGTTTGGAATTAAATGCTCCCAAAAACATACCCACTCGTGATATCGGCGGAAGGCCTGGTCAGTAAAACTTCCTTAAAACTTACAGAACTTAAACTACCCAAAATGTTCTGAACATGGGACAGGCGCTGTTTTGTTGCCCAAAAAGCCCATATCTAGAAAATGTTTATCTTAAGTCCAGACATTAGATGAAGTAGTTCTGTGACCAACCTCTCCCAAAACAAATCTGGGGAAAGTGAGCATTTTACCAGCAAAAAAAGCAGAAAAAGTAGGATGATGATGATGATAATAATAATAATAATAATAATAATAATAATAATAACAACAATAGCCGATCCGGTAGCCAAAATCGCTAAGCCAATCTCGGACAGAAAGGATCGCGGATTCGAGTCCCGTCTCAGGCATGGGTGTGTTTGTGCATGTCTGTTATGAGTGTGTATTCCAATTACCCTAGATTATCATTTTCCATACCCCATCCTAGCAACCCTGGAAGATAAAATTGGATTCAGCATAATGCTGATCCCCAAAAAGGATTCACGTACACTTGCCACGGGGTAAATGTAAACTGCAATTTTTCTTTCCTTAAAGATGTTGCTTCATCAATGGAGCAAAATGAAGAACCCATTGGGATATTTTTAGATCATTCGAAACCTATTGACGTTATTAACCATAACATTGCTCTCAAAATTACCTTCTTATGGAATTCGTTGTATTGCCTAGATTGGATAACCTCGTACCTTAAACATCGATCTCAAGAGTAGAAAATACCGTACTGGCACGAAGGACATTAGTAAATGATCTCTCAATTCGTTGCCAATTGAAGATAGGGTCCCAGGTTCGATCTTAGGTCCTATCCTCTTTCTGTTGTACGTAAACGATATGCCCTCATCTATTAAAATTGGAAAAACAGTTCTGTTTGCCGATGACACGATATCCTTTGCAAAAAAAAACAAATAATACAATTTCAGAAGTTTCAAATTGGTTTTGTAATACAAATGAATAAAGGAAACACATAATAAATAAACACATACAAAGGAAAAACTGTCTCAATGCAATTTTGCGTTTCAAATCAAATCTATGCTCCATTGAAAATCAACAATATCAATTAGCTGATGTTAAGGTAACAAAATTTCTATTTATTTATTTATTTATTTTTTTATTTTTTACGTCAAAAAACAGTTAAAACTGCGTATGACGTGCTATGGGAAAAGTGAATTGTGCACATTTTAAAAATTCTGTGACCACTGCACCCCCGGCGCCGAATACCATGGCGAACGAGGTGCAACAGAACTGTGATTTCGATTTTGTTTGACTTGTTGGACCTTTGATCCCCTACAAGGCACGCCTGCACCGCCTGAAGAATTCCTGTAAACTGGGAATTCTGGCGACCTATTCTTAATGCGCAGGCGCATTGGATGCCCAAGGACGGGCAAGCGACCGGAAGGAGCGGGACAGATTCAACAGGACGACGGCGTCTCACTCTGGCCTCCACAACGGACGCCTTCAACCACTACGCAACATTCCGCCACTGTTTCGAAGCTCGCGGACCCCAACGCAACATCCATTGTTCCAGACGGTGGCACATCCCTCCTACGGCGGCACCGCTGATGTTACGCAATACGAGCCCGTGTCTTCGTGACTGTGCAAAACATGCCGACGCGTCCATTTTGGAACCAGTCCTACGGTTTCCCCTCCGTAATTCTTTTCCCCTCGCCTTAGTGCCTAAGCCGACGGATCCACCGAGTGATCTACTAGGGCCCGGGACCGAGCATTGACCACCTCAGACGTTTTGCCCTCCCCGTGAAGTGTGCGCGACACTCGCCAACTGTCTAGCTGTTAAACTAGATTTAAGTGATGGATTCTACCATACCCCGGGTAGCTCCCGTTCGGCCCTACCTGGCGTCACAATACGCCAAAAAACAATTTCGATTTTGTTGTTTACCGGGCGGGGGCTCAGCCCCATTTATCAAACTGCAATGGGGCTGCCCTCCAGATATGTCGTTCTCGGCCTTTGTATATTACGACGACATTTTGCTCTGTCCAACTCCGCCGAGGATCTTCAAGAAGACATCGAGGCCCTTCAGGTAGGGCTCAATCTCAACGCGGGAAAGCATTCTCACGCCCACCACATCTTTAAAGTACCGGGCGTCATCCTGGCCTCGACGCCGGACCATCCGAGCGGACGCCGACTTCGTGCGGGCCGTCCGGTCACTCCCGCGCGCTGGCTCGCGGCGCCCCTTCGCGCCACCGTCGCCGGATGATCGGCTGGCTCGCCGTGGCGAGCAACGCTTCCTACCCGCTAGAAGTTATTGCGATGGACCCCATGGCGATACCTTTCATCCGCCGGCATGCCGGAAAGGTCCTCCACATCACAGCGCCCATCCCTTTACCGTCACGCCGACGCCTCCGCGTAAATGGCCCTTCATCGCTCCAGAAATTCCAAGAATTTTTGTATGGGGAAACCCCTTTTTGGAAGCGGATCTTTGATTACGAGTTCGAGGCCGCTCTGGCGCAGTGTTATATTTTCTAGCTATAATGTAACATTTTATTGATAACTTACCTAGTGTATAACTGCCCAAAATTTGTATGTCATTCTACGACCCAATGCTTGTAGCGCTTGCGCATATCATTTATGTAAATTGCGAATTCACACCCAGTGTGGGTTCCTTCGAATCTTTAAAGCGGACGCCTGGTCGCGAGGGGTATCGGCGGATCAGGGCTACCCGGCAATCAGGGGCCCCGTTTGCGCGTCTCCCGGCGGCCGGCCCTGGCTGGAACAGCGTCCTGTAGTCGGAGCCTGACCTCGGCGATGCGGTCGCCAAAGTCATATAACCAAATCATATCTACTTAAATTTTAAATTTTTAAAAAGGGGAAAAAAAAAAAAACTCCCATGTAGTAAAATCTATTTTCAAGGATAAATAACAATAAATTTTGAATTTTAAAAGGGAACAAAAAAACAAAAAACTCCCATTAAAATCTATTTTTAGGATAAAAAACAATATTTTTAATTTGAAAAGGAAAAAACTCCCATGTACAAAATCTATTTTAAAGGGATAAATATGCAAAAAATTTTTGGCTCTTATTACTTCCTGTCGCGACAACATAGAAACGATAATTTGATTAATTGTATTTCCACTGAATTCTAGAAGCGTGCACAAAAATTAGTTACATTTATGTCAGAAGCAAAACAAAGGGCCATCTCAGCATTTGCTCAATGGATCAGGAAACTGGAAAAAAAACCTGATCGAGATGGTCATTGACCCGAAGCTGTAGTACAATAGTTTTACAGGTTGTTTATTCTTATTTATACAGTCCAAACGGTAAATAATGCATTATGTATCATTGTTAAAATGAATGTTACTTTTTGTTGATGCTCAGTATAGTCTCTAATTTTTTGGCAGTTATCGCAGAAACGATTTCATTGGGATTTAAACTTTTTTATTGAATGTAATCGTTTAGTGTCATCTGGCAAAGTGTTGTAAAATAATGTACATGTATTGTATGTGAATTTTTTAATGAGCTGTTTATACTGTCACCTGATGAATATGATTTCTACGTCGAGGTTATATAATAGACTTCGGGATTTTCTGAAAATATATTCCCGCCTTGGCAAGTCATTTTTACAAAACCACTGTTCGTAAATAAAAGACACGGGAATGGTAGAATTCTAAAATTAATGAAGAAACATGAATCACGTGGGGATTTTGGTTATTATTCGTACAATTGTTTTGTAATCTAAAAGTCGGAGCTATAAGATGTATTTCCCCAGAATATTATGCCATATCTCAGGCGGAAAGAAAATTCATGAAGTATAAAAACGAGCAGTATGAAGGCTGACTGAATTTGAAGAATTCTGAACGTAGCCAAAAGAACTAAATTACGTGTTCAATTCATTTTTAAAAGGACGTTCCATTTAAAGGGTTTTACTAATTGAAAGACCTAAAATTTTTTTGCCTTAACATCAGTCAATGGTACACTGTTCATTTTCAATGGAGCACAGAATTGTTTATTGGAAATGGAAAACTGCAATAAAACCGTTTTCTTTTCGTTTACTATTAATTTATTTCAACCAATTTGAAACATCTGATATTGTACATTTCGGTTTCTTTATTGCAAAGGATTTCGTATCATCCGCAAAGAGAACCGTTCTTCCGTTTCGAATCATCGAGGGGATATTGTTTACGTAAAGTAGGAACAGAAAATGCAAAATCGATCCTTGAGGAACTCCACATACAACGGGCAAAGAGTCGGAAAAGGGGCGTACCTAATGTTCCATCATTCCAGTAAGGTATTTCAACTCTCTGAGATCGTTGTTTAAGGTACAAATATAAGCAATACTACGAATTCCATATGAAGGGAATTTTTTTCAAAGTAAAATGTCATGATTAATGACGTAAAAAGCTTTTGAGAGATCTAAAATAATCCAATAGGTGCCTCGTTTTGACCCAATGATGAGGCGACATCTTTAAGAAAAGAAAATATAGCTTTTCGTTGATTTTGATTTTCTAAATCCATGTTGGCAATCTGAAATCACGTCGTGTTTAGTGAGAAAGGTTTCCATTCGTACGTAAAAAGTCTCTCTAATTTTTTTAAAAAAACTGATAGGGGAAAATGGGCCGATAATTTTGAATTTCATTTTGTTGTCGTTTTTGAAAAGGGGCAATTTTTAGCTGTTTTAAAATGTCGGGAAACGTTCAGTGCATTAAATGCATTAAATGCAATTTGTGCCTGAAGACCCTTAGTGAGATCAGCGCAATTCTCGAAAAGTATTGGTTAAAGAGACTAGCCACTGTTGCCGGATCGTTCACTTTTTATATCGTTATATTTTAAAACAACATTCTCACGGGCTTTCTAGTTGATGTGGTAGTATTTTTTATTATTTTCCACATTGCTCTTGTTTTATTATTTGAGTTGAAAATATCTTGATCGTTTTTCATGATTTTAGCCTGCCTTATGATTTTTCGTAACAATGTTTGTTTTTTTAAAGTAGAAAAGGGAAATCTTGAGATACGTCATGACGTTTAGAAATGAAAGAAAGGGAATTCGCTTGTTTTTACAAGATGTCCTAACCCCTTTGTTACCCAAGAATTGTTTTTCCCGTGAAATATTTAATTTTCGTTTTGAAGGGGAAAAGCAGTTTTAAATAAAAATGAAAGTTGAAAAGAATTATATTTGTCGTTTGTATCAGCAGTTTATAAACCGTTTCCCAGATTCCGATCAAGTAATCAATGAATAGTTTAATTTTACTTTTAGTAAACAATCTAGTCATACGTGTATTATTGTGTCAGTGATCGCATTTCTTATAATGGAAAGAATTTGGGCATCGTGGTCACTGTATCCAAATCTTTGTTTCAACTTCATATCAGGTAGTAGTTTTTTAATTATAATTTGATCAATTGCCTTCCTCAATGTTGTGTGATCCGTGTAGGTACATTAATTGTAATGTCTAAATTGAAGGACTCAAATGAGTTAGGTCTCTAAATTTCAGTCAAACCTCAAATGGAATGTACATATCCCCAATTAAACACTAAATTATCTCATTTATTTATATTCAGAATTCTTTCTAATTCATCAGCCTTCATGCAGCTCGTTGCGTGTATTTTGCAAATGTACTTTTCCCCGCCAAGATATGGCATAACATTCTGGGGAAGCTCATCCTTTAGTGCCCAGACATTTAGATTGCAAAAAATTACCCGAATAATGAAAAAACCCCATCCACGTGATCTGTCAAGCCTCTTTCATTGAGCTTGGAATCTTACCATTACCTTGCCTATTTATTTATGGGTCTGTAGTATTTGTCAAAACTGACTTACTAAAGGGGGGGGAACTTATTTTCATTAATACATATTTATAGTTACAACACTCGACTGAATCATGTTCATCCGTGTCAGTATCAACAGCTCACTACAAAAACCCACATACAATGCATGACGTTACTTTACAAAAATCACCAGATGAAATTAAACAATTAAAATTGGTAATAATTAATTAAAAGTAAAATCTTTTCTGCTGCAAAAATGTTTCTATACAGTTAGAGACTATACTGATCGTCAAAAAGAAAAAAAATGTTTACTTTAAAAACTAAAATATAGTATAATGAATTAGTTTAGATTTGAATTGTATAATTTAAAAATACTCAATATACCTGTACCAAATAAGTAATTCAGCTTCGGGTCAATGACCCCCCCTCTCGATCGGTTTTGTCCCAAATTTTCCTGATCCATTGAGCAAATGCTGAGATGACCCTTGATTTGCTTCTGGACTAATGTGGCTTCACTATGCGCCCTTTTGTTTAACTTTCCTTTGCTTCTAGTGGTAGTAGAGCTTTGGTGAGTTTCTATTTTGTTAACAATACAGAAAAATCAAATCTGTTCCTTCCTTAACCTTAAAAATAAGTTTTATAATTTGCAACAAAATATCTAGTTTTGAAATGTTAATCTCTGGCTTTTTAAAATTTTATTATTATTATTATTATTTATATTATTATTCATCTTTCAACTATTAATAGTTAAATTGTTGGGAAGGATTTTGAAACCCCAAAAAAGCGTGCCATGAAAGATTTTCTCCCCCTACGTCCCTACAGTTTTGACTGTGACTAAATAAATAAATAAACGAGTCTCGTAAGTGCAGTGTTTGTCACGTGGTCCGGATGGCCAATTTAGCAAATAATAATAATAATTATTATTATTATTGTGTGTGTTTATTTTTTTATAAATTAACACTATTTTATCACGAATTTTCTAGCTTCAGACATGAGAATACGAGACAAATGTAAATATATACAATGTATTAAAAATATATAAACCTAAATTTTATAAACTCGTCATGTATAATAAATAATAATTATATACTTTAAATATTAAAAATGTGCCTTTTTGTTGAATTACTAAAAGGATGGGCCTAATCTGTTAATAACTAGGACCTCGGATCTTGAAGTCCCGCCCCGATTCCTTATACCAGGTGTCCAACCAAGGCCTCGAGGTCACAACTAAATCTTCAATGCTTGCGGGCTTATTTTCATGACTCGTCGATCCATCCACGACTTCACCGTATTTTGCACTCGTCTTACCGATCTGCCCTGCTGGTCTGAAAGGTGGAGAGGGAAATTTAAACCATGGATGACATCAGGCCTAGCGTACCGAGCGAAAAACATTGATATGATTTTGAATTTGTGATTTCTAAAAAGAACCTGGAAACTAAACTACCTCTTTTAAGGTAAGGGTTGTTGACCTCGACAGGGCGCGGGCATTAGGCGCACAATGCTCTCCCGACGTGGATACATGGGACTTCCACTTTTGACTAATAACCAGGAACTTATTTCTAGTAAATATATATTTACTAAATAAGCTAATATCTTTATTTATTTGTTTATTTATTTTACGTCAAAAACAGTTAAAACTGCGTTTTGATGTGCTACGGGGAGAAGGGGTTGTGTGACATTTTCAAATTCTTGACCCCTACACTGGGTCATATATTATACATACTGTTTTTTGAATTTAAAAAAAGGCTCCAATGTAATAAAATCTATTTTAAAGGGATAAATAAGCAATAAATTTTGGGCTCTTATCCATGTTGTCCTTTGAATTACCTAGAATAACTGTATTTCCCACTGAATTCTAGAAGACCTGCACAGATAATGAAATTACATTTATGCCCAGAAGCAAAAAAAGGGCCATCTCAGCATTTGCTCAATGGGTCAGGAAACTGGACGAAAACCTAATCGAGATGGTCATTGACCCGGAGGTTGAAATACAATACTTGTTTGGGTTGTTTATACACATCTATACAGTCAAATAGTCAATATACATTAAATATAACTGTTAAAATTCATTTCTTTCCTTGTGATGCTCAGTATAGCCCTTAATTGTTTAGAAACAGTAATGCGAAAACGATTTCACGTTGGATTTAAACTTTTCTATCAATTTAATCGTTTAATGTCATCTGGCAATGTCATCTGGTGATACTGTCACCTGATGAATATGATTTTACGTCGAGTGTTATAGTACTAGACATCCGCAATTTCTAAATATTTTCCCACCCTTAAGCAAGTCATTTTGACAAAAACCACTGATTCGTAAATAGACAAGGTAATGGTAAATTCCTAGATTAATAAAGAGGCTTACAAGAATCACGTGGGTGGATTTGGTTATTATTCCTACAATTCTTTTTGTAATCTAAAAGTTCGGGGCTATAAGATGTATTTCCTCAGAATTTTTGCAGAATATCTCAGGCGGAATGAACATTCGCAAAATTTATACACATGGAGCATACGACGGCTGACTGAATTTGCAAGAATTCTGAACGGCATAATGAACTTAATTTTGTGTTCAATTCATTGAAATGGACGCTCCATTTAAGGTTTGACTGAATTGAGAGACCTAAAAAATTTTGTTGCCTTAACATCAGTCAATTGTACACTGTTCATTTTCAATGGAGCACAGAATTGTGTATTTGAAATGGAAAACTGCATTAAAACAGTTTTCTTTTAGTTTACTATTAATTTGTAATTTCGGAACCAATTTGAAACATCTGATATTGTACTATTTGCTTTCTTATTCGAAGGATGCCCGTATCACACGAAAAAGACCCGTTCTTCCTTTGCGAATCGAGGGCATATCTTTTAAATAAAATAGGAACAGAATAGGGCCTAAAATCGATCCTTGGGGAACTCCACGTGCAATGGGCAAAGTCGGAAGGTGCGTACGTAATGTTCCATCATTCCAGTAAGGAATTTCCACTCTCTGAGATCGTTGTTTAGGTACGATCAAAACCAATCTAGAGCAATACCAGGATTCCATATGAAGGTAATTTTGAAAGTAAATGTCATGATCGATGACGTCAAAAGCTTTGAGAGATCAAAAAATAATCGAATAGGTGCCTCGTTTTAATCAATGATGAGGCGACATCTTTAGGAAAAGAAAATAGCTTTTTCCAGTGATTTGATTTTCTCAATTCTTTTTGGCAATCTGAAAGCTCGTCGTGTTATTCGATACTAATTTGTATTATCTTTATGTTTCACAATATTGAGTTAAAAATACTTGTATTTTCCATATGTTGTGTTTTGGGACAGATTGGGACAGAATAAAAGTCAAACAATTTCCTATTTCTTATAAAATCTGTCCATATAACATACTAAGCTTAACAGTGAAATTTCATCAAATATTAAAAAAGCATCTCAACAAAAAGCTTAAATTTTCAGTCATTCCTTAAACATGAGAGTTTTGAAAAATTGGGAGAATTGACACTAGAAAATAAGTTAAGAAACTGAACGTTTTATGCGAAAAATATATCCTCCGGTCCTGTGGCCCTGTCTGAGGACTGAGTGTCCTGCAAGGTAAAGGGGCCTAGGAGCGATGACTACTGGTTTGTTTGATAGATGGGCCCTTTAGACTTCATTTGCCTGTGGGAAACGCACCTCAATTCAGTATCACCACCCCTCTCCTTTCCTCTAAGGCAGCCACGGAAAAGTCAAACGTCACAGAACTTCGACATCAGAATTGATTTCTCTTCGGTTAAAACCCAGTCAGAATACTACTCGTATGTTTGGTTTTATCTCTTTTAAGCCAGTGTAAAATATCAGAAATAGCACAATCTGACAGTGTAAAATTAGAAGTTACATTTCAGAATTTAAAGATGAACTGTTGATAAACCATCAACTGACAAAATATTATTTCCAATGTCATTTTTATCATATTAAGTCTATATTTAACTTTATATTTTGATAAAATGACTACATATATTACATATTTCATAAATTTTTTGACCATTTAAATATGATCCCTACTAATAACTTTTCACGGCCACAATAAAACGCATCATGAACTTGTTGGACAACCCTGCCTTGCATTATTTTCGATCATAAAGAATATGCAGCAGGTCCACATGAATTCAAATTTCTTATACTTTTCCCACTTGATTTCCCAATTCCCCTTTCCCCCTGAAAAAAAAGAAAAACAATTACAAAAAATTTTTGAACATTTTTACATTCAATGGTGTCCATGGTGGGTAGAGTGAAATATGATACTTCAGCCCCTCAAAAATCAACGTCGTATTGAAAAATTTATCTTTTCTTTTCTTTTCTAACAAAGTCATTCATATCAATTGTTAATGTTATAAAATTAACTATAAGACAACAAATAAAAATGTATTTTATACTCAACATAAATGAAAAATTCTTCATATCAAAACATTTGTCAGCTGGATACTATACTCACAGTACTATAAGTGCTCTTTAATTAGAACACTCCAGAGTAAAAGTTAGTCAGTATATTCACATTGTATTTTCATTATTTTATTCACTAATAATATCACAGCTATGCCCTGGCATTATCAGACATTGCCTCTGGCATTGTCTCAGATATTGCCTCTGGTATTGTCACCGATACTGCCTCAACATTGTCACCATTATTGTCTCTGACATTGTCACAGACATCGTCAGAGATATTAGTTCTGATGGTCACAATATCTTTTATACTGTTAAGCATTTTATTTTATTTACAAAGTATTTTAAGTATTTCATTTACTTAATTAAGAATTCAACATTATTGTATAATGTAAATACAAAAACAATTCTGAACTATAAATAATGTAGATTATCTAAACTTATGTACTAAAAATTATAATCCAGAATATTCAGAGCTCAACAAAGTGGTGCAATTGTACTTCTCCTCCAAATGTAACATACATAGTTTTTAATATTTTTTGTTGTTTAATTAAAAATGTACAATGGCCTTAGGTAATTTTTCAAACTTCATAATATAAAAACAGATACTATACTACAGTACCCTTTCCAGATTCTCATCGGAAATCAAAGTATATCATTTAACGAAAATCTCCACAGAATTTAATTTGTCACCTTCAGTATACTAAAATTTGGGTAATTTGGAAAATTAATGCATCAAATGACAATTGAACGATTTTCCACAAAACAAAATCCTATTTCAATTAGGAAGATAATCATAAAATTCTTCACAAAAAAAGTATAATGAAAATGATTTCAGGCAGTACCAATATATATTTACTGCTAATGTTCAACTTTACACTTTTGTTAAAAAATTTCTAGCACCATCACACCCAATAAATTATCATTTGCTGAAGTATCTTTGACATAGAAACACTGTAATTTCTCCTCTTTCATCTTATGATAATTGAAATGAATATGAATAGTGATTATAAGTGGTATTTAAATATGTTACATATAAGCCATTGTTAAGGGTAAATAATGATGGCAAAAATATTTTTTTATTATTAAGGTAGATGCTAAAAGGAACTGCTTGTTCGTCAGAATTTTACGAATCATAATTTGTATTCAACAAGTAATGCAACCAAATATTTTAGATTATAGTACTCAAATTATTAATAAATATTCATTTTAAGGAGTAATACAGAGCTTGAAAGCAAGTATACGTCAGAACTGAAATCTACAGCACACATGATCTTAAAAGCGGAAAATCAAAGCATGCTAAGTTTACCTGAGAGAATATGGCTTGTATGTATATTTTATACTTAGATGAAGCAATTGTGGATATGGATATCCAGAAATAATGCAGTACACACTGCGATAAATTCTGACACACTCCTCGAAACACGGAGAATTTTAACTCTGACCGCCTTCAACAAATCTATATGCTACAAGACTTAACGAATCAATAACATTCTCAGATCCATGATGAAGTAAAGGTGATATGCTGCGCATGTCACCGACATTTTGAATCTATACCAATAGCGTTTGTACCTTCGTCCTAGCGAAAAACAAATTATGTACTACGTGTAAGCATATAGTTACACAACAATAGTTATTTATGGGCGTTATAAAGGTTCTAATGATCTCAGAGATGAGTCTATTAGAATCAGATACGCCGTGGTACATACATGATTTTTGTTTCTCACCTAATTTTAATTATTAGTATTTACTTATTTACTAATTAACTAGTTATTAACTTGACTTGGTTAATAATGTGTATGTGTAAGTACACATACCACACTAGTTTCTCTCAAAGTTAGACGCCTCAAAATTAGATTTGGTACCCTTACTCTTACATTTATGGATCAAATAACTGTAAAACGTTTTCTGCCTAACACTAAATATCTTTAAAACCATCGCTAATATAATGAATTGTATGTTAAGAAGACGTGATATACAGAATTTTTTGACGAAAAAATGTATTTACTCTAAATTTGAAACATTTATTTTTCCCCCTGAACTATGTCTGTAAATCTTGTATTCTTTCAGGGTTCTCTCATTTTCAATAGTATCAAGGCTTCTTAAATCTGTTTTGTTTCATTTTCCTATGGTAATATCATTTCCCATAAATCCTCCTCCCATAAGTCCACGCCAAAGGGCTTCCTTTCCTGGCAGAGCCACATTGATCACAACCTTAAATCTTGTAAACACTGTTTAAACTACTGCTTCCATTCATTTTTACTTTACGGTACACATGATATAGAAAGTATTTGCACAAATGCTTCGAAAAATCTGAATTTTTCGGCCGAAAATTCCTTTGTGGGTCTCTGAAACACAAAAAGTGGATTTTCTTTCTCACAAATACAGTAAATTATTCCAAATTCTCACATTGTGGATTCGTGACAGGAAAATGTGTTGTTGTTTTTTTGTTATTTTCATAAAACGTCACTCCGTTGGTCTGTGAACAACACAAGCGTCTAAAACAGGAGTTCCCACGGGGTCAGTTGATTGCTTAGTGATTCCGGGCAGTCATCTGCTAAAGTCATTAGTCCCGTAAAAGTAGTGTCATGCTTATTTTTTCCTCGAAGGTGGCAGTGATCTTCCCGCTGGATGGTGAGACCTGTCGACTAGCGGGTTTTCCTCAACAGGTAACCTCACTACCGGAACACTGTCCCAGGCGGAACAAGCTCTATGCTCCGACTGGTCTTCCGTCATGTGTGGTAGTGTAGTGCATGAAAGAGAGAGAGAGTGGAGAGAGAGAGAGAGGAGTGAGTGGAGTGAGTGAATGAGTGAGTGAGTGAGTGAGTGAGTGAATGGTGAGTGAGTGAGTGGTGAGTGAGTGAGTGAGTAGGGTGAGGATAGAACAAAGAGAGGAAGAAAAGTTAGCTGTGAGGTCCGTGGCCCGTTTTTGGGGGATTGATCCGACATTGCCTGGTGATGGTCGGAGTAACCACAGAAAAAGCAGGTAGCTGGCGCTAGAATTCTCCTCCACACAGCCTAGCTGACAAGCTAGTGTCGAAAATCCCGCCACCGTCGGGACTCGAACCTAGGACATCCTGGTCAGAGACTGTAGTGGCATCAGTTGATGCCCTGAGCTACCTCTCCCGGTCCTCTGGATTCGAGTATCGGCCACGGGGAGTGGGAGATGAAATTTGAAGGGCTCAGATGATCAAGAGGTCTAGTGGGATCTATACCTCAATATGAACCGGCGGTTAATGGGTATAATTAAGATCCATTCATTACAAAATATCAAACGAATCAGATAATGATTTGTTTTCTGATATAGAGCAACAAAACTATAATAATAAATCATGAATTCGCTCTTCTTCTTTCGTATCGTCGTTGTCGTCGTAATCGCTGTTAATCCCTAGAATTGAATTAATTGGGTGCAGGCACTCAATAAATACAATTCCACTACTTTTTTATTTCTCGGTTAATTTTTCTTTCTAAACAAATATATTCATTTCTTTTGTAAATAATAGACAATTTACATATTTTTGGAGTGTTTCTATGCTTCTGCAATGCAAATTGTTTCCTAGAAAGCATTTTTTTCAAACCAACTTTTGAGCGCTTAGTGCCGCTCAGCCATCCCGAATATCCAAGAAATTTATTAGACAAAATATGTTTACAATTATCTTAAGAGCTTTTTTTCCAAATTTCGACGTTTCCTTCCCGGACACCTGCATATTGACAACGATCTTCTTCGGCATTTTCCCCTTAGGAGTTTGCCATTTCACCATCAACAACTCTCGGCCCTCCCAATCTCGCGGGTCTCGCGTTTGAGGTCTCTATCCTCCATAGCTTCCTTGATGTATTTTTCCATTCTAAAACTGGTTTTCCTCTTCTCCTCTCACGTGGTTGCCACCTTGAGCAGCTTAAGATCTTGTATGGCCATTCCGACATTCTCTGAACAAGTCCATACCATTGTAGTGCTATATTTTCTTTTAATAAAAATAAATTATATTCGTCCTTCTCCGTATTTCATTTCGCATTCTGATCCTCCGCGTAAGTTGTAGGCGGCGTCTCATGTAGTCCATTTCTACTGTCCTAATCTTGTCACTTATTTTTTGTTTTTGTGGCCACATTTGCGCTCCGTATAGTACTATATTTTCTACTATACAGAAGAATATCCTTCTTTTGAGATCGTGACGGATGTTGTTATTCCGTAATATGCCGTGTAAAGTTTTAGTTGCTTTCTTCCCCGTAATTACTCTTAAGTTAATATGTGTCACTATTATCCAAGTTGTTCATAAAATATCCAAAATTTATTAAAGGTCCATTTGAGTATTATAACTTTATGTTGGTTACCATTCTCTATATCAATTATTGCTTGTCCAATGCATATACATTCAGTTTTATTTTAATTTATTTCTAATCCCCATTTATTTTATTATTCTATTAGCTTTCTTAGCATATACACAATATTCTCTTCATCTTGGACAAAGATTACACAGGTCGACAATGTTTTCTTCACAAGAAATCTGATTAGTGTATCTAGTGCATTTTTTCATACTGAATTCAGATATGTAGTCAGAATTGATCCATCAGGCTCAGTTTTTTCTGTGACAGCTACTTTTTAAAATCCGATTTTAGCATTCCCTTTGACCTGTCGTAGGAAACTTTAACTATGTGTAGGGAATTTTTTCAATCTGTATTTAAGGGCATTATATCTAATATCATGTTGAAGCACCAATAGGCAACATTGTGCAGATTCATTCATGTTTTACCACGTTCAGATCTTTATTAGGAGTAATGGAATTTTGTACAATCTATGAATGAACTTTCTGATGGGTTCTTGTACTTAAAATCGAAAATTCCCAAAAGTCAGTGATGCTAAATTTCCAAGGGATTTTTGTAGGACGACAAATAGGTCCATTAATAGTTCATGAACATTTTGAAGGACTGTTAAATCCACTTGAATAAGCACCCAGGCAGTCTTTCAAAAATGTATGCTGCAATTTCCTTGGAAACCATAAAGCAGAAAACTATCGAGGCATAGTGACTGATCTTCTGTATTCGTATAAAGTTGTAGGATGTAACATGTCTTTGAAAATTCATTTCTTGGACTCTCCTTTAAACTTCTCCCCGGAAAACATTTGGACTATTAGCGATAAGCATGGCAAGTTTTCAGCAGCAAATTTCTACAGTACTGGAAACATAAATTGCTCGCGGCCGTCTGCGGCTAAGTTCAGCTTTTGCACGGCTTGGCCAGCCCTTGTCATGACGAAACGTCGCAGGCGGAGCCTCACAAACCATCGTAGCCAATCTCAACACAGGGGGGAGTGCCCTAACAAAATTACGTCGTAGAAAATGGCGGGCGTCGCTAGTTCAGATGTAAAGTATTTTAAAATAAAAAATACATGGAAGAAAGACGTATCAACATGAAAGTAATTCGACAGAATATACTTATGAACACATAGCACTTAACCACAGTTAACACAATTCTTTTAAAGAAATTACATTGATATCAGATAAAATAACATTGATGTTGTTTGATGATAAAATAACACTAGTTTTACCTAGTTTTACCTTGCCAGGATCTTATTGTAGGCAGAATCAAACTAAAAGCCCCTGTACGGAGGTTCGTGTATTTATGTAAGAAATAGTACAGTTCTCCATTCTTGTCAAATTCAATTTATATGCAGTTAGAAAAAGTTTTGAAATAACAGTTGTACATCTTACTGCGCTCAAAAATTATCTTACTTTGCATCAGACCTCCAACAAAGCAAGCTTTAGATTATTTCAATTTCGTAGAAAATCTGGTCCACTCTGAACAAAATTAGTAATCTCTCTTTTTAAATACATTTATTTGTATGTGGAGATTTCAATATTAGTTTTCTGAGCGAATCCCACGAAAGAGCAGTTTCTCAGCAATTTCATTCTTAATTTGAATATTACAGTGAACATGCCTACGGAATACTCTTAAATCACAAACAGCAATAGATCAAATTATAATTAACAAAACCACAACTAGATATGGAAATAGCTAACTTGAATAATCTAGGTTGCAGTACGACCATGATGCTGAAATTCTTACAATTACTATTAACATGAATACTGACACAATAAATAAAACACGCATGTGCAGGCATTTACTACAGTTAACATAAAATTATTTACGGACTGCTGGAAGAATCATAGGGAGGCAGTTTATAACACTATTGACACAAATGAAAAATATAATTTATTTTCTCAAAGCACTCATTTCTCTTTAACGCATACTTTCCTATTAAAAGAAAAATTAAACATTTCACGAAAAAGTAATACTTTGGATCACAAAAGGAATTAGAACATCGTGTAAATAAACGTACTCTCTACTTCTTTATTTCTGAACGTCATGACGTAACTCAAGATTCCCTTATCTACTTTAAAAAATACAAAAACATTGTTACGAAAAGTCATAAGGCAGGCTAAATCATGAAAAACGATCGGATATTTTGAACTCAAATAATAAAACTAAAGCAATGTGGAATATAATAAAATACTACCAAATCAACTAGAAAACCCGAGAAAATGTTGTTTTAAAATGGCGATATAAATGTATGAACGATCCGGTAACAGTGGCTAATCTCTTTAACCAATACTTTTCGAGAATTGCTGCCGATCTCACTAAGGGTCTTCAGGCACAAAACTCAAAAACAAACAGTTCACCCAAAATTTTAGACACAATGTTCGTTTCCGAAACTTCTTCCTATGAAATTCTCAAAATAATCGGTAAACTAAAAAATAAATATTCGTCAGGTTTAGATGAATTCCCGGATTCTTTGTTAAAGACTTGTGCGTATGCCATTATACACCCGTTAACTCACATATTTAATGCATCTTTATGCACTGGAACGTTTCCAGATATTTTCAAAACAGCTAAAATTAAGCCGCTTTTCAAAAAAGGCAACAAAAATGAAATTCAAAATTATCAGCCCATTTCTCTTCTATCAGCTTTTTCAAAAATATTAGAGAGACTTTTGCATTACGAATGGAAACCTTTCTCACCCCTAAACACGACGCGCTTTCGTTACCAACATGGATTGAAAATCAAAATCAACGAAACAGCTATATTTTCTTTTCTTAAAGATGTCGCCTCATCATTGGATCAAAACGAAGGCACCTATTGGATTATTTTTAGATCTCTCAAAGCTTTTGACGTCATTGATCATGACATTTACTTTCAAATTACCTTCATATGGAATTTAGTAGTATTGCTCTAGATTGGTTATGTTCATTGCCTTAAACAACGATCTCAGAGAGTTGAAATACCTTCACTGGAATGATGGAACGTACGTACGCACCTTTCCGACTCTTTGCCCATTGAATGTGGAGTTCCTCAAGGATCGATTTTAGGTCCTATTCTGTTCCTACTTTACGTAAACGATATGCCCTCGACGATTCGAAACGGAAGAACGGTTCTCTTTACGGATGATACGAACATCCTTTGCAATAAGAAAACCGTAAATAGTACAATATCAGATGTTTCAAATTGGACCGAAATAACAGTAATAGTAAACGAAAGAAAACGCTTTTAATGCAGTTTTCCATTTCAAATAAACAATTCTGTGCTCCATTGAAAATGAACAGTGTACCATTGACTGATGTTAAGGCAACAAAATTTTTAGGTCTCTCAATTCAGTCAAACCTTAAATGGAACGTCCATTTAAATGAATTGATCACACAATTAAGTTCATTATGCTACGCGTTCAGAATTCTTGCAAATTCAGTCAGCCTTCATACTGCTCGTTGTGTATACTTCAGAATGTTCATTCCCGCCTGAGATATGGCATAATATTCTGGGAAATACATCTTATAGCTCCCAGACTTTTAGATTACAAAAACGAATTGTACGAATAATAACCAAATCCCACCCACGTGATTCATGTAAGCCTCTCTTCATTAATCTAGGAATTCTACCATTACCGTGTCTTTGTATTTACGAATCAGTGGTTTTTGTAAAAAATGACTTGCTCAAGGGCAGGAATATTTTTTTCAGAAAATGCAAAGTCTATTACTATAACCTCGACGTAGAAATTATATTCATCAGAGGACTAGTATCAACAGCTCATTACAAAAAATTCACATACAATACATGTACATTATTTTACAAAACTTTGCCAGATGACATTAGACGATTAAATTCAATAGAAAACTAAATCCCAAGTGAAATCGTTTCTGCTGCATAACTGTTTCTATACAATTAGAGACTATACTGAGCATCACAAGAAAAGTAACATTAATTTTAACAATGACCGCAATGCATTATTTACCATTTGGACTGTATAAATGTAAACAACCTGTAACAAGAATTGTACCACAGCCACCGGGTCAATGACCCCATCTCGATCACGGTTTTTGTCCAGTTTCCCTGATCCATTGGGCAAATGCTGAGATGGCCCCTTGTTTTGCTTCTGGACATAAATGTAACTTCATTTTCTGTACACGTCTTCTAGAATGCAGTGGGAAATACAATTATTCAAATTATCGTTTCCATGTTGTCGCGGCAGGAAGTAATAAGAGCCAAAATTTATTGCTTATTTATCTTTGAAAATAGATTTTATTACATGGGAGTTGTTTTTTCTCCCTTTCAAAATTCAAAATTTATTGCTTATTTATCCTTGAAAATAGATTTTATTACATGGGAGTTGTTGTTTTTTTCTCGCTTTCAAAAATTCAAAATTTAAGTAGTATATGACAGTGTAGGGATCACAGAATTTTGAATGTACTACAATTCACTTTTCCCCCATATGTCATACATGATTTTTAACTGTTTTTGACGTAAAATAAATAAATAAATGTTAGACCAATTAATTTCTTATACACATTTTAATTCCAATATTATAGTCCAAACACAATTTATGAACTTTATCAAATGTCCAGTTTACTACAGATTTTTTCGATAAAAAAGGATTATAATTGCATATTTTCAATTGTTTATATGTTTGTAGAATTTGCAAAATACTGTCTTTCTCAGATCGATAGAGACACTTCTAGGGAACCATTTTAATAAAAGACAGTTAGAATTCAAAAGACCAACTGTATATTTATCATTAAAGTAACAATTAAACTAGATATTAAGCAATCAGGTACAATCTCTAATCAAATCCTGCTGTTGCAATATTCAACTCCAGGGACGATTTGGGGACACTCCCCAGCAGGAATAACACAGATTTCGGAATTGTTTTAAAATTGTTAATTATTTCTAAAGTTGTTAATTAGCAGTTTTAGGTTCTAGGACTTCAGAGAACACTTCCCATAGAATCTAAGGTGGAAATTGTTTATAATTTAACAAATTTTCAAATTGTTTTTGTCTTTCATCTCATTCACCTTTACACAAGATGCATAATTCCTGTTAATCAAACCAGACTATCGCCTTTCTTTTAATGATACGCAATTGTTTTTAGGATCTTAGCATCTGATGCCAACTCTCATTTGTTTCCAGACAATTCATTCGATTCTGGTAGTCTAGTATAAAATTCAAATAGATTTGGAGTGTCTTGCTTTCTGCTGATTAAATTGTATTAACGATTTTTGACTTACGACAAATCAATTGAAATTATTGCTCATAGGCTGTTTTTAACATTCAAATTTAATTTCTATTCTTCATGTATCGTTGAAACAGTAGTTTGGTTATTTTTAGTTCGTCTGTGTTATAAATAAATTCTGCCTGGAAATTTCAAAACGCTGAGACTGTTTGCAGCTAGACTGTCCTGCAAATGACTAACTGTCCTGCAAATGTAAAGATTTCTTTGTGTTTGTGTGCATTCTATTCAGTGGTGCAAAGTGTATGCCAATATGTTTATCGTCTAGCGAAGAAATGGACTATCAACAAAATATTTTGCAAAATGCTTTTGGACAGAGCGGTGGCACGATAAATAATTTTCATATTTATTCCACGAGGCAAGTTTTAGGCAGCAGATATATTCTGTGTAGTATTTTTAATTTTGATGAAATTCAATCACATGTGAATTTTCAAATAGAAATATACATTTTTACCTGATATGAATGGATCAATAGGAATTCAATGATGCCCCTCATTGTTAATAATTTAAGAATAATAATGTATATTTGACACCAGGCTTGAGCAATCCTCAACTCCTAAGGCAAGCGACGCTTATCATTGGCTCTTCAGTAATTCAAGTAGCTGTACTCGAGTTTATCTCCGTTCTCTCGCCTTAAAAGGCGTAGAGACGGAGTCTGTAGAGATCAAGCACGATCAATAACACTTCCCTCCCCTGGAGAATTCTTCGTTACGCTCTTTCGTGGGAACAAGTTTTGGACGTGTATTAAATTGTGAAAAATAATTTAAATTCAGTGTAATAAGCAGATAATAGTTTTGTATAAAATGTAATGCAACACATATTTAAATTTAGAAATAAGACATGAAACTAAACAGTATACATGTTTAGAGACAATTCTTTCTTATTATTACATTCATTTGTATACTTTTCTGAATAGAATATTGAGAAATTACACCATCAATCTGATGATTTGTTCTGGTAATAATAGATCTTATACATAATTGACGTGTAACGACAGAATTTTCTAATGTATGGTATGGGAAATAAAGTACGAATCATTAAAATGAGAGACCAATTTTGCGATGAAACTGTTTTTTAATGCATATATTCCAAATCTATATACTTCCTTAAATTAATTAACGTTGCTTCCATTTCCATTGAAGGCAAGGTCATAATATCTCTCACGCGCCAATGTTTTGAAATGTCCCTCAGAGAAGTCACTTGTTTGAGTCGCTTTGTTATTGAATCGAACTCTTTAAATGTTCTGTTGTTACAGTAGTTTCAGAAACACGTAAATTCCAATAGGCCATCTCAAACGATGCTCGCATCCTGATTACGTAGGCATCCGCGGCCGGAGTATGTCTCTTGGCTGTCGGGATAAACCGCGTCGATTGCTCGTTGCTGACGTTTCGCCCAACTATTGTGTTCCTCAGAGCGTACTGCTGTAATTTTTCAATTTTCCTCTCGCCAATATCCTTGGCGGGGCGAGACTATTCAATCTTGTAGAATACATAAGCTCCAGCTGTTAAGCTTATGGAGCAAAAGATGAGAGCTTTGTAACAAACTAGGAGGTTTTTTCTCAGCTCCACCTGGAAACGGGCTTTCACGATCCGCCAATCAGGTACCTCTCTGGGGACACCCCCCCACGGTCGACCAATGACGTTCGCCGATTGGCTGTTTTGTCCTCTGCCTCTCAGACGGCTCTACACAACCAATTTTCGGCTCTTTTTTATGTTGTCCGCCAGTACCTGTATCGCTTTCCGCTACAGCTCGGTTTCTCCGCCAATCCATACCATCTGCCCGGCTTCCTATTGGCCGATACGCGCCAGTACCGTCACGCGAGCCATTTGACAGCCCGCAGCGTTGCTGCGGGCTCACAATGTTCGCGGATGATTTTGCATATTATGCGAAATCGGCGGGCATCAGGCGGTGATTGGAGTGTGGTGACTGTCTCGCCACCTTCCTGAATGGCTAAGTTGGGGAAACGACTCATCTCTCAACCTCGATAAAATGCGTCGCCGTCAACTTCACTCGCCGGGAGGAACGCTGAAGCTTAGCCGGCGCGCGACGCCGTGTGACGAAGCGAAATATCTGGGCTTGTTAGCCCGGCAGCGGCCTCCGCTAGCACGCGCACGCTCGACCACCTCGCAGCCAAAATCAAAAATAGAACCCTTCTTCTGAAACCACTTCTCCGTTCTCCTGATCTTTCTCTTTCCTTAAAAGCGGCGCCTGTTCACCGCATGCGTACCGCGCCTGTGGGCTTACGCGTGCAAGAGGTTTTCTCGCCGCCGCTCCACCTTCCCTCTGCGTCCCATCCGGGTCGCGAAAACGAAACGGCGTGCCTCGCGGCGCTCCACATCTTTTACAAATGCTTGCCCTGACCGCACTCCTCGAAACGGCGTGTTCCAGAGTTCTGGGCGTGCGACATCAGTTCGGCGGGCTTGGCGGCAGGCGGGGCAGCGCTCGAGGGGAGGGCGCTGGGCCCGTCCGCTCCGCGCATCCTGTGCCGAGACCAGCGTAGCGGCACAGAACAACGACGTGCACAGGGGCCTTCCTGAAGAAAGGCCCAAAGCACGTCAACCTCCACCTCGCGCACTTCCACACACACGTTCTCTGAACTGTGCGACGCGGGAGAGCAGAGAGCGCGTGGGAGGCGGTCGCCGGACCCTGATGCCGGAAACCACGTGGGAGGCGCGGAAACGCGCCCCACCTGGCCTGGGCCGCCAAAATCTCGAAACGTCGCGGCGCCACGGACGCCTGAGTAAAGTCGGCGCCGTGACGTAAACAAAGTGTATATAGTGTACATAGTGAATTGCGGTGGCGTGGTAGAATGTACGGTGAATGGTTTGTAAATATAGTATTAATATGTAGGACTGGTGGTGAATGAGACAAATTTTAAGCAAAACAGAAGAAATGAGAATAATCTAAAGAACTATAGTACTTCATCATTATTTATTATTTAGTTCGTAGCCCAAAGTGGCCATGTATAGTTTTAATTAGTCTAAGATTAGTTTTAATTGGTATTTTAAGATATCGCCTCCGCAGCTCAGGAAACCTAGCAGTTTGGAGCATTTTGTATAGTACTTAAATAAATTCCCGCCTTGCCACGGCAACTGGCGAGGAGAAAAAGAAAAAAGACATTTGACGGCGGCTAGCGCGTGGGAGGCGAACGCCGCTCCTGATGCCGGAAACCACGTAGGAGGCGCGGAAACGCGCCCCGCCTGTCCTGGGCCACCAGAATCTCGAAACGTCGCACGGCGCCACGGACGATTGAGTAAAGTCGGCGCCGTGGCGTAAACAAACCGCCTTACTAATAAGGTCTGGTTTTGTGAATAACTCTTACTTCCGGAAGTAACTACTCTCAGAGTAAGCGTGGAGTAAGCGTGCAGTAAGTTTTCTACTAATAATCGCGGAGTAAGCGAGGTGTAACTACGCCAGCGTTACTCCACAATCAACGTTTGGCAACGTCTAAAAACCCCGAGTCGACTTCTCAAATCAAATATTCCAGTTTTAAGACATTACAAAGGAAGAAAAATTAATCTTAAATAAATAAATAAATGATTACTCTTTGGAAAATTAAACATCACTGGCTAATAACAAACAATAAAGCCCTTTCAGACCCGCTACAAATCGCAAGAGGAATGACAGGATAGCAACCCTTTTCCCTGAAACGGATACTTGTGCCTCGGAGAGCACAATGCGGAGCCACGAACAAACATTACGTAAGATGGAAAATAAATATTGCTTGAACCAATCAGAATTCAATGTACTGATACTTTATCGATTCATTCCAAGCACGGTGGAAAGATCTTTCAACCACAGTTTCTTGCTCTTTCTTCGACATATATACTCGTATATAACGACAAATATATATATATATATATATATATATATATATATATATATAGTATATATATATATATATTAGTGTCCCTTATATGGCAAAAAATTTTTTTCAGAATTTCGAAACCATACCCTCTACTTTTTTTATAAATACCAAAACGTACTTAAATATGAAATTTCATATTTGTAGCATGATTGCAACCGTGCCGACCGAGCTCTAAAGTTTAATAAAAAATGGTGTTTTGACCTAACATTTTGGTTTGATCCAAAACTAATTAAAATGCAACAAATAAAGTAAATATGAGTAAAAATAAAATAAGATCAACATAAACTTTTATTTAAATACAAATTATAATAATAATTAATTAGGTAACTTCTCTTTAGTGTAGTTTTTTTACAGTCTGGATACAGATTTCTATGTTCCTGAACACAACGCAACAAAAATTGTTTTTGCTCTTCTTCAGCCGTGATAAGTCCATTAAAATCTTGCATTAATTTAACAGCTCTTTCAGCATTGTCATTTACGACCTTCAAACGACTTATTTGTCTTCTAGCTTCCAAAAAAGTAGGATTGTCACCCCAAGAAGATACATCTTCCCGAAGAAAACTGTCGTCGATCTGCAGTAGAGATAGAAATTTTTTCTTCTTTGAGTCACAAAATCATCCAGCGTCATAACTGAAAGAAAAAACAGTTCAAATAAGCAAAACTACCACGAAACTTTGAAAAACAAACAAGAAAATATTAGCTTGCTAAAAATATTTTGCGTAATTTCTTCCTTCGATGGGACATAGCGTTTAGCGGAATCTGAACTTTCGTCTCTGTTTAAATTATTAATCATTTTTGTCTTGGTTTTGGAATCAACTTCTTCATCAAAGAGTGATAACATGACTGTTTCTTCACACAAATACCATAAATGATGAACAAACTTGCTTATCGCCTTGGAACTTATCGCGTCTACTTTTTCATATTCTTTTAAAGCTTTCAAAAAGCACAAGTCTTGGTTAGGTGCTTTTAATTGCCACTGTGCATTCGAGCCAAAGTTTAGTATACAAGGTGACGATAAATAAGCAAACGTCTTGTAGAGCATTTTTGTCCTTTGCAGTAATTTAAGTTGCGATTGAAGCAAACATATTTTTATAGAATAGATCGTCCTAGCCATCCATCGCGCTTGATGCAAAGCTCCGGGGGGGCTGAGTTTGAGTTTATTCTCTGTATCCCCTCCTAAGAACACAACGCATAGTTTAAACCAATTCGCGGTAATCGTCTCTAATAAAAGGTTTTCCAGTTCAGTCTTATACAAAGTTAACAAAGATGTAATGTTTGTCTCAACAATATGTGCTTTAACGAAATTCAGAGGTGGCTCAATGTTATCGGTGTTAATATTTTTCCAATTATCTCTTAACTTTTTGAAAATTGGAATATCTGGGCTACTTGTAATTTGCTTTACCTTGGTTTCAAAAACAGCTTTAAGGACCAACTCATAAATATGATGACAAGCAAAAAGCAGCAATTCCCTTTCTAAAGTCTGCTCCAAAATAGCACAAGCTTCACTGAAACGGCCAGTATTTGAAGCTGTTGTATCGCAGCACATTATCTGTACTTTATCATGGAGGTTCCAGTCAAAGAGTGCAGTTGAAATGGCTTTAACTTGATGTTTTCCAGAAGAACTCTCCAATTTTGGTACTGCAAGAAGCTGTTCTCTATCGTCAAATGAAGCAATAATTGGCAAGCGTTCTTCTTTTGAACTTCGTACATCCAATCCAGGTAATAGTTTTCCATCCCAATGGACTGGACTACGTCAGGCAAATTATTCTGGAAGTCAGTTTTTATTGCCTCTGCCCTGGATTTTCTCGTCTGAGTACGAATTCGCTGAATCGAGGATTGTTATTACGGAAATCTTCGCTGTTCAGACCAAGCGCTTCTACAACCGCATGGAGAATGTAAACTGAGTCCCTTATGCTTAATTAGCATCGATCTAAAGCTGCTACCAGTTTAGGAGTTATGAAGCTTTTCGTGCCTCTTTTAGAACTTTTTCAGGGCAAGGAATCTGAGTACTAAGTTCAGAGTTCGAAATATGTTCCTCATCCGAATTCTCAAGACATTCCAAGCTATCTATCGAAGAAGTAGATGCAACAGCCAATAACTCTTTTTGTTTTACCTTTCTTTCCTCTTCTTCCAATCGTCTTTGCCTAACTCGTTCTTCTTTCTTCGCCAATTTTTTGTCAATTCCACCTAAGCATCCCGGTCGACCTGGTTCTCTCTGTTTCCTTAAACATTCTTTGTCTTCCTCTATCTTCATTCTGTCGAAAGCATCAGCATGTGCAATATCAAATAAGTTATCACGGTCTTTTACAAAATTATTTTCACGGTTCTTGAACGTCACCTGAGTTTTCTTACAGTTTTTGCAGCTCCCTCCAAACATAATATAAATCAACAAGTTTCTTCACGCAGTTAGGAAATGCCTTCGTAGGAATTCTAGCTTTTCCCAAAATATAATGCACTCTCATATAACAAGATTCGCACTTTCACCAGATTGCCCAAAATATAATGCACTCTCATATAACAAGATTCGCACTTTCACCATCAGTCATCTTGACTTCACGAATCTTGTAAAATAAAACGGTGAGAACTTGTCGATTAGATGGTAATTTTGCACCATTTATCTGGTGGCTTGGAAGTCCGATAAGGTAAATATTTTGTTTATCACTTCGTAATTCCACAGACATCTTCACACAATAAACAACAACGCACTAATAATGTTAGAAATCACGTATGAAATGACAATTGAAACTCGCTGTAACAAGTCACAGCGCTGCACCCGCGCAACTTGTATGGACAAGTTAAAAATTCAAGTCGGCACGGGTTATCGTTTATAAATCGGGCTAATATTTATTTCTAGACTATATTAGGTCAATACGAAAGTTTTTAGAAGGTATGCGTAAAAATATATTGAAATTGAAATTTAAGGGACACCCTAATATATATATATATATATATATATATATATATATATATATTGTGACATACCGATATGTCACGTTAAAATAAATTAACATTTATTTGGAGACAATATGGTGGAACATGCATTACGAAATATCACGAGAGCTAGAGCATAGCAACGACCGTGAATAAACAATGTAGTTTTGTTTTTCTAAATGCATTAAGAGATGGGTTGATGCCGAAAGTAGAAACCTTGGGATTGGGCGGAGAAGTTTAGACGGTCAAATGTTATGAAAAAATGAAGGTAGTTTAATACGAAGTCTTCGAGGATGAATCATGCAGGAAGATTTCATCCTGCTCTGAAACGCGCTTCTGAACTGTTTGTAGATATTTTCATGTGGAAGCAATATTGAAGTATAAATTGGAACTTTGTCGGGAGTGGTAATCAAGTTCGGGACTATGTCATAGGACGTAATCGGGACTGGTAATTTTGATAGTTTGAGAACAGCTTGGATAGGGGAAGAAGAGGATTTCGTTGGAACTTTGGACTACGGCAAGATCGCAAGATATTTCGACTGAGAAGTCTACGAGGGGCATCAACGAAGAAAGATAAGTTAACCGCGGTGTAAAATTGTAAATTGAAAGAGATCATGATCAAAGGCCTAATTTAAATTCATTAAATTGTTTGATAAAAAAGTAAAAATAAACTTTGTTAAATTTTGTTCTTTAGAAAAGAAAGTGATCTTTCATTTAGTCAATCCAAACAGAAATGAACTAGGAATAGAATCATTCTATTTCAGATTCCCAGCTGCGCTGTATAGTCGGCGGATCCTATAATCCATTACAGAGGTAATAAGGATTATAATATATCGTGACCCATTGACCCAGCAAGCCGGACGCTAAGATCTTTAGCAGATATAGATGTAGAGAGAGAGGAAAATTTTGGTATATCTCAATATATATATATATATATATATATATATATATATATATATATATATATATATATTGAGACAAGCTCGAATATACGCCCTGGTAACGGACCAGACCATATATAAAAAATTTCCCAAAATACCGTCTTCGGCAGTTCGCTAATTTTAACGGGGCGCGAGAACCACGTCACTGTCTGACGTCAGCCGCGGCCGCGTCGAGCGAAACGCTTGTCCACGAATAAGAAATTCGAAAGATAAGCTTGGGAACGAGATCTTATTATTGACCGGTATCCGAAAACGAGGGAAGCCGACTGCAAGAATTTTTTTCCGTTGAAAGTTGAAGGATTCTCAGAAAAATCTCGGAGGAGGACGGATCGCTAGTCGCCAGCAGTGAACTTCACGTGAGATTCGTTTAATCTGAATACGAGAAGAGAGCAAACATCGTACTCGTTTTTTGCTGATAACTCGCAACGGAAAAGAAACGTGTATCAGTGAGAGTGAATTATGTGAATTCAGTGAGGGCTGAATTGGACTCTTTTCCGGCGTACGCCTAACAATTTCAGCAAGCCGCTACGTCACATCACCGAAGCAAATATATTATGTCCTCTGCTGCATTTCTAAGCATATAAGTGTAAAGTGCATGATTATTCTTCAATTTTTCCCGGAATTTCATTATGAAGTGGAATATTTATACTATTGCACTAATTATTCAGCAATGGATTTTTCACTCTTAAGTTTCATTAGTAAAATGAAATGTTTACCATCAGTAAATGTTACTAGGGATTTAACAACGCGCTCAAAATCTGCATAAATCAAGTATTTGACACGAATGGTATCATTAGTACTGTTTGACGCAAATCCATTCACACTTCAGTGTATATTATTGCATAATTTGGTAAATTAATTCCCTCATTTGGGCTCATTCCTGCTAGCTGAAATCATTTGTCGCACTCTACCACCATTTCTTGCAACTTCGGCGAGGTCAATATGGAAGCCACCGTTTCAACTAGCGCTAGTGTAGGTGCAGTAACTGCTGCTATCAGCCAATGAATGTAGCAAACAACTACGAGTTTTAACTGGAATGTTAGAATGCGTAGGTCTGTATTATAAAGAGTAAGAATATCGTCCTTTCAAGTTCAATGAATGTTACTTCGAAACCGTTTAATTCCATTGTAGGGATTGATTAATCCCGGGTTTTCAATCATTATCTAAAAATAAGTACAACACAGAGTGAATGTTCCTTATGAAAAATGACAGTGAAGTACAAGCATTAATACAGAAAGATAGATGTTACAATACACTGCAGACTTTCTGTGAGTGAATATAAACAGATACGATATTTTTATGATTAAACCCACATTTGAATTCACTCACATCAATCATTTCACTGAAATGCTCTTTCATCAAAGTTTCTTGACGAATTCTAGCGAAAATATCATCTTCTTTTTATGCAGGTAGTCTACCGAATTGCAGCTACTTTACTTTTCTCTTCAGTTTTACTGTCATGAAGCAAAAAACAATAGGGAAAGTCTATGGTCAACGAAAATGATTAATAATATACATTGTTGTGGAAATTATATTAAAAATATTAACTCGTGTATAATAATTGTTTGCTTCTGAGAAATTTTCTATTTATATTTCAAAATATTATAGGAAGTTTCGTTTCTGAAAAACTATATACTGGCAGTAAATTCTTTTGAATTGGCAATGCATGAGTGACTTCATATTTGCGTTAATGATGAAACAGCAAAATATATGTTTTCAGAAAAATGGCTATTCACGCTCACCTTTATGTGTTTCCACAATTGTTGATCCGGCGTGACCTTCTTCCTTCGAGTCACAGCCACGCTCAATGGTGACGTATGTGGAGATCACATTGACCAGGAGATTCAAGGGACATGTCTCAGACAGTGATGTGTGCTCAAGAGGTGTGTGTGTGGGAGCTGTTTGTGTGTGTATGTGTGGGCTGTTTGTGTGGGTGGGTGTTTTTGTGTGTATGTGTGTGGGCTGTTTTTGTGTGTGTGTGTGTGTGTGTGGACTGTTTGTGTGGGTGTGTGGGCTGTTTGTGTGTGTGTGGGCTGTTTGTGTGGGTGTGTGGGCTGTTTGTGTGTGTGAGTGTTGGGCTGTTTGTGTGTGTGTGTGGGCTGTGGCTGGTGCTGTTTGTGTGGGTGGGCTGTTTGTGTGTGGGGTGTGTGTGTGTGTGTGTGGGCTGTTTGTGTGGGTGTAGTGTCGCGCTTGTGCGTGCGAGAGCTGCTTCTCTTGAAGAGCGAGGTTTGTCAATTCTAAAATTGCTTTGGCTTAAAAATTAATTTCTAGCGGGAGCAATACGAATTGAAATAATCATTTTATTGATTAATTGAATGAATTAAATACAAATAAACATGAAAATAATTAAGTGAGCTTCATTAATACCTTTTCATGTATTTTATTTGCAGAATTTGTTGATTATCTGGATGGAAGGGGTTTGGAGGCGGCAACCCTCAATATCAAGATATATAGAGCCCTATCAAATTAGCGATATAGTAATAATATCACTATTAAGTTGTAGTCATAAAGGCGTTTTTTGTAAAACGAATATTTAAATGTACAATTATGATATATTTGTATCACGCATACATCTGTTCACATTGTTGTGAAACGACACCTGTCTCTTTTTTCGTGTCAAACGAACGGGCACCGTAAACTTCCGATTAACCGAGAGCAATTCTATGAAGGAGGATACTAATTTATTTGAACAACATCTGTGCAAAACCACTAATCGGAACTGCGAATTGTAGACTAAATTTAAATGAGGCATCAGCTGCTTTACATTGGTCCTATGTGATGCTAGCGTACAATATTAGGAACCTGTAGGACACACTCCTGGAGGAGTATACTCCTGGAGAAGTAGGGCCGTATTTATAAACCTCAGCCAGGGGCCTGCCAGGCCTAGCAGGCTGCCGGTGTTAAGGTTTGCGATTTATGAACCTCCCCCAGCCAATTCCAGTCGCCCCGTGTCCTCCTAGCAAACCCCCAGATGGCAGGCTCCTAAGAGCTTTGCTAGCAGAGCTTCATAAATAGACCCGTATACTCCTGGAGAGTACACTCCTGGTGGAGTACACTCCTGGAGGAGTATATACTTTCTGACACAGGGTGCGTACTGCTCATCTCTACAACCAGTCCATTTTGAGACTTTACCGGGGGCAAACAGCACAGAGGTGAGAGGTCAGAAGTTTGGTGACTGATACTTATGATCGTAGTCCAGCTCATGGTTGCTCATAAATACTTATGGTTCGATTATGACTCTAATTAATTTCTCCTTTTAAGTATTTTATGACACTTCAGCGCAAAAGTGTTTTTTTGTGTGTGGGGGGTGAGGGTAATGTGAGTTAAATGTTTTAACTACGTACCCCGCTACAAAAATATTTATTGCTCGCAGTTTCAGAGTTTTTATTAATAATTAATATGCAATTCTATAAGAAATGTTTTTGCACAAAGTGTATTTCTTTTGCAGTTTGTGTAATACTAGCATGTTCAGTACCTGGAGCCTTTAAAGGATGGGCCTTTTATGCTCTCAATGACATATCTACATCTTTTTAGAAATAGAACGTTCTTTCATGACGTTGTACTGCTAATTAACACAATAATATGTGTTTATTTGTTAAATAAAACTCAAATTTACTTTCAGAATATTTAAACTCAGAAATGGACGTTAATTTTACCAGTAAAGTGCGATTACGCTCAGAAACACAGTATTGCTATTAATAGTATATTTTCCTGTGTCTGAGAAATATTTTAAAATTATTTTCTAAGAAAATCGCCCAGGAACCGCATTAGCAATTTTCTCCGAGAAGAGAGCGACACGAATCAGCTAATTGACGAGTGAAACCAACAGGAACTTCGCTTACGCAACAGTATGAACAAATCTTAAAAATGCTTTGGGAGAAGTTTTTTTTCAGATTATTTAAGTGTGGAAATCATAAAAGATACATCTACATTTGGAATGACAGTAAACCCTCATTAACACAAGTTCCAAGGGACCGAAATAAACGGAGTTCGTAGTATTAAAATTCGTATTATCCGAGTATTATATATGTCCGTGTTACCGTAACCCTTTGCCGGGACCGAAGTTTTGTGCGTGACAAAGGGAGCTCAGGGAGGATTTAGTGTATTATCACTGCCAGGAATAAATTATATTTTCAGTAGGTCACATCAAACTCTATAGCACGGATTCCACACCTTTTCTTGCAATAATAAAAATAAAAAACTCTTTTGCTTCATTAAACCCTTTCATTTTTCTGGCAGCTGTATTACGTTCTTTTCAGCTGTAACTTGCACACACCTCAGGATTAATTAAGGTATATTAGACCTTTTCCAATATGTTGAAATTGGTGCAGCTGGTTCCTTTAGTTCCTTTAGTTTTATCATGAAAGATCATTTAGGAATTTTCATTCAATTTAAATTTTACATTAATTTCGTCTTCTCTTTTCTATCTACCCCATGCAATGGAGAGAGTCACCCAAAAACTAAATATGCAAAACTGAAAAAAAAAATCATAAAAGTCGTATTTTGTAGAATACAGCCTAAGAACATAATCCGGATCAACCTTTCCCTTAAATTTCCCACTGTCGCCCATATCCTACACCTGCACCCGACTTGTTCGTTTCTCCATTTGTTCTATACCTGTCCTCTAAAAAAGGTCATCGTCAGAATTTACTTGTTCTAAAAAAAGCCGTGTCCTAATGATACACGCAAACCTGGTGTAAAATGCCTAGAACGCGTGGTACTTCGAAATATTCGCGATATTATGTGTTGAAATAACTTTTTTTCGAACGAAATTTTCCACAAAATTTTATTTTCTCTTCTGAAATCTTTTCGATGTAGAATGGGGTGTATTTTTCTATCCATTATACTAGCCGCCAAACTTTAAGTCCAGTGGCCGCGAAGAAGAGCGAGAGAAAGCGAGAGAGAGAGAGGGAGAGACAAAGAGCTGAACTCGTGGCTCATTGCCAAGTCGCAAGCCTATCACCACTGAGATACTTAATTCTATGTAGGTCATCATTAATAGCACTGGGACTTTTATCATTATTATTATTATTATTATTATTATTATTATTATTATTATTATTATTATTATTAGTTTCATTATTATAATCGTTAGTATTATTAGTAATATAGTCATGTCTCTTATTCAGTGAAGTGAAGTGAAGTGTAGTGTGGTGGGGCAGGAGGGAGGGAGGGAGTGTAGTGCAGCGCAGTGAAATGAAGTGAAGTGAAGTGAAGTGGAGTGAAGTGTTAGAAAAGCTATAAGTCAACATATAGATAACTCAAAATTAATTATAACTAGGATATTAATCTCTAATTCTAATTGTAATTATATTTGTAAATATTCGTAATAGTTTTGTAATTGTATATCTAATTGTAATAATGTTTGCCACCGAGCATTAGCTCAAAGCGAACTTTAATAAATCTATCTATCTATCTATCTATCCGGGTTCGATTCCGTCGAAGCTCGTGTGAAATTTGTTCCAACAAAACGAGTTCGGCTTTTTCACAAGGGCTAGTCCAACCCTGTGAAGTGTCTAAACCCTACCCCGAGAGAGAGAATGAAAGAGGAGAATGAAAGAGAGGAGAGAATGAGAGAGAGAATGAAAGAGAGACAGAGAGAGAGAGGAGTCAAAGAGAGAGAATGAAAGAACGACTTTGCCCATCCTAATGTATTTTGCACATTTTGCACATTGTTCTTGAAACTACTCTGAAATACTGTAATAAAATAATATGCAATGAATAGTGATAATAAAGAATAAGATTTGTAATTATTTCATATTATAAGTATTATAGTAAATTTAAAAAAATACGAACATTCAACTTCAAATGTCATTTATGTAAATGAAATTTCATTTATATATAAAATTATTATTCATTGCGTTCCCAATTTAATAGAAAATGTCCATTGTCAAAAGAATCATTTATAACATCCAACGTTTTCCATGGGAAATAATGTATTGGTTGTATGGGGCAGTAAGTAGCATCGAAAGTTCGTTCACTGAAAGAGCAAATGAACGTCAAATTTTTAAAACATATGTATACCGAAAGTATTTTATGAAATAAACAATATTATTTCCCTACAATGCACGTGTTTGGCTTGTTTAGCGAATTCTAATAACATTATAACACTAAATAATCTTTTTTATTTCTGAAAAGTTGCTTAACTGCCACGACCAACCTCCTTCTACGGAGATAATTATTAACTTACAATCATTAATGAATTTATGGTAGAAAATAAAACTATGAAAATCCGTGTTTGACTACATGAGTACACGTGTACGAGTTATCTGTACATGTTTTCTAGAATTCAGTGGAAAGTATAGTTCTTAAAATTCTCGTTCTCCATGTTGTCGCAACACGATGGACAAGATGAGGGATGAGAGACCAAATCTATAGCTGATTTACCCTTGAAAATAGTTTTCATTACATCGGAACGATTATTGTTAATAATCCTAGCAAAAAACGCTCATTTCTTCTCGATTCAAAATTCAAGTAGTCTATTGCTTGAGGGTAGGGATCACAGACTTACGGAAACATGCACAGAATTACGACTCCCCAATAGCACGTCACACAGTTTTTTAAATGTTTCTGACGTAAAATAAAATAAATAAGTAAATGATGTCCAATGTCAGTGATCCTTTCACTCCTGTGTAGTCGAAATTTAGTTGAGGCTTATTTAAATATTGCTGCTTTTGTATGAAGAGAAGCTAAAACAGCAATTTGTCGTTTAAAATATTTAATCAGTTTAATGAGAACTATTTGAGTAACTTGAGTAATTATTGTTTTATGTAATTATCCATTAGGTTCTTTGTAATTATAAATAAATATCTTTCTATACATTAAATGCTTTTTTCTACAGCTCTGCCTCAGTTCTAACCAACAAGCTAGAATATACTGCATAGAGTGGCTGACCTATGGTTTCAGCACGCTTAGTCGACGAACTAGCGCCGCCATGTTGTTTGCAGTAAAAAATAAGAGGTGCCTGACGGTGACATGTAGAACTGTTGTATTGAATCGACGTGTTTTGTATCAAATCCTATTTCTATATTGTTGTCTTTCCATTTATCTGTATTATATGTAAATTATATTAGTGGTTAGAATAATAGTATTCACAATGCTTTCAATATGTTCGGTATATAACTTTAAAATACAAGTAATCAAACCACAAATGTATCATCTTTAAAGTTCGTCACCTAATTTGTGATCTGTTTGCTTCTTATTGCAAGTACCATTGAGTTGTACATTCACTTTCAAGCATTTCTGCTAAATTACAATAACATTTCAACAGCTTCCATTCTTATAACAATGACCGATGCAGGAAGCCATGTGTTTTAAAGTTTCTCAATTCGTTTTCCTGGTTTCGTTTTAAATGATTTGTTTTGATCGTGAAACACAGAATAAGAGGATTTATGTTACGCGCAGCCACGCCCACCGGTCCTAACTAGCGCCAAACGGAATTCAGAATACTCCAGTTACTCCAGAGGACGTTGCTTTGACTACAAAAAGATAGCTTCTATTTGCTGCAAAGATGGAGCTCTCTTTCTCTATGTAGTATATTCTAGCAAGTTGGTTCCAACAAAGGAATATACTTTTAACTTTCTCCGCATACTAACGTAAGTAGAAAAAGTATTGTAATCGTGCGCCGGAAACGGTAAATTTTCGACACAAACTCATATTACCGGGCGCTGGTAACGAAAAAGTGGATAAATCCAGTTGCTAATTATTCTTCTAACACGAGGTGAAGCCAGAATCTATGTTTTGTGCATCGTTGATACCGAAAAATCGATTGACGGCCAAACGTCTGTCCGTCGGTCTGTGCACAACGCTTAAACCATTCTAGACGATTGTCTCAGAAATTGATATGCCCCAATATCTGGCGGATGTTGCGGCTTCTGGAGTTTGAAATCGATATTTTCATTTGGCGGGGTTCTTTACATGAATGAAATATTTTAATATTATTTAAAAACCTACAGTTGACTAGTTTCTATACTAGTACCAACAGATCAATTTATTTATTTATTTATTTATTTTACGTCAAAAACAGTTAAAAACTGCGTATGACGTGCTATGGGAAAAAGTGAATTGTGTGCATTTTCAAAATTCTGTGATCCCTACACTAGGTCATATACTACTTAAATTTTGAATTTTGAAAGGGAGAAAAAACAAAAACTCCCATGTAATAAAATCTATTTTCAAGGAAAAACAAGCAATAAATTTTGAATTTTGAAAGGGAGAAAAAAAAACAAAAAAACTCCCATGTAATAAAATCTATTTTTAAGGATAAATAAGCAATAAAATTTTGAATTTTGAAAGGGAGAAAAAAACTCCCATGTAATAAAATATATTTTCAAAGATAAATAAACAATAAATTTTGGCTCTTATTACTTCCTGCCCGACAACATGGAAACGATAATTTGAATAATTGTATTTTCCACTGAATTCTAGAAGACGTGCACAGATAATGAAGTTACATTTATGTCCAGAAGCAAAACAAGGGCCATCTCAGCATTTGCTCAATGGATCAGGAAACTGGACGAAAACCTGATCGAGATGGGGTCATTGTCCCGGAAGCTGTAGTACAATAGTTGTTACAGGTTGTTTATACTCATTTATACAGTCCAAATGGTAAATAATGCATTATGTATCATTGTTAAAATTAATGTTCCTTTTCTTGTGATGCTCAGTATAGTCTCTAATTGTATAGAAACAGTTATGCAGCAGAAACGATTTCACTTAGGATTTAAACTTTTCTATTGAATTTAATCGTTTAATGTCATCTGGCAAAGTGTTGTAAAATAATGTACATGTATTGTATGTGAATTTTTGTAATGAGCTGTTGATACTGTCACCTGATGAATATGATTTCTACGTCGAGTGTTATAGTAATAGACTTCGGCATTTTCTGAAAATATATTCCGCCCGTAAGCAAGTCATTTTTGACAAAAACCACTGATTCGTAAATAAAAAGACACGGGAATGGTAGAATTCCTAGATTAATGAAGAGAGGCTTACATGAATCACGTGGGTGGGATTTGGTTATTATTCGTACAATTCGTTTTTGTAATCTAAAAGTCTGGGGGCTGTAAGATGTATTTCCCAGAATATTATGCCATATCTCAGGCGGGAATGAACATTCGCGAAGTATACACAACGTGCAGTATGAAGGCTGACTGAATTTGCAAGAATTCTGAACGCGTAGCATAATGAACTTAATTTTGTGTTCAATTCATTTAAATGGACGTTCCATTTAAGGTTTGACTGAATTGAGAGACCTAAAATGTTGTTGCCTTAACATCAGTCAATGGTACTCTGTTCATTTTCAATGGAGCACAGAATTGTTTATTTGAAATGGAAAACTGTATTAAAACCGTTTTCTTTTCGTTTACTATTAATTTTTTATTTCGAAACCAATTTGAAACATCTGATATTGTACTATTTATTAAAGGTTTCTTTATTGCAAAGGATGTTCGTATCATCCGCAAAGAGAACCGTTCTTCCGTTTCGAATCGTCGAGGGCATATCGTTTACGTAAAGAGGAACAGATAGGGCCTCGGAAAGGTGCGTACGTAATGTTCCATCATTCCAGTAAGGCATTTCAACTCTCTGAGATCGTTGTTTAAGGTACGAACATAACCAATCTAGAGCAATACCACGAATTCCATATGAAGGTAATTTGGAAAGTAAAATGTCATGATCAATGACGTCAAAAGCTTTTGAGAGATCTAAAAATAATCCAATAGGTGCCTCGTTTTGATCCAATGATGAGACGACATCTTTAAGAAAAGAAAATATAGCTGTTTCCGTTGATTTTGATTTTCTAAATCCATGTTGGCAATCTGAAAGCGCGTCGTGTTTACTGAGAAAGGTTTCCATTCGTACGTAAAAAGTCTAATAGTTTTGAAAAAAAATGATAGAAGAGAAATGGGCCGATAATTTTGAATTTCATTTTTCTTTCCTTTTTGAAAAGCGGCTTAATTTTAGCTGTTTTGAAAATATCTGAAACGTTCCCGTGCATAAGGATGCATTAAATATGTGAGTTAACGGGTGTATAATGGCATACGCACAAGTCTTTAACAAAGAATCCGGGAATTCATCTAAACCGGACGAATATTTATTTTTTAGTTTACCGATTATTTTGAGAATTTCATAGGAAGAAGTTTCGGAAACGAACATTGTGTCTAAAATTTTGGGTGAACTGTTTGTTTTGAGTTTTGTGCCTGAAGACCCTTAGTGAGATCGGCAGCAATTCTCGAAAAGTATTGTTAAAGAGATTAGCCACTGTTGCCGGATCGTTTACATTTATATCGTTATATTTTAAAACAACATTCTCTACGGGTTTTCTAGTTGATTTGGTAGAATTTTTGATTATATTCCACATTGCTTTTGTTTTATTATTTGAGTTCAAAATATCCTGATTGTTTTTCATGATTTTAGTCTATCTTATGACTTTTCGTAACAATGTTTTGTATTTTTAAAGTAGATAAGAAACTCTTGAGATACGTCATGACGTTTAGAAATAAAGTAGAGAGTACGTTTATTTTTACACGATGTTCTAATTCCTTTTGTGATCCAAGTATTACTTTTCGTGAAATGTTTAATTTTCTCTTTTAATAGGAAAGCATGCGTTAAAGAGAAATGAAAGCTTTGAGAAAAATAAATTATATTTTCATTTGTGTCAATAGCGTTATAAACTGCCTCCCATGATTCTTTCAGCAAGTAGTCCGTAAATAACTTTATGTTAACTGTAGTAAATGCTCGGCACATGCGTGTTTTATTTATTGTGTCAGTATTCATGTTATTAGTAATTGTAAGAATATTAAAATTAAACTCGTAATGAATCCGATATGTTTCTGATGGCAATCACTAGGCGCATCACGTGATCTCGTTGCTACTTTGTTTCTGAACTCACACCACGCGCCCTCGGCCCTGCACATGAAGTAACGCCATTCACCGCCAACGAATTCTGCCAAAAAACTCAACTCAGAGCTTTACATGATATGAGTTGCAATGTGTTTACTGCCCGTCATAGTTGTCTACATTTACAGATACTTAGAATTTTAATTATGGAAAATGAAAAACCTTAAGCATTTTTTCGATCCGTGAAGACACTGATGTTATTTATCAACTTCTATTTATCGTTCAAGAAAGATCTCATTATGTCAAAATAGCATAGCCAGATTCCTCGCTCCGTAATGTTCAAATTGTGTTTACACTAAATGAGTAATAAACGTATCTTTTCGTTCTATTTTTATTAGACAACTTTAAAAACATTTTAAAGTACAACTCCAAGTAGAATAAAAATATTTGAAATTAAAAAGAGGTGCTTTAAAAAAATAAATATTGAGCACATCGTCTATTATATTGAAATTCATCTGGCAAAGCTGAGGAGAAAAATGAAAAAAAGAAAAAAGAAAAAAATGGAAAAAAGCGATAGTTACAGCTAAAAAAGCACACAATTCAGATTCCGTCTCTCCTCCTCTTTTAAGTGGATCAGGTAGCGAGGAGGAAAGAGTCTGAGAGACTCCCCTCTTCCAGTCTCCTCCACTCACGTTGCCAGAACTGCTTCCAGAGGCGATGCTTCAGCCCTTTGGCAGCCCTCGTGATTTTGTCTCCCGAAACGCAAGCGTTATTATTCTCCCCCCTGCGAGATCAAAGTCTAGTCAGGTTAGCTCGGTACCTCCTTCGCCCACTTCCGGAGATCGGTCCAGGTTCCGACCGCGCTCATGGCGCCGGAAGTAGGCCTCGTAGCGGAAGCCGGTGCCACCGCCCTACGCCCTTTCCCGGCTCTTCGTCCTCCCCCCCCCCCCCGACACCCGCCGCCAAAGAGGGATACATCACTATACACAGTGTTTCCTCCCCACCAAAACCCGGAGAAATGTTAAAATAATAGGTATTTCAAGACGTCATAGAGTAACAACCGTAAATAAAATTGTTATTTTATTTTGTTTTGTGTCTGTCACTTTTACGAGGAAAAATCGTTTTAATCGTAAAATTTAAATTTCTCAGTATTATTCAGTTACTTCTTTTGGAATATTATTTAGTATTTTGTACTTTCTTGTATTTTATAAATTTGTATTTAATACTCCAAACTGTAACTTTTTCTTTCTGTAATCGTAAATTTTACTTATCAATTTTGTTGTATCGGTGTTACCATCAGTTTAAGAATAAATAAATAATTAAAATAATAAATGATCGTACATACTGGTGAGTAGTTAAGGGTGTACAGCAGCTTGATGTACGGAGCACCCATAACAATACCCAATACAACTGAGATAGAATAGCAAAATCTATGAATTTATAGCACTCCGGGTTTTCATTTAGAAAGCAATTTGAGCTTTATCCTGAATCAAAGTTCATGATTTGGTCTATAATTGAAAAGTAGTAGGTCCCAGATATGTTATAGCTAGCTATTTTACTTCCCGCTACAGAGTAGAGAGAAAGTTGCGTAATGATGTGCGAAAAAGCGGCCTATTTCCGGCAGAAAAACTCATATTACAGGACCCTGGTAACGAGAAAATGGATAAGTCCAGTTGCTAATTTTCGGAAAAATCATCCAACACGTAGGTGTAGGAAGAATTCATACTTTTTGGGTCCTTGATACCGAAAAATCGAATGACGGCAAAGAATCTGTCTGTGAGCAACGCTAGCGGCCTAAACTATTTCGGCCATTTTCTCCAGGAAATTGATATTCCTAAACGATCTGATGTCGTGGCCTTGAACTTGGAAACCAATATTTTTGATTTTAGGAGTACTTTACATGAAGCTTCTGAGACATTTTCCAAGTTTTAAAGAAATGGCTCTATCGTTTTGCGTTTCTAATAAATTTTGTTGTTTTATAGTGAAGGTGATTTTGAAATTAATGGTGCATGTCTCATGTTCCCTTAAATCCCTGATTTTTTCGAAGTGCAAAATTTCAAAATTTTCGAGTCTTCCGACAGCTACAATTACAAAGATGATCCCTTTTTATCCATAATAAAGAATACGTTTCTGAAAGATAGATTTTTGAAATATGATCATGTACAATTTGTCGAACATTTTAGTACTTTTCGCGTAATTTTTTTATAGTGAGGCGAGAAAGTACGTGCTGATTAGCACCACTATTGTTTTATGGATTTTTTAGTAAAAGCACTAGAATTTTTCATAAACTCGTAAAATTAATAGAGCTAACATTTTCACCAATTATTCATTATTTTGTTCATGAGTTGAAATCCATCGCAGTGTCGCAACCACATCTTAAAGTGTCATGTGGGTGAGTTATAGTTACATTCGCAAAGGCCATCACTGTGCTAATATATACATTACAACAGAAAAGGGAAATTTTGTTCATTATAATGTCTCTGCTTCCTGAAAAATCAGGTGTGACAGTCCGTGTGAAGCATTGCTATAGAATTTTTGTCTAAAATATGTTTGAACAGTCACGCTATATGATTCGATGAGCAGTTCATTCTCCTGTGTTTCGACTGAAGACGATGCTTCTTGAGCATTGCTTCAATAACATTTAAAATACATAGAACTCTAGGTGATGTTTACTTTAATATGATATATTGAAACCAAAATTGTGCACGTATCCTGGAAATATCAGTTGAGTATCTTTGAGATAAAATCCTTAAGGATCAGAATTAAGGAAAATATATAAACATTTTTGTTTACGAAACAGTCACTTCTGTAGATTCCTTCTCAATTACCCATAATCTTTTTCACTAGCATCTCATTAGTAGATTTTCACTAGTATGCCTTAACAAATTTTATAATGAAAATTATTATTAATTTCAAAATTTAATAAATGACAAATGTAAGTGATAATTTTATTATTTGAACTTCACGTATTATCTAGCAATTAGTACACTATGCTTGAAAATATAAGTATTGACTTTGAGGCTCTTGCAGGAGACATCCTTATGCGACAAACGTTTCCCATTCTAAATGGTATGATTGCAGCAACACAAATATTCTGCTCATAATAAAGAACGTGTGTGAAAAATTCCAGAAAGAGAACTGGAATTGAAGCAATGCTATTATCTAGTTTAACTCACAGTTGCATTGAACGATTAGTGACACTGTGTGACTCGCCAGTGCAAATGCTCAGCATTCCTATCATATTCATTGGATTTGCACATTTGCATGCTGTTCTGTAAGAATTTGTATTGCTTATATGTGCATTCGCATCCACTATCGTCCTTTGATTGCTATAACTGAATGGACATTATTAAAGATAAAATTCATTTAAAAAATGTACTTAACGGTTATATGTGGAATATTATATTATTGAAAATTATCTGAAAAATTAAGCTAAAAGCCAAAATATATTCTAAAAATGTTGTTTGTTACTGAAGACCCAATGTACTCAGTGCTTGATATTATTTTTTGCCATTTTAGTAACCTGATTGGTAACAGTTAATAGTTTTTTCATAGTCTGATTTGAATTTTTACATGTTTCCATTGCATCAAAAGAAAACCAGGCCACCTTATGGTATTCATTTTGTTGTGAATGTACGACTACCGTGCTCTTGGAGTCGTTATAAGTTTTTTAAGACAAGATGTGCCAGCCTATTCCCGCGTGGGGATGGTAGGCACAGGCATTGAAGTAGGTTAGCACTCACGTGAATTACTTGTTTTACTTTCTCTTCCTCCATGAGTGTGGAGTTGTAAATCAATATCCCAAATGAATCATTTTTGGTTTTGTTTATACAAACAAAATCAATTTATCACTGTTTGGTCAGGAATGGCAACAGCCTGACTGCAAGCAACTTCAACGTGAGTTCGATGTTTCAAATTTAAATATTTGAAAATCAGTCTTTAATTTGATATAATCATTTGATTTTTTCAAATAAACATTGTGCACACAATTCACATTTGTATTTGTTGAACCTATTCATCAACCGTTCCCCATCCATCGCTAAAAAAACCCTACATTCACAGTATAAAGAAACCCTACAAAGGTTGTAATAGGAAAGAAATAAAAACAATCTGTTTAAAAATTTATTCTTTATTTTCGAAGATACACTGACGTGAACAACAGTAGATTTCTTCCGGTCGACCTCTACGGTCGCCAGTGTGATTCACTATGCTGCGGCATTGCCGGTGTGGAGGATTGCGTGGAAGGAAGCCGAACGGTCGAACCTGCCACTCTTCGTCACTCAATCGACGAAGACGCACGATCGGCTGATACAAGTGACGGAGAAGTGTCGTCGCCGGTGGTGGTGGTGGCGATGTCACCGTAGTAGCAGCAGTGCTACTACAACGTGGTGGTGATGGTACCATAGTAGTAGCATCGCTACTACAACGGGGCGGCGGCGGTGGTGATGCCACCGTTGGTGGTGGTGATGGTGGTGTTGTCACCGGCGGCATCGGTAGTGCGTTGCCCTCCGGTTGTAGCGGCAGCGATGGCGTCCGTGGTTGCCCATCTCCAAAGTCTTACGTGTCTTCAGGAGTAGACATCCAGCAGGATATCCACACGCAATGCCTCGGCACGCGAAAACAAAGCTCGCAATTCGCCGGACAATTACACCCGTCGGCAACGGACTCTTGTAGGAGACGACCAGATTACATCACAACGTTGGTTCGACTCAACAAAGAGTAGAAAATTAAATGCAACACTAGCGCGTGATCGATATGCGTAGTGTAGGCAGTTTTACGAGAATTGTCCCGTCTATTCATATTATCACCACGAGAAACAAAAAATCAGTCCTTCCACATCATTGAATGCCGCAGCATAGTGAATCACACTGCGTCCGTAGAGGTCAACTGGAAGAAATCGCGCGTCGTTCACGTCAGCGAATCTTCGAAAATGAAATACATTTTCACCGGCCATTGCGAAAAAAGAAATCAGAAAACACGTCTAACTCTCTATACAGTAAAAAAGTAGATTGCTGCAAAAAGCGCTCGCGCGTGAGGAATATCAAGCTATCGCTATACCACAACATCCCCACATCCTGTTGTCGACCCGGCGCCGCGTGCGAGAGAGAGAGACTCTATACCGCAACATCCTGTTGTGATCATCGCAGCGCGGAGCGAGCGAGCATGCTTGAATTGCGCAATTCACGAGATTAACTTTACTTTCGTTTTTCGCTACTAGAGGACAGCACTTTCGAGTGAAGTTCAATGATTTTGCTATGAGAGAGCGCGCGCGAGCGGTAAGTTAAATAAAAATAAAAACAGATGATTATAAAACAGTGTATGAATACAACACTAGTGTTAGTACACTCGTCACGATGGATACATTCGGTCACAGCACGCAAAACGCCGGGCAGAGTTGAAGCGACGACGACGCATGGTGGAGAACAAATCGATCCGTTTATCGAGATGATTTCGATACACTGACAGATTTTTGAAGGATTTTGTGAGAAGCGAATTGCAAACAACCGCGAACGCGCACGAAGAGAAAATCAAGTCCGGACTTTTGTCACTTTTACCGCAAGCGACAAAAAACACGGAAGAACGCGTCGCGGACGTTGAGAAAGTATTACGCAGCGAACTCGAAAGACAGTTTGTGGAGATTAGGGATCATTTCAAAATAGTCGAACGGTCTTTGAAGTCTTTTGTGAAGAGCGAATTACAAACAGTCATGAGCGCGCACGAAAAGAAAATTCCGCCCGGGCTTCTGGAAGCTTTACCGCAAGTCGGTTCGTCCGGTAATTTCAATTTTCACGGCAAGCTTATTCGCAAAGTAGGCGCCGGCACGAGCGGCTCGGACGCGGTGATTAAATCGCAATTGGATACCACGCTGAAGGATGTGAAAAAAACATACGGAGGATCTTTTTCACGTGCATAAAGAACTAGTCAAAAACGGTTTATCTAATCTCGAAACAGAGATAGACAAAAAATGGTATTGCTCGACGCGCGTCTGACGAGTTTCTCTGACAACATGATAATGTATTTCAATAGGTTGAGCGATGAAGTCGCTCTCGATATAGAAAATTTGGAAAAGCTCAATAACCGTCGAAGGGGATATTGGAGAAGGATATTTAAAGGAGACCTTGTGTGTGTGTGTGTGTGTGTGTGTATATATTTGACGGTTGTTCTCGTCGATTAGTACTGTCATGGTTCGCACCGTGTGTACAACGACAACGACGAGAGACTGCACTCGACAATCCGACTGGGAGTTAAGGACGGCAAGAAGAGAGAGGAGACAAAGGAGTAGGAGGAGGATAAGGAGAGCTGACGTTGACACCGACGATTCGCCGGCGGGTGCTGTGATCGCTCCCTCCTCCCCGATGGGTCGCGGAATATTGCGAAGTCAGTGCGTCAATTGGGCCTTGTAGGAATAGGGTAGAAAACTCCCGGAGGGTGTACGAGGGAGGAAAAAAGGAGGGCGCCGTGTGGAAAGAAGAGGAGTAAGAGAGGCGGGTTTCTGCCTGCCCTCATTCCTCTTCTTCCGGCCATTCTAAGCGGTCTGAGCGCACTCGGGTCCGTCGCAGGCGGCGCTTCCGCTATCGTGAACGCTGTGAAAAACGCCAAAAACAAATCCCAAGAATTAGCGGAAATGCTGCGTCATAACAAGGTCATGGAAGAGAGCAAAAAAGGATCAGGCATGTTGCTAAGGACCGCGAAAATGATTCGAACGAAGGAGAGGAGGAGGACGACTCGAAAAAAAAACTATTGAGCGGAGTACCGCGTCGAGCGCTTACGCACGAGGAAATGACACGTTTTGCGAAGAAGAACTTGAACATTCCTTACTTTCGCGGTGTGTTTACGCGGGATGCGCTGCCCAAAAGACCTAGGTCGTCGGAGCGTGAGTGCGGCGTCGTCAACTTGGACGACACCAGCGGTGACGGTACTCATTTCGTCGCGTACGCGAAACGAGGTCGAACGATGCGTTATTTCGATTCGTTCGGGCTTCCACCCCTCCAGAATTTCTTCGATACGCGCGCGGGCACCGCGTGACGTACAACACGCGTCGAGTTCAAAAATACAACGCGAGTAATTGCGGCAAGTTATGTTTGCAATTTCTCTTTCACGAATGGAAGATGAAGAAGAAAAAGGAAGATTAAACACCGGACGTTGTCATTTCGATTGCGACGGTCGTGTCATGCGCACGTACACAATCATCGGGAAGGGGCCGGAGATCTCGGTGAAGTTTCCGTCCGGTGTCGACCTGTCGGACGACGTGTACGAGCTCGCGTTAGTGCATCTCAGCACCGTTCACACCATTCGCAACGTGAAGGACGGTCCCAACCAACTCCACTACGAAGTTGTCGAGGGAGGTGGAGGGGGATCTCCGACAAGCTATGTGTTGACCGTCCTCAGGTACGTATACAACAAGACATCAATCAACATATATCAGACTGTACGCAAACAGTTTCCCAAAGGACTTTGAGGCAAAGAAGCACTTTTTCGATTTGGCGGCGGACCCGCAAACAAACAAAGTGCGTGTCAACACGTCGTTACGCTACGTTTCAGGCACCCCGAGTCCATCGGTCTCTCTTCAGTTTTCAAAGACGCTGTGTCACCTACCTTTCGGGGAGTTCGTGACGGCCGATGATTCGCCGACGATCGTAAAGATTTTGAAGAGTGTTCGTGACGTGTAACCCTTTAACGTCATCGGCAGTATATAAACGATCGAATAGCGCGTATACATCGTTCCACGTGAACGATTTACCTGCAGCCGTCATCGAAGAAGACCGGCCGAAAGAATCTTTCACCGCGTCACGCGACGTTGGATCGACGAGATTTCGATTCGACTAGAAGACGCGGAAGGACAACCGATTCCGTTGCACTCCAGAGCCGCCGTTGACGTGCACCTTACTCAATACGCCCCAGAAAATAATCACACAACAACAATGCCGATTTCGTCTAAAAAACACTATAAAATGCAGGTCGTGGCGCGACCGAGACACAGAGTGCTTTGTCCGCTCACCACGTTAACACCGTCCAGTCGACAAACCTTACGTGCGTTGGGTTACAGTATTTTACTAAGAAGAAGAAAGAAAACCGAAAAATGTCGAAAATGAAGACCGATTATTATCATACTTCAACGGAATTTATTGGACGAACACGCGATCGACATTCTCCGCAAGGAGAACGCATAAAACATCACATCGTCAAAGAAAGCTATTCTGAACATTTTCCGCGCATTAAATCGTTTGCGAATAACGATGAAATTCGTATTACTATCATGAACAAGGACGCCGTTCTCTTACCTTGCGAGAGTTCGCTCGTCATCGCGGGATCTGCGGTCAAGACGGGCACCGAAGAGCGCACCAACTGCGAATTGATTAACAACGCTTTCGCATTCCTTTTTAGTGAAATTCGTTACGAAATCAACGTGATCGTCGACGTTGTGAAAAATCCGTGCATCACGAGCACGATGAAGAACGTGGCTTTCCTTTCAGAATCAGAAAGAAGATCGTTCGGCAATGCGGGTTGGACCGAAAATATCGCGTTATACCACAATTCTGATGTCAGCAATAGTAAATTAATGCTCAGTGCGAGCGGTGGGAAATTTTACGGTATCGTGCCGTTGCGACTGTGGATGGGATTTTTCGAAGATCACACGCGTATCATGACCGGTGTGAAACACGACCTCGTTCTCATTCGAGGTCGTCACGATAACCGATGTCTCACGACGAAGGTCGAAACACCAGACGCAACAACGATTACCGTGAAGGACGTGATTTGGAGAATGCCTCATTTGACGCTGAGCGATGCTGCTTCCCTCGCGGTGACGAGAACGCTGGACAGTCGGCGACCGATCCCCGTGCAATTCAGACGATGGGAACTGCACGAATATCCCAACGTTCCGAGTGAAGGAAAGGGACCTTTTCAGTGGGCGGTGAAGACCGCCGCAAAAGATGACTATCCCCTGTACATTTTCTTTGGAATGCAAACGGGGAAAGACAAGGACCTGAAACAGAATTCGGGTGAATTCGATGGTAACGATATGACAAGAGCAAAACTGTAGTTTTACCCTTATTCCGAACTTCAATGTAATGTAAAATATTATACCGGAGAGGCGAACACTGGCAACCGTATCTCTATGAAATGATCCAAAAAGCGGAACGTTCTTACTATAATCGCGAACCAATATCGGCAATGGAATATTGGTATGTGAATGGTCGGTTTCCTGTTATCGTTTGGGACGTCTCCGCCAGAGCGTCTGCCGTACTCCCCTCGCAAACCGACATCAAGATCACGTGGGAAACAGGTACAGATATGCCAGCTGACGTCGTAGCGTATTGTGTTATTATCTACAAAACGGAAGTGCAATACGCACCGATCGACGACTTTGTGGTGAAGAAAAACGTGATCGTATAAGAAGTCGCGTGTTTCGCTCGCTGCCTTCATTCCGTGTCTTTCCTTCACGAGATGATGAACGAAGAACTTCCATCTGCTTCGCTCGGTGAAGTCGAAGTCGGTTCGGTTTCTTCTTGCGATTCGCAACTCGTCAACGTTTTTGATGATATCAAAGAAAACATGGAGGAAGAGGAGGCGGAGGAAATCGACGTCTTCACCACTAACCAATTTTCCTTCTGCAAGCGGTCATCCCTGTCCGATGCATTTAACATCGAAAAAGAATAAGACGAAGAAAAGCAGAAAGGACACAAAACCAAAAGAGCAAGAAGACAACGTCAGAACGATCAACATCCGCCTCACCGGATGCTGCGGTCTGCTGCGATCTTTTCTTCTTCCGGATTGGACGTCAGCGGATCCGCACGCAACCGCAACGGAATGGATTGCTTGAGCAGTGCGAATTAGCGATTGCATCATTGACGAGCACCGACAACCATAACAGTCATGTGTAATACCTTTGTAATTTTTTTAAATGATCAATAAAATGTTGTATTTCTATTTGTTTATGTTTTTCATTTCTTATCCCCTCCCTCTCTTTGACGATTTTTAAAAACAGTTTCCTTCGGTTTCACGCAGTCTCTCTCTGTCTTCTCATGACGATGAACGTTGTTCAACAATCGGTGAAACTGCCCGTCGTGAACGTGACGGCCTTATGACGTGGAAAAGACGATGAGAGCAAGAGTCGACACGGACCGCTTTCCCCGATGGCGTGCGCGCTCTTATCGTGGGACCTTCCGGTTGCGGAAAGACAAACGTGGTCGTCTCGCTTCTCACCGGTCGGTTCGGACTGGTGTTTCGCAACGTGTATTTATATTCCACAACAGACACGCAGCCCATGTACACGTACTTGAAACAAGTCTGCGACGGACTCCTTCCTTTTCGTTCGTTTTCGCAACACGATAGCATCGTGCCGCCAGCCGAGGCGTCGCCCGACAGCGTTTTCATTTTCGACGACATCGCCACCGAAAAACAAGACTGTATCAAAGCCTACTTCGCGGCCGGGAGGCATAAACACACGGACGTGCTCTATCTGTGTCAAACGTACACCAAAATTCCCAAACAGTTGATTCGCGATAACGCGAATATAATTGTCATCTTCCGGCAAGACGATAACAACCTCGAGTATATCTACAAAGAACACGTCGGAAACGATTTTAGAACATTCAACGATTTTAAGGCGATGTGTTCCAGCGTGTGAAACGCCGACCGTTTTGCTTTTGCGGTGATATGTAAACCTAGTGCGCTCCGTAACGGTCGATACCGAGCGGGCTTCGATCGATTTCTCGTGCCGTCGGACGGTGGTGGTGGTGGTGGCGGTGATTTTTAAAGGTTTTGTATATATAATATCTTTTCTTTCGGTGTAGACTTCACTCTACACCATGGTGTACGTGCGACATCATTTCAATGTCGCGGAAACGCGACGGGTGGACGACACTATCGCGGAAGAGGAATTATAGGGCGGTTGTTGAATCGGGCGATAGACAAACTGCCCTTCGAACTTCACATCCCCGGCGGATATCACTTTTGCGGACCCGGCACGAAGCTCATGAAGACTTCAAAGGAGCGACCGCCGTATCAATCCTTTGGACGCATCGTGGCAGAACGACATCGCTTACCACAACTACGAGGCGGTGAGGAACGCAAAGGCGGACGAAGCGCTCATGGGCTGGCGTGAGGCGAGTCCAGAGTCCCGGAGACGCGAGTCTCGCTGAAGAGTGGCCGCGCTCGGTTTTGGCGGGTGTGATGAAAGTGAAATCCAAAATAGGAGGACGTGTGAAAAAAATAAAACGGCTTCGTGAAAACCCAAGAAGAATAAGAAGAAACGTAAAGAGTGAAACAACTAAAAACAGCAACAAAAGATCAAACATAGACTTGAAGACGCTCCAATTGCGGCAAGAGAAAGCGAAATAGGACTTGCGAGGAAAGGCACCGCGTCCTCCCCACTTCCTCACCACCCACTCCCTTTCGTTTCAAAACGTCGGAAGAGGAGAAATTGAAAAAGGAGGTGGAGAAGGCACGTGAAAACATTCGCAACAAAATGAACATCTTGCAAGAAAGCGAAACGATGCGCAATCGATTACTCGATACTTATCTCACGACGCCCGTCTCAAAAGTGCTAACTCAAAGAGAGAGAAAAATAACATACTACCACCATTACTACCACCTTCCACACGTGTTCCTATCAAATCGGAAACAAGCGAAGAAGAAGAAAGTCCCTCCTCCTTCTCCTCGTCCTTCGAACAACACCCAACAGAATTCGAAGAAAAAATAATAATGTTCGTCGCCAACATTATGATGAATTGGTAAGCTATTTGTCGAATGCAAAAATCGGATTAGGAGATACCAAATTGGGACCGTACTATTTAGGTGGGCGACCTTACATCGGTGACAGCATCATGGAGATTTAACTTGGGCGGTATTCTCCGTTCAGGGTCACAAATTCTATCCGGAGCCAGGTCTTCTCGAACTACTTTTGGAGCGACGACCCAACTTAAATGATGTAACGCGAGACGATTTGAAGAACTACAAAAAGATTCTCGAATTAACTTCTGCGCACAAGAAGAGATACATGCCGAATTTTCCGTATAACACAACCGATAATAAACTGAAATATCGTGAAATTATCTCAGGTCTTTTCGCGGGGGAAAGACGAAGCAAAAGACTTGAAACGATGAAACAAAAGAAGAAAGAAGGGGAGGGGGCTACGTTTTGTGACGGCGCCAGACTATAAATATTGGCGCGATCCGAACAAACTCGTGGAGAGAGCTCAGTCTTTTACACGCTGAAGCCGCCGGTAACAACGGACTCGATGGGGAAATAGTAGAAATAGAGGATGAATTGCGTGACGCCGGTATTATCGTTTAGCTTCTCTGATCATGCGGAAGAAGAAAAATAAAAGTCAACGACCGTTCGTCAACGACTCGCTGCGGAATTGCACGCGCCTGCCGGCAATCGTTACGCGAGACAGCGGGTGATTACGAAAAGGACTCGACGATCTATGGCAAGCCGACTTGGTCGACATGCAACCGTACTCGAAAAGCAATCGAGGGATGCGTTACATTCTCACAGTCATCGACGTGTATAGCAAGTACGCCTGGGCGGAAGCGATAAAGAAAAAGACGGGAGCGGATGTGGTGAAGGCTTTCGACCGCATCGTGACGTCAAGCGGTCGAGTGCCCCACATCTTACAAACCGACCGAGGCACCGAGTTTTACAATACCGCGCTCAACAAGTGGCTCCGAGAGCGTGACATTCATCATTATTCCACCTTTTCCAACGTGAAGGCCGCCGTTGTCGAACGTTTCAATCAAACGCTCAAGGAACGGATGTGGAGGCGTTTCACAGCCGAGGGGACGCGACGCTGGACCCTTATGCTCACCGACCTCCTCCGAGATTACAACAATACCAAACATCGAACAATCGGAATGAAACCGAAAGACGTCAAAGACGATAGATTATTGCACACGGTGTACGCCCAAACGAAAAAACTCGACCCGCGTCTTATGAGGGGAAAAAATCGAAAATTTTTTCGAGTCGGTGACATCGTTCGGGTGAGCACGTACAAAAGCTCACCGTTTCGGAAAGGATACGAAGCGCGATGGGCAACCGAACTCTTCAGAATCGTTCGTGTGCATCTCTCGAATCCCGTGACGTACTCGCTAGAAGACCTGCATGGTGAAACGATCAAGGGCCGCTTCTACTTCGAGGAATTGCAACACACGCTATATCCCGATCGATATTTGGTGGAGCGTGTCGTACGGAAAAAGGGTTCGCTTCGCCTCGTGAAATGGCTCGGTTTCGACACACACCATAATTCGTGGGTGCATGCGAGAGACATTGAAGATTAAGATTGCGTCACAACTCCGCTGACGACATATCTTCGACGTCACAGTCTTGTATAAGAAGGACGGCGACAGCACGACGACCGTCAGTCTTTTGCAGTAGTCTCTCCTAGTTCTATGCATGGACGAGACACCACCGTCGCTGTATTAATCAGATCGACTTGTTTCCCGCACAATAGTTGTCAGTGCTTGCATTGTGGCATTTCCGTGTGTTTGGTGTCCGACCGTCTGTTGTCTACGGTATTGTGTGTGTAGTCATGTTGAGTTACATGAAAAATTCTTTACGGAAACTATTAAACGAAGAAGACCAGAAAAAAACGTTGAAAAAAATTCTTCTGAAAGGAACTCGAAATCGTTGGACAAGGAGGAGGGGGAGGAGAAGGAGAATGCGTGGACGGTGTCGTCGTCGTCATCATCGTCTTCGGTGAGGTTTGCACAACCGACCACACCGTGGCGCGAGAACGAAGTCAATATAAAAAGAAGAAGAAGAAGAATGTGCAGCAGTCGCGAGCTCACAGTTGTTGATCTTCAAGGTTTTTGGAAAAGCGGGCGATTCGTTATCAAGTGTTGCCCGTCATCCTCGAAAAGGCGATTTCGACAAGAGGGGGGGGGGAGGGGTCGTTCGGAAATTCATCTTTCGTCCGCCGAGTCCTTTCCGTACTTTGAACAACGCCGACAAGAATCAAGTGTGGTGGATCAAAAGCTGCCATCACGCCACACCGCCGTGGAGTAGCGGGAATCACGATTACCGAGACAGGACGTTTGTGATTAGGAAAGCTTTAGAAGGTGTGACAACTGTATACGTCAAGGGAGGACAGAAGAAAGAATGGTTGCAAAAGTATATAACAAAAAACTCATATTCGATCTGGAGTCGTTCGGGTGTCCTCCGCTGAACGAGTGCTTACGTGTGTATCGCGAACTCTACGCTTGCGATGACGTCAGTTTAGCAGGACAACACGTCATTGCCTTGTACGAATGGATGTGCGACAATCGACCGGACTTGCTGCGTCATGAAGTGGAGGGGACTATGTAAAACCGTTATAATCGTGCTTCTCATTCCGCTTCGCTCGTCTGTTTACGATGCAGAGTGCCCCGTCGTTCGCATCCGACGATCATCGACTCATCCGATCCGTCACATCGTCATTGGATTACACCATTCAAAAGGTCAGACGAGAAACACGCGAAAAGATCAACCGCGCTTTCAGAAGGTTACGATTAGCCGATGGCACGCTTACACTTCTCGACTCGGAAACATTGAACCAATTGCCGATTGAATTTTTGTGTCATTGGCTAAGGCCTCACGAGGTCGAGCGCGTTTTCGAAAAACTATCTGAAGACACTCGAAAACTACCGTGTGTTCAGAATACGTTCATGTAAAATACGGTGAATCGCGGACGAACGCGGTATGACACAGTGCCGCAAATCGAAGCAGGACTGTCGCGTTTGCATCTCCGACAGCCTTGCAATCAACACTATGCGCAGGACAACGCCAGCACCATCGGAAGGTGTCCTTCATGTCAACTCGACGATCCCTGCACCAGCACCACTACTCGCAGAAAACAAAAAGGGCATCCGACGTTGAAACGAAGTTGTGTTTTGTTTTAGGAATATCGTACGGCTGTGTAAAATTGTGTGTGTGTGTGCGTCATGAGTGTATAGATAGCATCGATCTGTCTCACCCTTGGCCAAAGACTTTGCTTTTTGTAATCCCAGTGCTCTTATCTGCTTCTTACTTTGAAGACACACAATTCATTCAGACAGTGTCCGTCAACATGGAGAGACGTGAAGCAAAAATCATCGCCGCCAGGCTCGCCTACGAAGACGTCCTTGACGAGAGCAGCGGGTGGAAGGGCGAAGCAGCCAAGTTGTGGGCCAACATCGCAGGCCGCAGACGATCTCTCCGATATCGCCTGCCAGAAACGAACGACGCTTATTAGAGATTCTAAACTGTGGGACATCTCGAATCCGTGGAACGTCGCCTACATTGCAAAAGTCTTCGTGAAGAGCAAACCTATCGTTCAGTGATGAAAAAACCTTGTATGAGCTGACCGTTTTCATGCATACTGAAGTTCTCAAGGTCATGGATCAAGTCATCGACCGCCTGCCGGATTCATCAAAACAAAACAAAAAATTCAAAACCGTGTCAGAAAAAGCAACTGCGGAAACGTATGAGTTTCATCTGGAAAGACGTTCAAGCTCTTCCGTCTCCAAACGTCACATCATCACCACAATCGGAAGCGAGTGTCGCAACAACCTCGCGTGATGAGACGAAGAGAGGAAATGCGTCATCTCACGAAGATGAATCGAGTGATGAGAAGAAGAGGGAATGGAAGAACGAAAGAAGAGAGTTCATCTCGAACATTCAATGCGTGTGACGTCACATCTGATAAGCTTATCACATCCACCGCCACCATTGTCTGCGACACCGTTTTTGTAAAAAAGACGCGACGGAACATGACACTCGTCAGTTCATCATGAGCGACAGTCAAGCAAACACCATGGTCTTCTACGACTCGATAGAGGATGAGGAGGAGGACGATGGCGTGTACGAAGACGAAGAGAATTCCCACGATGAAGAGGAGGGTGATGAAAAACTTACAATATACCAGCGTACGTTGCCACCAAAGAGTACGTGAACGAAGACTGGAATACCTCGTCAAATCGCAGCACGTTATGCCGGTGTGCGATCCACGGAACATATTCAGCCGCTAAGAACAGCATTGCAACGTGACCGACACTCAATCCACATGTCTCCATGATGGAACATCAACGATACCTCCTTCATCGCCGATCATTACCGCATTTCAAATACTACTGAAGTCGAAAAAGATGTCGCCAACAAAGCGTACGTCGACCACAACATCAAAAACATCAAGACGCAACTTGAAAAAATTCCAAAACTCCGATGCAGCAAACTGGGAAACACCAACGTGATGAAAAAAAACGTCAAATCAACAATGGCGCCGCCCCATCAAAAAGGAAGACAACGGTGCAACGAGGGTATGTGGATAGAGAAAATCAAGAGAAATCGCTAAATATCTAGCAAACACACAAACATAAATGTCAATTTTTTCTATATCGATTTTTATTTATCAATTGATTATAATAAAAAATCATTCATTCATATTGTACTGCTTTTCATTTGTTTTTTCCCCTGTCACCACTTTGTAGGGTTTCCTTTTCTCAAACTAACAACAATCATTCATTTTCTGTTATGAAATTTAAAAAAAAAGAAAATTTAGTTTTCAATATACGAACGACTCTCTCTCTCTCCTTCCTTCCAGCCGACGCTCACAGAGAGCGGGCGCGCGCGCGCGCGTACTCTTATCACAACCGCAGACCGCATCCGCCGGCCTTGGGTGCGCCAGCGCAGTGCCCGCCGGCCTCGCCGCCGCCGCCGCCGCGCGCGCGTACTATCAGTACCTCTCAACACACCACTCCAATGCGGATGCCGGATGCCGCCGTAGCTCAGCGCGCCAACCCCAACAGGAAACGGGACTCGGCCTGGTTCGAATCCGCCTCGGACGGACAGCATTTTTGAAACACCACAACCACCACCACACGTCACACACTACCCCACTTCGCCACCAGAGCGCTCCCCTCACTTCCACACTCCCCCCCCAACCCCACCTTCACGTCACACACAGTACCACCATTCGCCACCAGAGCGCTCGCCACGCCACAAAGCTCCCCCACGTCATCCGCGGTCAGCACGGGCCTGGACCAGGATGTGACGTCAGACCGGAAATGGGTTATCTCTGACGTCATTTCCTGGTCCAGGACCCGCATATTTCCCCTACTAATATCGAAATAATGTCAGTCAAATCCATCCCAATAGCCGTCCTATATGGTCTACAATTTAAAAAAATTAACTAAATAATTTACTCCTATTCCTATATTAACCGAGAACAATTCTACAGCTTAATCAAAAAAAAGGTCTTTTGCTGATCGTTTATAAACGTATTTTATTCCAAATCCTATAATCCATCATGATTTTAATAATAACATAGAATCATTCCTTCCTACTCCACATTACACTTTTCCCTTAACATTCACTATATTTCCCTACACGAAGTACTCAATATTATTTAAAATTTAAAAATTAAAATAGCATCTGGGCAAGTTCAAATATCTAATAAATGTTCAAATAACTAAACATTTCACCTGTAGCTAAACTGACAAATATATTTAATTACATGCTCAGAATTTCGTACTTTTCTGAAGCTTGGAAAATAGCTTATGTTCTTCCTTCCTTAAAATAGGTAAAGATCCCTACCGTTCAATAAATTATCGGCCAATTAATTTTAATCTTCTAGTTTGAAACTATTTGAAAAATTATTGTTATCACGTTGAACAAACTATGTTTATTCTATTCAGATTCTTCCTAACTATCAATTTGAATTTCGAATAAATTATTCAACTACATATCAATTATTACGCGTAAGTTCAGAG